>JXTB01000117.1:651030-830105 GCA_002914805.1 Parasponia andersonii
ATATATAGAGAATTACAGAATCGCTCTGGAGTAAAGGTTGCTTAAAAAGGATATATAGAGAAATTACAGAATCGCTTGGAGCAAAGGTTGCTTAAAGGGTAAGGATTCCCGTGTTATGGCATAGGCCTTTTGTTTAAGTTTTCACACGAGGATAATGGTTGGTTCTCAAAACTTTGCTAGAAATGTATTCTGCTGCCTAAAGATAAAGTCACATTTACTCATTTCCATTTTCATTTTATTTTATAATCTTGTTCTTTTTAAAGTGATAGAGTCATTTTTACGTAATGCATATGGAAGACACGTGTACAATTTGGCCTTTTTACATTTTGGCAATTTGGCCTTTTTACATTTTGGCTTTATGTTGAATTCTTTGTGCACAGACTTTTAGCTCTATGTGAAAATCTATTAAGAGGACAAGAAAGCGAATTTCTAAATTATACAAGATTTCAGACGTTGCGGGTAAAATTAGGGAAATTCGGATTTTGGAGAATAAGTTGGAGGACTTGCTCAACAAGGAGGAAACTTATTGGAGGCAGAGATCTCGGGCAGAATGGTTGAAATCAGGAGATAGAAATACTGCTTATTTTCATCAAAAAGCTTCCAATCGAAAGAAAAAGAATATCATTAAAAAACTTAAGAATTCTGAGAGCGAGCGAAAAGATAAAAAGGAAGATGTTATTAACATTATTGAGGATTTTTTTAACTCCATCTTCCAATCTTCCCAGCCGGGTTTGGATGAAGTACAATGGGTTGTCAATACAGTTTCCAACGCTATTTCTCCAATAATATCTACACACCTAGATTCACCATTTATAGCCAAGGAGATTAAAGAAACACTCTTTCAGATGGGAGGTACCAAAGCGGCAGGACCAGACGGGTTTCATGCTATTTACTTCCAAAACTATTGGAGTGTGGTTGGTGGTAGTCTTTGTAGGGCTTGTTTGAGTGTCCTTAATAATGGAGTCTCAGTGCGCAGTCTCAATTCTACTTACATTGTCCTTCTCCCAAAGAAGAAGGAGCCAGAGTTCGTTTCAGAATTCAGACCAATAATTCTTTGTAATGTCATTTACAAGATTATTTCCAAAACTATTGCTAACAGAGTCAAGCATGTCCTTCCTACAATCATCTCGGAGAATCAAAGTGCATTCGTTCCAGAAAGATTAATTTCAGATAATGCAATTATAGCCTTTGAGTCTCTTCATTCTCTCCAAAGGAAATCCAATGGAAAGAAAGAGTTTATGGCTCTTAAGCTAGACATGAGCAAGGCTTACGGTTGAGTGGTCTTTTCTTCGATTTTGATGCTTCGTATGGGTTTTGGTACTCATATAGTGGATTGGATAATGGACTGTATCTATTCAACTTCATTTTCTGTTATAATAAATGGGAAGCCCAAAGGCTATATTCTGCCCTCTCGAGGATTATGTCAAGGTTGTCCTTTCTCCCCATATCTTTTCCTCGTATATGCTGAGGCTTTCTCCTCTTTGATCAATCAAGCTGAAGCTTCAAGTGACCTCTTGGGCTATCAGTGTGCGAGAGAAAGTCCCAAGATTAGTCATTTGTTTTTTGCAGATGATAGTTTGGTCTTCACTCGTGCTACTAGCTATGATGTCGAAGCCCTGCATAGAATTCTCTCTTGGTATAAAGTGGCGTCAGGACATAAAATCAACTTTGAAAAATCTGCAATCACTCTATGTCCCAATACTGAAGTTTCGACTACCCAGGTAATTTTATAGATTTTGGGCCTTACCTCGGTCCAGTCTCATGATCGTTATCTTGGTCTTCTAAATGTTGTCGGGAGGAGTAAGCGTCGAATATTTGATCATATTATTGAAAGAATTAGGAAGAGAGTCAAGAGTTGGCGAAGGGACTATTTTCGGTAGGAGGGCAGGAAATCTTTGTGAAAGCAGTCTTACAATCTATCCCTACATATATGATGAGTATTTTTAGGCTCCCGGATACTCTTTGTAAGGAAATTGGTTCACTATTTTTGAATTTTTGGTGGGGCACCAATGGCGGAAAAAGGAAAGTACCTTGGATTAAATGGGGAACGATCTGCAAACCCAAATCGTTGGGTGGTTTAGGTTTTTGTGATGTTAGTTTGTTTAATCAAGTGTTTATGGCTAAGTAATTTTGGCGGCTTATACGATACCCGAACTCTTTGGTAGCTCGTGTTTTAAAAGGTAAGTATTTCTTTAATTCACACTTTCTTGATGCCCTTGACAAAAATGGAAGTTCTTGGTTATGGAAGAGTTTTCTCTGAGGGAAAAATCTGTTGGTGAAAGGATTTCGATAGAGAATAGGGGATGGATCGACTGTTAAATTATTTTATGATCCTTGGCTTCCTAATCCAGACTCATTTAAACCTATTATTCCTAGCTTTAATGACGATCTTTAGGTTAATACTCTTTTCAGCAGTCCAGGACAATGGAATTACGATCTTATTTAGCAGTATTTTTTTCATGTGGATTGGAATGTCATTTTTTCTATCCCCCTGAGCATATCTTCATCCTCTGACTCTTTAATATGGCACTATGATAAATTTGGAGAATATTTGGTTAAGACAAATTATCATGTTGCTCTTAATTCTACAACCAACACTAGCTCTTCCTCTGATTTTGTACTTCGGAAGTGGTGGAACTGTCTTTGGAGTTGTAACATCCCCCCTAAAACAAAAATTTTGGTGTGGAGACTCTTTTACGATGGCCTTCCTGTGTCTCACAATCTATTGAAGCGGAATATCCATTTGGATCTGCTATGTTGTTGCTACAACGATGAAATTGAGACAATCACTCACTGCTTCTTTTTCTGTGGTGATTTGGAGAGCTTGTGGATCTTTTTAAAATGTTGGGACTTCTTTGGAGAGCTTGTGGATCTTTTTAAAATGTTGGGACTTCTTCTCTTCCCTAAGAGCTGTCTTGGCTGCAGATATTCTTATGGCTTTAGCCCATTCCTTTCCTAAGGAGATTTTTGAGTTGATTTATGTCATTCTTTGGGCTATTTGGACTCGACGGAATAACAAATTGTTTAATGGTGTTTCCTAAGATGCTTTAGAACTCTCATACTGGTGCCAATATTATTTGGTAGATTTCCAAGCTTGCAAGCTCCGTATTGAGTTGGCTCTGTCTGTTCCCCACTCTTCTGGTATTGTTGTGTTAAATAAGCCTCGACTTGGTTACTTAAAGCTGAATATGGATGCGGCTGTTCATAATGGTCTTAATTTTATTGGTGTCGGTGGTACTATTCGTGATCATAAAGGTGCTATTCTCGTCTGTTGGGCGTTAAAAATTTCTGGTAGATTTGATATCCTTACAAGCGCGTTATTGGCTATCCGGAAGGGTGTTCATTTAGCTATTGAGTTCAGATGCCCCCTTCATGAGATCGAATCTGATTCACTACTTGCTATTACTGCTATTAATCATGTTCAGCCTTGTTCTGCTGTAGGTTCTATTGTTAGTGATACTAAGTGGTTTATTAATTCTGCTGGTTGTGGCTCTTGTCATCATGTTTCTAGAGTTGGAAATATGGTGGCCTATAAACTAGTATAAACTGCAATTGATGCTAATCAAGATATAGTATGGGGAGACTCATGTCCATATTATATTTTTAAATTTGTAATTGCAGACTTACAGCAACGAGAATACTTTTTCTTTCAAAAAAAAAAGAATTCTTTGTGTACATGTTATAGAATTGTGAATGCACCTTCATCCCATTCAAAATCTTTGGACAAACCAAAGCCAGGCCATTCATTAATCATTATGATGATTGAAAATATGAAGTCGCTTCAATCAGCGTTTTGTTTAGGATTAAAAATGATTTAGCTTTGTATTTATAATCAATTTCTTTGACACCCTTATGAGAACACCCAAATAAGAGTACTCTGTTATCTAGTTATTATCCATATATATGTACTTGGATTATATGTGAATTATATGTGATAGAATGTGACCATACAAATTATCCTAGGAGTACTCATAGAATCTTCCCATGTTGAAGGCTGACGATGACACTAAGGTTGATTATTCCTCGTAAGCTTCTATTTTCTTTGATCTGAGCCTCCAAAGGTTGACAATTAAGCTCCAAAGTTTGACAAGCTCATTTTGTGGAGGTGAGAAAACGAAGAGAAAAAGCTTAAAAGTAAAGTGGTACTAGTAAAGAACAAAAGAGACAATAATGAATAATGAATATTGGGTGTCGGTTTGCATAAGCCGGTTATCAACCTTTACTAATATGGTTTATGTTCCTACGTTTATGATTTATACATGGGGAAGGATATAGTGTGGCACACACCAAAACTAAATTCTCGCTTTAATTCGAGTTCAATGGACTATTCCTTTTTCATAAGTAAACTAAAGCACAAAAGGGTCTTTTTATTTTTCATTTTTTAGAGTAATATAAAGGGTAGAGAATAGAGGCTAAAGCTATGTTTGATAGAGATGAAAAAAAATACGAGGGAATGAAAAATTAGGAGGGAAAAAAATTTGTAAAATAAAAAAAAACAATATCTTTCTTTTATAGCTGTTTGGTAAGTAGAGAAGAAAGAAAAGTAATTTATTTAAAAAATAACTATTTTATCCTCAATGTAATAATTTAAAAATTTAATATGCAAAGGTAATTCGATAAATTTATTTCTTTCGTTAGCTAAAATATATTTCTTTCCATTTTTCTCTCCAATTTGGAGGGGGGAAAATTTGATAGGCCCGTCTCTTTTTTTCCCCCTCTTTTTTCTGCTCTATTTTCTCTTTCTCTCCTTTTTACTTCTTACCAAACAACTAAGAACCCATTTGGTTCACCTATTAGAACGGGCACATTTAGATGGATAAAATGAAATATGTTATAATTTGAATGAGAGATATTTGAATGAGTAAATGAATAAATGTTTGAGACTATTTTTTATAGTGTTCCATTTGAATTGTTAAATGTCAGAATATATGTAGAAAAATAATTTTAAAAAACATATGTATAGATCAATTAACGAAATTATTTTCCAATTATGATTTTCTCTTTAAATATTATTTTTTATTAAAATTTTAATAGTAATTAATTAATTTTCAGTTCTATTTTTTTCTTTAATAAGTTATTTTAAATTGTTATTTTTATTTGGATTTTGTATTTAATTAAAAAACGTGTTTTCATGAGAGAAAATTTGAAATATGTATTTAAGTAAATAATGAAAACATTATTTCATTATTATATATAATCACTAGAACAAAAAAAAATGTACAACTTTATGAAATTTAATTAGTAATCAATTGTCTCTTCAAATCGAAATATGTTACATATATTTTGTATATGTATAAATAAAGGGAAAAAAGCAAAAGTAATTGAAAAAGAAAAGAAGGTTCGAGTGAGGGAAAAAACTAGCAAAGTGTTATTGCAGAAGACGATGGGTTGGACCATTTTAGACTTATTTTTGGAATGATTTATTCAAGGATTTATAACATTTTTACTCAAAATTACAAAAATACAAAAATCGGTTTTTTTAAGATCTTCATACAATTTTTATTAGAAAAATGTCATTTTAAAAATAGTTACTAGTTAATAATTTCTGAAAATTGATTACCGGCTACTGGTTACTATTTATATACTAGTTATAAATACCTTTGATTACTAGCTTTCAATTTCTGAAAATTGGTTGCCGGTTATTATTTTAAAAAATAATATTTTTTTAAACGGTATTTTTCTAAATAGAATTGTACCACGCTTAAAAACAGTATACAAATCATTGTATTTTTCATTTTTTTTTTGAAAATACCGTCCAATGTCTAATTTCCCCTTTATTCAAATGCAAGTGTGACCGGTATTCTGAAATCTATATTAAATGGATCATTCTAATGGCAAAAAAATAAAAATAAATAATGAGATATTGGAATTAAAATATAAAATAATTGAAGCAAACAACCATCGAAATGTAATTTAGAATGAAAATAAGTATAAATAGTTCAAATAAATGGGGCCCAAATTTCCATTTTTTCTTCTCTACTCTTTCTTTCCTCCTCTTTTTGGTTTTCCCATCTCTTATTAACCATAGCCTAAACTTCAAACTTAATAAAATCACCAAGAGATAAAGCTGTCACTAATGTCTAAACTGAATGATATCTAAGTAGTACTCAAGACTTGCCAAACCTATTTTCTTTATTATTATTATTATTTTTCAATTTTCCTTTTCTTATTTTCTGTGTTTATTAGTTCCATGAAATATTTTTCACCAATGAACTGCAAAAATCCATGAAAGAAAGAAAAGTATGGGAAAATCACGAGGATAAAGCCAGTTTATTAGCCTTTAAGATAAGGTGTTCGATTTTTCATGAATCTAAGATTGTATTATTTCATCGAAAAGATAAACACAAAAAATAAAATAAAAAATAACAATAAGGGAATATTTAAACCCAAAATTTGTGATGGGAAACTCTTACACCATAAACCATTTAAACAGACATATAAAGAGTGGACAAATTCACATTTCGTGCATCTTCTGTTTCTTATAACAAAAGACAGCAAAAAACATATTCCATGAGTAAGCATTTTACACACAGATTCTTTTTTGCACCCCATCAATATGGCTCCTCCATTTACCCCCACTTGTTTCCAACATATTCCTTTGATAATTTCCCACGTCCTATTACATCATAGGCTGATATTTCTTCTAATAAACAACCATATAAACTTTGAGAACTTTACCATTCTGGCTTCAATCCATAATTCTTAGAAGAGAAATGGCTTCTAGCAAGGCCAATGCCGGGGACCTTGAGGCCTGCACCAACAGCAACAAAGTAAATCTGCAAGAGAAAAAGCCTAACACCAAAGGCTCAACTAGTTCCAATATGGAGAAAGCGCTCGTAAAGAGAGCACTTTATGGCTCGCGCCATCACCAGGTTGGGGGTAGAAGAAATTCGACCAACAGTGTCAGATCATTACCAAGTAGGCTAAGTAAGGTTTCTCTGGCTGACGAGCCAGCAGACTAAGGTATAAGTACTCATACGTCATGTTCTGTTGTCAATGAAAAAAGGCGAACTTAAAAGTTATGATACTTTTTAAGTGTGTCTAGAGCAGGTATGGGATGCTGAAGAACAAGGGGGAGAACCATGTTCAGAATTGTTAGCGGCAAAAAATTGGTAAGAATATTGGAAGGTGTTTGAACCTTGGGTTTTCTAGTAGAAACTGTAAAGAAAATAATGACCAAGTATGATTTAGACATTGATTATTGTAACATGTAAAGTAATATGAAATGCAAATTAGCAATGTAGAAATATATTGTTCAAGTTTTCTTACTATTTAACTGGTCAGTGTAAAGGTTTCAGTCAAATAGTAACAACAAAATGTTGGTTGTTATGTGTCAAGTTATTGTAAATTTTTACAAATACAGAGACACAAAGCAGAGTTCCAATTTTTCAAGTGTGGCTCAGGAAGTCACTACATTAGACATCAAACTAAGCCGTAGATCTGAGTATAATTCTAGTTCAGATCTTCACTCCTATTGAAAGTGACAAAAAATTAGAAGTATAATTGAATTTGTACTAAAAAAGTGGCCCACACCACATACAGTGACGATTTAGACTCTAGAACTGCTATTAATCTATATACATTCTATCACCATCTCCAGTGTTAAACCCTACAAGAATCCAAGTGCATCTCCATTCAAATGATCACCTCCTATTAGTTGACACTCAGATGCATCATGTCCACAGCAAGGCCTTGAACAATTCCTTCGCTTTCTATTAGTATTGACTCCATCTCTTGGCCTTCTTTCTTTAAGCTTTCCCGAGGAAATGGATTCATGAGGATTTCCAATTGTAAAACGAACAGTGCCATCTGCATCTTCCACCTCGTGTAGAATTAGTGAGTCGGACGGACAACTATAGTCATCATTCGTGTTATGCATCGGCTGTGGAAGGTCTTTGATTCGTGATAATACCATTGCAATTTGCTCACAGGCAATATCAAGGCGCTCCTCTGTTTCAATTGATTCTGTAACAAGAGTCGAAGTCATAGATTCTAACAACTGAAGCTTTTCAGAATGGTCTCTTATAGTTGTATTCGGACAGGCATAAGTGGAAGATGAACTGATATCTCGCCAACGACTTGGCAGATACTCACCCGGGATGTGAAAACAATTATTAGTCGAGAGGACGCGAAGAACATGCCTACAAAGGATGCCGGAAAACTCAAATTGATGGCAGCTACAGCTGATGTGCTCTTGACAAGGAAGCCAAATCACTTTGCACCCTCCATCCATTTGTGTATGGTATTTGACCTGGAAACAACCATCGTTTTCTAGAACAGATGCATATTGTGGAGCCAGTACTAGCTCTTCTTGGAGCTTACCAAAGGCATAAGGAGTAAGAACAGAGGCGGCATGTGATTCAATTGGTGAACCTGTTTTAAGGCAGACTTTCTGCAACTTTTGTTGCATCTTTTGCTTTGCTCCAGCCCGGTCTTTAAATTCAACGATATCAGCCAACTGCAAAAAGGATCAAGGATGTTAACATGGCAAGGTTATATGATAGAAATAATGAAATGAAAAAAAAATGAGTTGATGATAGTTACATGATGTACAAAACGATCAAGCTGTGATTGTGCGCTTAAAAAACGTTGGATAAAAGCATTAATTGACTCTGCCTGAAACGTATTCATCATTCCTGCAAAAAAAAAGTGCCTCAAGAATGCTGAAGACCAAAACGTCCGTAATGCATATAAGCTGATAATGTGCCTATTTGTACGGAGTCCATATTTATTGACCATATCTCTCCATCCTTCTTCAAAATCTTCCACCAAATCTAGGTTATAAAGCCGATGAAATTCAGCTTTCCACTCATCATAACGTGATCCAAGAAGCACAGAAAACCAATTTGAGAACTTTGACATAATGTGCCATACGCAAAAGGCATGTTTTGTCTGAGGCATTTCGTTAGCAATTGCCTCTTTCAGCCATGTGTTGTGGTCTGTTAAAACCGTCTGTGGAGCCTTTCCTTTCATGAAGACCAAAAATGTCTGTTGAAAACATTATAGATATTAGGAACAACTAAGAACCCGAAAATAAATCGACTTCAAAAGGAAAAGCATGAAATTTAAGAAAATTGGATAGGTCATGCAAGGCAAATTTTCATTTTGTGACTCATCTAAGACATGGTGGACTAGGTTTGTTTGATTACTCAGGATTCACACACAAAATGACATTCACCAAGTAAGAACATATGATAATCTGCTACCTTAGTAATATGGCTTATTCATTTTACCTTCAATGCCCAGGAAAAAGATTGAATATTTTCATCGCAAAGAAGCACACAACCAAAGAAACAAGTCATTCCATGATTGTCTACTCCAAGCCAAATGCCTAACAGCATATCATATGCATCCAAACGATGCGTCGTGTCAAAAACTACTGCATCTCCAAAAGCTTCATATGATTGAACAGATGAAGCATAAGACCATGCAATGTGCTCGAGCCTATTATGGCCATCTATCTTAAAGTCATATTTGAAGTCGGGATTCTCATCTTTCAGTTTCTTGCACATTGCAATAAGATCAATAGCATCGTTATCTCTATCAACATTTCTAAAAGACTGTAGTAGGTTTCTCACATCTATTTCGGTAAAGGGTAAACAACCCAGCTTAACACCTTTCTCAAGCTCCAACAATCTCAACATTTGCCTCACAGACATTCCAGCTTTCGCAAACATGCAAATCCGACTCTTGTCATCAGGAGATATGGTACAATAGGCTGGCAGCAAACAAACTTCATTTGATTTCAGCAATTCATGGTTATGGATGTTACTAAAGCCTGTAACACGCCATTCGGGTACATGATCAAAGTCTGCTCGCTTAACAATTCGCATATAAGCTTGACAACCACACCTTGACGATTTTCGATTCCTCTGCAACTTTCCGTCATCAGATGGCTTCATCTGCGGGTATCCAGCACAGTGGCAAGTGAAATCCCTTCTTGTAATTCCCCGACCAACCCCATCCTTCCCTCGAGTACGATGACGTCGGATCGAAAATCCACACTGTTTTGCAAAACTACAATAAAATTCATATGCTGCTTCTTGAGATACAAATCGTTGGTCAATAAATGGAACAAGGTTAACAGAGGTCTGCCGTGACAAAATTGTGTCATCAGGTGTTTCCCCTGTTGTCCCAACATCATCCTGAGATAAATCTGTCCCATTCTCTGAAGATTCCATCCCTAGACTAGTTCCTTCAGACATACTTTCTCCAAAAGCTTAACAAAATTGTAGTCATAAATGCTGCAAGAAAAAACTTCAAAGGCTCAACAAAGAAAACCCAAAAACAAAATCAATGGAACAAAAATAAATATAAACCCAAAAGAACAATAAAAAGGCAAGCATTTCGGAAACATAACAATGTTGTAAGGTCAGGTTTACTAATCCTTAATGGACTATAATCATTATGAGAATGGATATAAATAAAGTGTTTCCTTCACGTCCATTACTGTATTTACTTACACATTTAAAATACAAGTTTTAGTGAATTCCTCAAAAAATTAGTGGACAACTCAATTTTTGATTTAATCTCGTTCATCTACAAGCCATTTCCTTTAAGATTCGTTTTATTCTGGAATAGTAAACATGCCCAACAATTGCAATAAAATGCCTTCAGTCTTCTGTAACTTCCTCAACTTTTATAGGTGATTAAGAGTTCAGAAAGCTCATAAAATGATCAATTCTCAGCTTACTCCAGCATCTTCAAACTTTGACATAACTAGCGACTTCTAAATACTCAATCAGGGCTCAGAGAAGACAGGAACAAAAAAATTTGTCGGCAATCAAAGAAACTTACTTTGGAAACTTAAATTTCTAACTAGATCCCTTCAAACTCCAATAATCCCAAATGGGTCGCTCCAATATAGATCAAACCCATCAAAGTATTTCATTTCATATATATAATCCCAACATTTTCAGCCTCTCTCAGATCTAAACAGTATCTCCAAACCCCTCAAATCCAATCCAATTTTTAACACAAAACTACGTATAGAAAAAAAAAAACTACCCACATACTTAAAAACCCAAAATATAACAAAAAATTTAGATCAGAAAATGAAGCTATAAATTTGCAGGGCTATGCAGAGGAGTACCCGAAATGTGTCTTCCAACGGTCAATAACAAACTGAAAATTGAAGGGGGAAAGATTTGAGAGAGGTAGCGCGGAATTTAGGAAGGGGAGGGTAAAGCGCATCCCATGGACTAGAACATCTCAATCCACAAGATACAAAACTTTTAAACAAACACAAATGAAATTCCTTCTACACAACCATGAACCAATTCCCACCCTCAAGTCAACAACTTCTAGATCAATATGCATATAGTTCAGATGTACTAAAAGCTAGAAAGCAGTAAACGAAACGCAAATCCAATGTGAACAAAACCCCCAAAAAAAAAAAAAAAAAAAAAGAAAGAAAAAAAAGTCTATTTCGATAATAATTTTTTAAAAAAAGAAAAATAAATAAATAAAAGTTATAAAACCAATAAAGTTAAGAACAAACTTACGTACATGCATCAATGAGGTCAGTACTGANAAAAAAAAAAAAAAAAAAAAAAAAAAATGGAGTGCGGAAACGACTAGAACCTGGGCACGGGCGAAACCAGAGAGAGGGAAAAAGTGGTGAACTGGCCAGTGTAACACCGTTCTCATCAAGGTGACCGATGTTGATCTGTACGGACGCGTGGTCCTTGGAGGTGATGAGCCTGTTTGTCGCAGAGCTGTATCCATGAACCAAAATTAGCCAGAAGTCCCCCAAATACAGAACCACGCATCATATGTATGTATATATACACTAGCATGGGAGCACGTGCCTAAGACACGTGCCCCCGTTAATAGGAGCTAGTTGGTAGAAAAAAAAAAAAAAAAAAAATGTAAGACGGAGGATTAAGGGGATCAAAACAGAGCAATCAGAGAAGTTGTGAGAAGGATCGAAATAGATCTATTCGATATTTGTCGAAAGAGAAGCATTTGGGGTAAAGAGACGATTCTCAGGGTTTGGAATTGAATGAATGGACCCAAGACTCAAAACTGAGAACAGAGGCCATAATGGCTGACGGGTTATGGAGATTATCGAAAAAATTGGCTAAAGTTTATAAGAAGGAAAAATAAACCCACATGCAAAAGAGAGAGAGAGAGTGATTTTGAGCCAAATGTATGAGAAAGAAAGAAGAAAGTGACGAATCTAAACCGACATACACACAAGCACCAGCCGCAGCAGGATCTAAATGGTACTCGAAACCCTATCCCCTGATTATTTAGTGAAATGACTAAACTACCCTTGTCTGAGAGGGAAATAAATAACTTTTGGGGTCCTTCCTTGTATGCATACCCAACTCAAGTCTCAAGCCGACCCGCCAAAGGGTTTTCGGCTGAATTGAACAAAAAGGGCGCCATTTAGTTGGTGGGTCCTTTTTTTTTTCTTGTTTGTTTGTAATAAGGGTTTTTAGTGTCTGTGGTCCCAACTTTTCAAAATGTAACCAAATCGTCTTTAAATTCTTTTTTTTTTTTAAAAAAAATGTGATCTATTTATCCTTAAATTTACAATAATGCTACAATTTGGTCCAAATTGAAAATAGACTTTTGTTTTATAACCGAGCCTCTGGATTCTTCTTTCTTCTGAAGGGGGGTTTTAGCACCTGTAGTCCCTGAATTTTTTAAAATGTAATAATTTCGTCCTTAGACTAAAAGAAAGTGACCATTTCGATTGTGAATTTACACTAATGACATAATTTGTCACCTTTTAAAAAGTTGAAAGACCAGAAGCTCCGTTACAAAACAAACATCCATTAGCATTATTATAAATTTGAGGACCAATTTGTCATTTTTTTAGTTCAAGGACTAAATTGTCACATTTTAAAAAATTTAAGAACCACTTGAGCTTTTATAATAATAAAACTTATTTTAAATGGTGTTGAGAAAGGTGTTAAAAATAATCACCAAACTTCATTTGATTTCAGCAGTTCATGGTTATATGGATGTTACTGAAGCCTGTAACACGCTATTTGGGTACATGATCAAAGTCTGATCGCTTAACAATTCGTATATGATCAAAGTTTGTTGTGATAAAATTGTGTCACCAATGTTTCCCCTGTTGTCCAAACATCATCTTCAGATAAATCTGTCTTATTCTCTAAAGATTCCATCACCAGATCAGTTTTTTCACGCGTACTTTCTCCAAAAGCTTAACAACATTGTAGCCATAAAATGCTGCAAGAAAAAACTTCAAAGGGCTCAACAAAGAAAACTCCAAAAACAAAATCAACGAAATGAAAAATGAATATAAACCCAAAAGAACAATAAAGGGGCAATCATTTTGGAAACAAAACAATAATATACAGTCAAATTTACTCATCTTTAACGGACCGTAATAATTATGAGAATGAATATAAATAAAGTGTTTCTCTTCCCGTTAATTACTGTATTTACTTACACATTTAAAATACAAATTTTAGTGAATTCCTTAAAAAAATATTGGACAACTCAATTTTTGATTTATTATAGTTCATCTACGAGCCATTTCCTCTAAGATTCTTTTTATTATGGAATAGTAAACATGCTCTATGATTATAAATAAATGTTTTTAGTCTTCTGTAACTTCTTTAACTATTCTAGGTGATTAAGAGTTCAGAAAGCTCATAAAATGATCAATTCTCAACTTACTCAGTATCTTCAAATTTTGACATAACTAGCGACTTCTAAATGCTCAATCAGAACTCAGAGAAAACAGAAACAAAAAAATTTGAAGGCAACCAAAGAAACTTACTTTGGAAACTTAAATTTTTAACTAGAATTATGATCACCAACATATTTGATCCCCTCAAACTCCAAAATCCCAAATAGGTCACTCCAATGTAAATCAAACCCATCAAAATATTTCATTTCATATATATAATCCCAACATTTTCAGCCTCTCTCAGATCTAAACAGTATCTCCAAACCCTTTAAATCCAATCCAATTTTTAACACAAAACTAAGTATAGAAAATAAAAAAAAAAAACTACCCACATACTTAAAAACCCAAAATATAACAAAAAATTTAGATCAGAAAATGAAGCTATAAATTTGCAGGGCTATGTAGAGGAGTACCCGAAATGTGTCTTCCAACGTTCAATAACAAACTAAAAATTTAAAGAGAGAAGATTTGAGAGATGTAGCGGGTAATTTAGAAAGGGGAGGGTAAAACGCATTTCACGGAAAACGACAACCATTTTATAGAGAGGAAAAGCTATTGTGTGTCGTATGGTTGCACAAGTTTATCAAGTGCATATGAGACTATCAATCATTGGATCAAAATGGCACTGCATTGTGGGCCATTTATTTTAATTGCGAAAATAGAAATTTCATTGGGGTAACTGCTTTCGTGCACATGTGGCGTACGAAAACTGAAATTTCTACGCTTTGAAATTGAACGTGATAAAACCCTACTTCTGGATAGTAATGGTCCTCTCTCCTTGGTTTGTGGGCTTTGCTTTGGACCATAGGTCCATCAAAACATGTGATCTGTGATAAGCCCAGTTTTGGTTTGTGGGCTTGTTGTTGGAGCAAGAACCTCTAAAGGATCTTGTATGAATTCCAATACTTTTTATGTGAAATTAAGAGGAATACGAGTGTTTTACCTGTATTTTACATTTCTAGGAATGTTTTTCAAAATTACATTTCTAAGAGTTCCAAAAAAACTAAAAGACCAAAATACCTCGAGGAGAATAAGACATACAAAAATTTTGTGACTAACAATCACAAATTAGGATTACATGGCATGAAATTATGATAGTCATGAATTATGTGATTGTTGGTATCACATATATAACTACTAATAGAGAAAATTTTATGGTTTTTCTTATAAAATTAGATATGTATTAGACGAATATTACTAAGCTATTACTGACCAATAAGAAATACTTGTCTTCCTTTTACAAGGTTGACATAAATTTTATGACTAAGAGTCACAAATCACAATAACATGTTAAGATTGTACAAATTACGACAACATAATCTCACAATATTCGTAACAATATAAAACATACGGTGATCTTAAGTCTTAAAATTATGACCACAAGTCACAAATCATGATCATGAAGTTAATAACAATAAAAAAAAATTTCTTTAAAAAACAATGACAAACAAAATTGAGATCACAAGCCGTCAAAAAATTGTGACAGGTGATCACACCATTTAGGGTCACATAAGGACATTTTCAAAATACGTATTTTTTCTCTCACCAAAAACTGCTACAAATATAAAGTTTGTTCTTAGCAAAGTAATTCTGAAAAATATTCACAAAAAAGTAAGTGGAGCTAAAAGACTTCTAATCTCCATAATTTCCCTAGTTTTCTCGAGTATATTTATAAGGGGAAATTAGGCCTTGACATTTTTAGAAAAAAAAAATTGAAAAATACGATGGTTTGTGTTTTTTTTTTTTTTTTTTTTTTTTGTAGATTTGGTATAGTTTTTATTAGAAAAATATCATTTTAAACAATTATTTAGAAAAATGCTATTTTATAAAATAGTAACTAAGAACTCGTAATAAGTTTTCAGAAATTAATAACTAGTAATAAAAAATATTTATAATTGGTAATTGGTAACTGGTAACTATTTTTAAAATGATTTTTTTTTTCTAAAAACCTTTTTAAAAGTGATATATGTCTAATAAAAGTCATACAAAAATTTGAAAAAGGACCAATCTCCTTATTTTTATAATTCTTTTAGGTTTTTTAAAGTTAAAGTGTTAAGAACCATATTTATAAAGAAGTGGGTTTTTTTTTCGGACCAATTTAAAAATGGTCATTTTTTACACGTATTTAATAAATGATTATTTTCTAGTTGATCCATTTTTTTTTATTTATAAAGAATCAATTTTTTACAAAGTAAATAAATCTTAGAAAAATAAATCAATATGTTTTGATGTACTAAAAAATGGTCATTTTTAAAAATAATTTTTAAAATTTGGTTATTTTTTAAAGATATTTGAAAAACTGCCATTTTCAAATATGATTCAAAATTCAATCGTTTCCCTAAAATACCCTAGTTTTTTCTCCCTCTTTTTTTGGGAGTAATTGTCCCTGTGTTTGAGCCTTTCAAGTTCACATTATCCTCTAGACCCACACCAACTATCCAAGTCTCAAAGTCCAAATTTATCTGTATATTTACCGACAAAATTTATTTATTTATTTATTTTTTTTTTGTCTGGAACGTTTCTTATCATAATTTAGTGGACCAGACTAAGGCTTGGACTCAGAGTCCAGTCCCACATGTTTCACGGATTAGATGAAAGAGTTTGGCTCCTCTTTTAGTTCCCTTTTTATGAGACTAAATTAACCCAACTCATCGTATGTTTTGGAGTTGCAAGTTTAAGCACATGTTTTTTTTTTCCTTTTTTATTTTTAATTAATATAAATAAATATATAAAAATATTAATTAAATTCGAATTTTTATTTTTTAACTAAAAATATATATATTATTTTTATCTAAAAATTGTATTATTCTTATATCTTTATTTTTCATAAATAAATTAAAATCATATTATTTTATTTAATCATCGTCTAAATTTATCTTTACTATTTTTGAAAATATCTATTTATTTATTTATAAATAAAATATAATTAGAACGACATAATTTTTTTTTATATTTACTTGTGTTGCATCAAATAAAGTATAGTACTAAATAATACTATCCCATCTAATCTCATTGAATAATCCAATCCAATCTCGTGCTTTAGTATTTGCCTTTTGTCTCTCTTGAAAAAACTAATCTTGGTTGTATTAAAAGTGCAAAGGTTCAGACCGTGCAAAACTACAGACATTTGCTTATATTCTTATATAATTTTCTCACTTTATCATTGTTTATACACTTGTACTGATCTTATCATAATAGGAGGTTCCCAAATCAATATGGAGTCGACCCTTTCGGGCTTCTCTGATGTTGTCACTTGAACCAAATATGTAAAAATGAGTTCCTCGGCATAACTGTGCATTGCTTCTTCTCAAGTTCATGGCAAAATCATCTCATGCTACCGCATGAACATTATTAAACTTTGGAGTTTGGATAATCTTTGCTAAAACAAGAACAAGAGCCATTTTCTCATTCCACTCTAGAGTTAAAAAGAATGTACAAAACTAAATATGATTGACATGCTTTTGTTTATCATGTGCAATTGCTCAACTTGCATCTGTGCTTTACACTAAATTTGGGACCTTGCTATAAGACAGTGGAAAAACAAAACTACTTGTCTCTTCATTGTGGTCATCTCTGAATATGGGATTCTCTCTAGCAATGGCAGTGATACGAGGACGGGTGGGTGACCTTGGTGGAGATGCATAGAGGGCAGAGACCTCAAGTATATGTCTTCTGACATTTTCGTGTTCTTCGGCTCTCCCTTGTGCTCTCAATGCTGTCAAGTATAATCCGACTGCAAGAAAAACTGAAGTCAAGGCAAGAACACCAGCTGCAGAGAATAACCCTTTTCGGATGACAAGGCAACTTGCTCTTGGTTTTGACCAATTCTTCAAATGCCCAGATTCAACACTCAATCCAATCAGCAACAAGATTTCACCAACAGCAAAGCAAATCCTGAAAATGATATTTTATTTCATTTATCTTATCTGGGTAAGTTTGATAATCATGATATGATTTAGTTTCATAACTATTTGATTTATACGGTTGATAAAAAATGGAGTTGGCTTTTTACCAAGTTGTGACATAGAAGAAAACTTTTCTGGGTATGTTTGATAATCATGATATAATTTTCACAACTCTATGATGCTATTATGAAAGATAGAAACAAGGAGTTGCCTTGTCAAGTTGTGACAAATAAGAATCCTATGGTAAGTTTCAAAGTTGTTTTATGCAATAAATGATGGAAGAAGTTGACCTTTTGAGACAGAAAAATACTTCTGGGTATGTTTATGAATCATGATACTATTAAGTTTCACAGCTGCTTAATGCTATTAGAAAAAATAGTTGGCTTTATCAAGTTGTGACAAAGAAGAATCCTATAATTAAGTTTCAAAACTGTTTGATGTTATGATATTTGAAAGAAGAAGAAGGCTTTTTTGTGACAGAAAAATCCTTTTGGGGCAAGTAAAATAAAAATCATGATGGTACCGTTAAGTTTCACAATTATTTGATGATGATGATGCTGTTATGATTGAAAGACAAAGGAGTTGGTTTTTACCAAGTTGTGACAAAGAAGAATCCGGCTTGGCATGTCAAAGCTCTTGAGGAGCCTAAATCTGGGTCCAATGTGAGCAAAGCAGAAGGTGGAAGCTTAGTGACTGCAATTAGCATGAATATGTGTTCAACCATCATGGCAATTGCTAATCCCACAAATGCAATGGCCGCGCACAACAGCGGTATTTTTCCGCTTCCGTTATACACACATTCATATAAATTGCCTTCTTTTCCTTTATTTCCACCAGTGGCTATCCATGTCATCTGCAGGTTCATAACAAAAGATTCGTAAATTCAATTATCTATCATTTAAAGAGAAGAAGCAAGCTTGTTATGTTTTGTTGTCATATATATATATATATATGTATATATTCTCTAATGGAATAGTTCTACACCTCAGAACGAGTGGCTTCTGAAATTAGACATAGAATGAAGCAGAGTAAACCACATAGAATGGTAAAGACCATGAGGAAGACACCAACTTTGCTGCCCAAATCGGTGCTTTAACGGCTTGGGGCGAGATCTGCATGTGTTACTGCCATTGTCTTTGGCATTTCTGTGTTCAAATTGGCTATAACTCATGCAGAATTGAAAGAAGAAACTATAGTTTTGAAACTATAGTTTTTAAGTTCTGGTCTGAGAGAAAAGGATATATAGAGAATTACAGAATCGCTCTGGAGTAAAGGTTGCTTAAAAAGGATATATAGAGAAATTACAGAATCGCTTGGAGCAAAGGTTGCTTAACGGGTAAAGATTCCCGTGTTATGGCATAGGCATTTTGTTTAAGTTTTCACACGAAGACAATGGTTGGTTCCCAAAACTTTGCTAGAAAGGTATTCTGCTACCTATAGATTAAGTCACATTTACTCATTTTCATTTTCATGGCGTGCTTTTTTCAAAAACAACAACACTGCGTCACGTCAACAATGGACACCGCCGGAGTACCCCTTTTTTCAAGCTTAATGTTGATGCGGCAGTTTTGTCGGAGAGGGGGACGCATTGGAAATGGAGGCATTATCAGAAATGAGCATGACCTCTCCATGGCTGCTATCAGCTCATCAGCTAAAAGCCTCTTGCGAAGGCACTGCGAAGAGGCATCATGTTTGCCCGCGACCGAAGCAGGCCTTACTCCGATTAAGATCGAATCTGACTGCTCGAATGTGGTCCACTTGGTCAATAAGGACAAAAGAGGTGTTCATTACATCCCTAGATGTTTCAATACCCAAGCCCATGTACTGGCCCAATGGGCTTTATCTAATGAAGGTGAATATATGTGGCTGGAAGATGCCCTTTCATGGCATCTTGACAAGATTGAATAATGATGTAATCATCTCGTCTGTTTCTGCTTAGTGGAAAACATTTTCCCCCTAAAAAAAAAAAAAAAAAAAAAAGAAAAAACCAAAGTTGCCCTTTGTACACAGAGAGTTTACAAGCCAAAATTATTGAATTTGAATATATTTCAAATTTTTTCTTTCAGGTTGGGTTGGCAATTTAAACCCGACTGGAATTTTGTATATTTAATTAATACGCTTGACACAAAATTGACTCAAATTTACAAGATTAATTAATTTTTTTTTATCAAAATATATTATAAAATGTTAAGTAATGACTCCATAGAAAATATTTTTTTAACAAATTTCTTATAATTTAAATGAAAAATAGTAAACTAATGAGCTAATTTACCTTAATAAAGTAAAATTAGATTGAAAAAATCAAGTAAATAAATAATTATAATATTTAAAAGAGTTGTGACACATCAGTCTGACTAACATTTTTGTTAACAGGTAATCCGCGGATAACATAAAACCTATATAATATTAAATAGGTCGACACGAAATGAGATGAATTAGCGGACCATACTCAGCCAACGCGAATAACCAAAATTGATGATTGATAATGTATTTTAATGCTGTTGTCGGCCCACTCTTATCAATTTAAGTTTTTGAGATAGATTTTTAAATTAACAAGTGATAAATACCAATTTACCGTCTATAAATACCAAAACAAAAAAAAAACCCAACCAAACATATACAAACTTAAGAAAATTGACAAACAACGTAAGTTAATATTTATCCAAGTTAAACACGATAAAAAAAATGGTTATCTTCTCAACACTATATTTAGAACTTGGATGTTTCGAGGGAAAGAAAAAAAATTTCAAGTAATTTCATTTTTTCTTGTTTAGATTAAAACAAAAAATGATAAATTCTTTTCCTAAGAAAAGTAAGAGTTTAATTTGATATTATTTTTTTAGTATATAGAATTTTCATATATTAATTAATAAGATCAAAAGTGTCAAAATAAAGTTCTATAAACTCTTAAGTAAAGTATTATCTTCTTTTATTTTTCCTCTAGGGTTTCTAATATTTCTACCTACAAAAACATAAAAGAATTACAAAATTCAGTGAGTGAGTCAGATGTTTTTCCAATTCACGTGTCACTTTTTTACTTTTAATTTTTTTTTTAAAAAATATTATTTTAAAAATGATTATTAGTTATTAGTGTCTAAAAATTAATTATTGATTACCAGTTATAAATACCTACCTTTAGTTATTAGCTAGTTATTATAGTAACAGACCTAGTAAAATTGAGCACAATATATTTCCTAATTCTTTTCCAAAAACGCACTACAATTTTCACTTTTTTCCTTGAGGTTCTAAATGGAGCCGGATATAGTTTTGGGTTAGGATAAAGCCAACAATAAAGAAGTAAAAATTCAGTGGAATAGCCACACGTCGGTTTTGAAATTGTTGGCCCACTTTACGGGTTGGGTTGTAATCAAACATCAAAGACAAGAGATAAATGTAACTCTACTGAAATACTGCCAATAATCTTGTGTTTTCTGTTGTTTTGATAGACATGCAAAATGTTATCCCACTTAGGTCTCGGCGAATAATGTTGTACATGTCGCTTTTGCAGCTTAACTTTTTGTTCGAAGGAATTATTACTGCCTCAATAGTTTGCACATGACAAGCTACGTATCAAAACTACTTTCCATTATTGTTGTTTGTATAGGACCACAACCAATAACCATATTTGAAATTCCATGTTCTCCTCAAGAACCAAATATTGAAATTAAAACGGGTTGAATCACACTTTACTCTTACCCTAAAACGAAGAAAAAGAAAAGTCCTCACTTCAATATTTATAAAGTAGCTAATTTGCTATAATATTGTTCAAGTAAAGATACGAAATTTTCTTGTAAAATTGTTGAATCTCAATATTGTAGTTTACTATTTGAAGACACATATCAGAGTTACAATTGTCAAAATTGATTGTATAATATTGGATGTGCAAATGCAAATACTGTGTCTCCTTTTTAGTAAGTACATGGAAATAAACGTTTATAGCTAGCTAGTAAAAGACCAGGGTTAGTGCTCTGTTCACAAAGCTGGTATAGTAATAGAAAGCCACTAAGCCTAACCTACCAAGCCACTTTCGGGTTGACTTGAAAGGCAAGAATTTTGGTGGACCTTCAATTGGATTTGGCTGCCATCTTTGGATGTTAGATACATTTATTCTACAGACGGACAAATAGGTAGGTAAATTAATATTTACAATCATATTATTCAATTGGTACTAAAATTTGTTTTAATATAATTAATTATAATTATTATTGAAATATAACAGTTAAAATTAATTAATTTATAATAAAAAAAATACATATTATACAAGTTATATATATTTGCAATATTGTATAGGGACTAGATTGACAACTCACAACATGAGTACTACAGTTGCCCTTATTGTTTTTGTTTGACTAAGTTTTTCCTTATTTTGGTATTGAAAACTTTTATCTGACAAAATAGCCATTTATTAGAAAATGACTAGTTTCTTTAAGCCTATGTTTGGTCAGATGGAAAAAGGGAGCAGAGTTTTTTTTTAAAAAAAAAAAAAAGGAAAGAGAGAAAATGATAAATAGTACGTTTGATTAGGAAAAAATGGAAGAGTAGAGAAGAGAAAAGAAAAGATTAAAAAAATTGAGGGGAAAACGTATTTTAGTCATTAGGGGTTAAATTTACTACATTACCTTAACATACTAACTTTAAAATAAAAATAATTAAAAATAATAAAATAATCATTTTGAAATAGACTAGATTATTTTTTTTTTCTCTCTATTTATCAAACAACGTAAAAAAAAATATATTTTCTTTGCTATCATATATATTTTCAAGATAGTCCGCTACGAGAGACGGACCCAATATTTTTGTTTAGTATGGGTTTGAAATACTTTTTTTTTCCCTATTTGGGGACCTGTTATATGTTTTGTCCTATATTAAGGGTGGGCATTTATATACGATTTAAGTCTAAAACTCCAAATACAAATTATTTAGGTATTTTTTAAAAGAAAATAAAATTGAGTGGGCCTCCACTAGGCATGTTGTGCTCTGTGCCTATCTACTGTATAATTTGACCGAGGATTCTACTAAAAAATGCTCCTAAATGTGGGAGTGTTTTTCTTAGGGGAAGTTGGTATGCTGGTATCAATGAAGGAGAATATAATGATTTTGGGTCTGCATTTGAAATTGCATTCTATTTTTCTTTCTTCTCAATTTAAAAAAATGAACAATTCTCATTCAGTAAAAGAAAAAAAAAATATTATGAATACAATAAGATGGGATCATGATTTCATTTGTTCGAGAATCTCAATTTTTCTTCAGAAGTCCTTCATTGTTTAGTTCTTTTTTTTTTTAATCCATAGTCTGTTGATGAAAAGTCACACCACTAAGAGAAAAAAAATAATAAAACTCATCACTTGAATTAGTGTTTATGGAGATATGTATATTCGGTTCTGAGGTCACTAAGGTGAGGGCCTGCTCAAGGGTTGGAGAAGCACCGAGCAAAAATTGATACTTTTTTTTCTTCTTATTTATTTTATTTTGTTATTATCATTTAAAAAAAAAAACAGTCAATAAGCACAAGTTCGATCTTTATATAGTTTAGGGAAATTCTACAATAGGGAAACATAAATTTTCCCTAATATTAAGGAAGATAATAAGTGGATGCAATTGGACCACTTATTACGAGAGCTCAAATATACTAGTCAATTGTTTTTGATTTTGTGTAACTTTCGTTTCCTGCCGTGAAAGCTTTTTTTTTTTTTTTTTTTTTTGAGTTGTGACGTTTGATTTCGGTCACATTTAAAAAAGAGAAAAAAAAATTATGCGTGCAAGTTGATTTGGCTTATCTTTAAAAAAACGCTTTATTCAATTCATTTCTTGAACTTGGTGGTCCTTCAAAAAAATAAAAAAGAATGAATGAACTTAATGGAGAAGAAAGAGAAGAGATACAAATCAAGAAAAAAGAATCTCGAGATTGCTAGATTAAAATTGATATAACAATTAACAAAATAGAATAAAAGAAACAAAGATGCAAATTTTCAGTTAGGGTTCATTTTAAAAGAAACTTAACAAATGGAATATTGGGAAAAATAGGAGAAAAATCAAAATAATGTTTTTTTTTTCTTCAAGTGGGTCAAAATCAACTTGTATAACTTTCTTTCCTTTCTTTTTCCAATTGTTATCCAAATTAATATTACACGACACAACTCGGAAAGAAAAAAGGTAAAAAAAAAAAAAAAACTTACACGGCATAAAAATAGAAGTTACAAACACGGTCAAAAATATTTGGTTTATATAAGTGGGTCCCTTAACAATTGCCCAAATTACATCTATTATTGATTGTCTTCCCTAACGTTAGGTAAGATTTCTGTTTCCTCATTGTAGAATCCTCCGTTGTATATAATCAATGTTTTTATCACTATTTGATTTAAGTAGATGGGTGAAAAACACCCTTATCTGTAGCGGCATTTTTCGTGCTCTTACAATAGAGCTCCTAAATTAAAAATTAAGAAGCCACAGGAAGTTCTACAGTAGGGAACAAATTTAGTGGCCTAATATTAGGGAATTGAGTCAATTAAATCCAATGGTAGAGATGATAGTAGTGCAAGTGCTCTAAATTGTAGAGCATTATAATCTTGCATCTCTCTTTTAGAGTTTACTGAAAAAATTACTATCCCTTCTTTCTCCATCCTTGCAACAATTAATCTAACCTAGATAAAATAAAATAAAAGATACCAAACATCATATTTAACTATAAAAAAAAGTTTTCTTTCAACAAATAGTAATAAATAAAAAGAAAACAAATCTCTATCAGAAAAAATTAGTAGAACTTGATTTTTATTTTTTTTTGTTCTAGAATGTGGTGAATCTGTTCATTCTTCGATTATTTCAACTCTATTCAATTTTTTCTTTTGTGGGTAAACAAATCCTTGAATGATACTATTGACTCAACCATAATTCAGAATTCTCTAACCTCAGGGGGGAAAAAAAACTTTACTTGTGGAAATAGATTTATATTATCCCTATTCTATTTATTTTGAGATAACAAATTGATACTCTGCAACTTGAAGTGGAGGATCATACTTTTTCTACTGATGTCTGTTAAAATAATAGAAAAATAAATTCTAAATTAGTTTAGAAATTTGGGGAAGAAGATTGCCAAGGAAAAAAATGAAAATACAACAAAGAATTCAAACATTTCTTAATTCCAACAACTAATTCAACGAAATAACAAGAGTGTGTTGAATATATAGAGATTTTAGCCAATCATTGATGTATTTTAATCTTTCAATGCGTTGGGAGGAAAAAAAAAATCCCTTGATGGAGGAACAAAGCCATCAGGAGACCACCTACATAAACACAAATGAAAAAAAAAAAGCCCTGAAATATTATCCATTGCCCTTAATATGGTCGTTTTCATTTAATGTCTAGTTGGAAATATATATGAAGAGATTTAATGAGGTAAGCTCCAGTATATCTATTATAAATCTCATTTGATAGCCAATAGAAATATCACATTTTGTTCCCTAAGATTAAGGAACTTTTTGATTTCCCTATGCTAGAATTCCCTGTATTAAGGGTATAATACATGGCTAATTAGAGCAGTAAATATAGGCGGCCCAGCCCGGGAATAGAAGCGGGTAGGACCGGGTCGGTCCACAAAACATTTTTAAAGGCCCAGTCCGACCCGACAGCCCACAGGGCCAAAGTTCCGGACCGAGCCGGGCCAGGCTAAATCCGGGCCAAATCTGGCTCAGTTCAGTAATTAAAAAAAAAACGAAAAATGAAAAAATAAATAGAAAAATGAATCTTTTTCAATAAAAAATAAAATTACTAGTTGTATACTTACTTATTTAGTAAAATAAATAATTAAAATTAATAAGACAAATTTTTAAAAATAGAATAACTCAATCAAATAGTAAATAAAAAAAATTAAGAAATTATTTATTTATTTATTAATAATGACTACCTCATTAAAAACCTTACTAAATAAAACCCATTGGGATAAAACCTTGGTAAAGAAAAA
This sequence comes from Parasponia andersonii, assembly GCA_002914805.1. NCBI lineage: Eukaryota > Viridiplantae > Streptophyta > Magnoliopsida > Rosales > Cannabaceae > Trema > Trema andersonii. The sequence continues at coordinate 676,565 of JXTB01000117.1, forward strand.
AGAGTGCAGTCTAAACTCTAATGTCTAATTATTACAATTAAAAATTTAAATTATCTAAAAAGTACAATTAGAAGTTATAAAATTAAAATTACATCTTGTTTCTCTAAGTATTGGTGCTTGTAACGTTTCGACATATAAGCTTTGGAATTGGTCAACAAGTTTTTTATTGTGTGTGGTATATTGCATTCGCTTTCTAGCATGTTTCCAATCTCTGAGACATACAAGCACCTCAACTATGTCACTTGTCAATGAGGTTTTTCATTCTTCAAGTATCCTCCTAGCTGTGCTAAAAGCAGATTCTGAAGAAACCGTTGACACAAGAATAGCTAAAATATCTTTTGCTAATTGTGAAAACACAAGAAATTTTGATTGACATGTTTTCCACTATTGCAAAATGTCAAAGTCATCATCATCTGAATCTAGTATGGAGAAGTCTACGTATAGGTAAGTGTGAAGCTCATTGAACTGTGACGCCGTTGTTGGTGTTGAGGCCGGACTTGATGATGATGAGCCAGTCGATGAAATAATATCCCATGTTTGCCACCTTTTCTTTGATCGTTGTTGGGTATGTTGACTTTGTTGACTCATTAAATTGCCAAACTTATTCTCATATATAGAAAACACTTCAAACAACTTGTTACGTATATTACTATATTCATGTGAAAAATCTAAATCTATACATGCACCAATGTGTGAAAGATATTTTGAAAGACCATCCAATTTTACTCTAGGATCTAAAACAAAAGCAAAAGAATATAATAAAGGAATTTCCTTATAATATTTTGTTAGTTTTGCTTGCATTTTTTTTACAATTGATTTAATCAATTCATTATTTCTATTAAAAAAAAACATGTTACACATTTTATTAACAATATGCAAAGCTGAGAAGTAGGAGTATAAATAGCAGATAAAGAAATAGTATTATCATAAAAAACTTCTAAAAATTGTATAAATTGTGTGACAATATACCAATCTCGATTTTCCAATACTACAGAACCCAAGTTGTAAAAGATAGTAATAACAGATTCATACCCTATTGTGTTCTTTAATATCAAATAAATAGAGTTCCATCTAATAGGCATGTCTAGTCCAAATTTCCTCAGTTTAAGACCTTCAGCCTTACAATATCTTTTAAACTCAGCTATACACGGATTAGAGTTATGAATCTAAGAAATAACATTTCGAATTTTTGAAATATGTGAGTCTATAATCTTCATACCTGATTTTACAATAAGATTGATGATATGATAGGCACAACGTTGATGCATTAAAATACCTCCGTTATATGTGTTGATAAACTTCTCAATATCACCAATAGCCTTTGTATTGGCAGAAGCATTATCTAAAGTGATAGAGATAATACGATCTTGTATACCATAATCTTCTATAACACTTAAAATACGCTCACAAATATTCTCAGCATTATGTTTATGATCAATGAGTTTGAAACTAATTTTTTTTTTATGCATAACCCATTGTAAGTCTATATATTGTGTAATTACACTTATATAATCTTGATTAACCCTACCACTCCAAATATCAGATGTTAATGCAACATTAAAGTTTAATGAATGCATTTCAGATTTTAATGCAATTTGCGTTTTATTATATGCAGCAATAATGTCACTTCTAGTAGTTGTTCTATTAATTAATCTAAATTGTGGATAATATGATATTCTAAGATGTTCTTCAAAAAAAGGATTCTCACAAAAATTAATAGGCAAATCAATAGCAGCAATTAATTTACCTAGAGATTCTCTAGCAACATTAGAATCATAGGTCCAAATACTTACCAAATCGTCTTTGTTGAATTGAAGCTAAGATTGCATGGGATCTTTTTCTCCATTATATTATTCTACACATTTTTCGCCGTGTACTTTAAGGTGTCGAGTCCCACCAGTTGAAGTTGCAGTTAAGAGTTTTGCACAAAATTTACTTTTTTCCATTCTTTTCTTCGTGCCATTCACATCTTTATATTTAATATCAAAGTAGTCCCATATTTTTGAAGTACAAGCCTTTATATGTTTCGAGATGGTACTTTCCAAACCACTATCTTGAGTAGCACTTCGAGTTCCACTTCCACTAGTAGGAGCACCCACTCAAGTATGTGTACGAGGTTGATTTTACATTTCATGGACTTGGTCATCGCCTTATTATAGGCAGATTTGCATTTCTTCCGTTTCGGAATCATGATTATCCATTCTATATTCATTATCACCCAAATCAATTGGAATATTTCTATTCATATCCATATCCTACAATACCAATAATACTACTTGGTAAATTTATAAATTTATACATAATACATATATTAAATATTATGCACATATGCATTAAAAACATTAAATTAACGAAATGATATTTACCTCCACTCCACATATTCATAAAAGAAATATGCATATTAAATTTAAAGAAATAAACACATTAAATTTAAGAAAATAATAAAACATAGAGATGTATTTTCACTATTGTATTAACAAAATTAATAGACAATAAATTAAATATATGATGATAGAATTAGAGAAATATTCAAACCTTGAGTTGAAAGAGTTGAGACTTGATAATTAAAGTTTTTGTGACTTGACTCACTTGAATATATTTTTTTTTGAAAATTTTAAAATTGATATTGAAAATATTAAAATAAATAATAAAATTAGAGAAATATTAAGAAGAGAGAACATAAAGATTGAAGAAGATATGTGAAAAAAATGAATGAATAAGAGAGGTATTTATAGAAAACTACATTGTAATATTTTATACTTTTTTATTTTATTTATTTATTTTTTAATAATTAACAAAAAAAAGTGGGGAGGGGGGAGTTGGGCTCCCTCCCCAACGGTCATAAATCCCCCTCCCTAACGGTCATAGGACCATTACGTGGGAGGGGAGGGGGAAGAAGGCCCTGTATACAAGGCCTCCAAAAAAAAAAAAAACGGTCATATGACCGTTATACTTAGTCACTTAGATAGTGATAGTGGGAGGGGAAAGAAGCCTTGTACAGAGCCTTAAAAAAAAAGGGAAAAAAAAAAGTATGTGGACCAGTACCAATGGCCCAACCCGGCCCGGCCTTAGAAGCCAGGCCAAAATCGGGCTATTCACACTCGGGCCAGCCCAAATTTTCGGGCAAGACTAATACTAAAGAGAAATTNAAGATTAGGTAAGTGAAATTTAGGCTTTCCATGTAGACATATGTTTGTAGCTTTAATTGTAACCGTTGTTTACACTAACCCACATAAAAAAAAGGTTTATTATAAGGATTATTGGCAGATTTAGTACTTTGATTTTCTTATTTATGATGATTTGATCCTTCAATATTTAATTATAGCAACAAAAGTCCTCTAATTTTTATTTTCGATAGAGCCCAAAAGTATCATCACACGTTGTAACTTGCAAGAGATTCAAAGAAGGAAATATATATATATAAACTCGTAAAAATGAAAAACTAAAAACGAAGAGATTTGTTCTTTCCTTAGCAGTAACCTAGAAAAAAAAAATCCCTAGTCAAATAATCTAGATTAAAAATTTTAAAAACCACAACGCTTTTGAAAAAAGAAATACGAGATTTGAAGTCCAGATTTAAAATTTTACATAGGCATAGAGACTGGTCAAATTGAATGCTATAAATCCATAGTCTCTTGAGCATAAAAAGAAATTGAACTCCACAAATCTAAAATTAAATCTAACCATTAAAAGGAAAAAAATAGACGAATGAGCCGAAGTCAATTATTTGAAAAGGTATAGAAAATTAAAAACATTACCCGTTTGACTTGTGTATGTATATGTATACTTGAATTATGTGTTGAGAAAAATCTGAATTGCTCATAAACGTCACTACTAATTTGAATCAGTACAAAATCCACACACAACTAATTAAGTGAAAAATCTATAAGATTGAGACATTTAATTCATGAGATATAAATAGAATCTACTTATTCTTTGTAGTTACTGTGAGTGCGAAAAAAAGAGCTCCACTGGCGCCCTCCAAAATGCCACATGCATTGGCTAATAGTCCTATTTTCCTTTCTTTCATTTTTCTCACGTCGTATTTCAATTTGCTTGTGATTTGATCTATTACATTTCCACTTTTTTTCTTTTTTTTTTTTTTTTTTTAATTGGCTTTACTTGACGGTGTCAATGAGAAAGTTGCAAAAACTGGCTTCCACATTTGGATCTCTCATTGCTACGTGGCGAAGCTACAGCCTTTTATTTACTTCCCTAATGTTAGAGAAATGAATCGTTCCCCTATTGTAGAATTCCCACAAAAAAAAGTTCCTTAATTCTTATTAAAAAAAAAAAGTTCCTTAACGTAAGGGAAACTAATCACATGGTAGGAATTTAATATCAAGTAATAGCATTGGGAGATTCTACAGTAGGGAAATTAAGTAAAATCTTTTCCAATACTAGGGAATATAACAAGTGGATGAAATGTGAACACTTGTTAAAATAATCACTTACAAAAGCTAACGTTTTTTATAGTTTGTATTTTTTTTTCCTTCTGATACCGTTTAGTTGTTAAGTTTTATCATATAATTGAATTAGGTCAGATTTAAACGAAGAAAAATAAATATTAACATACATAAGTTGATTTAGCCCATGAATAAAGAAAAAAAAAACTTTATTTAGTTATTTTTTTATCTTTCTCATTGTTTCATTTATTCAGTTTTCTTCTTCAATGAAACCCTAAGTGCAAATCTGTATCTTTGTTTTTTCTGTAGCATTTTCTTAATTATTTTGTCAATTTCAATCTTCAACAATAACTTTGAGATTTTTGTTTTCTTTTTTGTTTAGCTTCTCATTCTTCTCCATTGAGTTTGTTATTCATTTTGAATTTGTTTTATTTATTTTAAGTGGGTCAATTCAACTTAGACACATAAGCATTTTCTATTTGTTTTTTTTTTTTAATTTTGGGGCAAATTAACTTACAGGCATAAATATATTTTTTTATTTTTTAAATTTCATACAAATCATCTTTCAAAATAAATAAATAAATATCATACAAATCAATTTTCCTAACATTTCTCCTTAAAAATAAAAAAATAAACAAAAAAGTAAACGACATAAAACGGAAGTTACATACAAAGTTTTTTAAAAAATTGGTTCATCCACTAAGAAAGGTTAAACGGTTTATATAACTGGTCCCATTAATAGATGGTTACATCGACTTATTATCTTCCCTAAAGTTAGGGAAGAATTTTGTTTCCCATTATAGAATTTCCCACTAGTATTAAAAAAAAAAACTTAGCTAGTGATGCAACGGATTTATGCACTCTTTAAAACATTTAGAATTTTCATTTCTTTTTTCTCTTTTAAATTGAGAGTGGGATAAGAGAATAGTAGGTGATTTAGGAAATGTATATGAATGTATGCTTTGTATTTGTACGATTTAAAGTAGGGAAGATATATTTCGAATTTTATGGGTACAATTTGCCCTAGTTCTTTCATCTGGGCTGGGTGCGCTCGTGTTCTGGGTTTTTTGGGAAGCTAAAGGTTTATCAGAATTAAATAGAAAAAAATAGAAGAATATGAGGTCATTGTACCGATTTCTTGACAGAACCAAAAGTTTGGATAATGAAGTATATAGTGTATAGTGCATACTAAATTAATAAGACCAATTTTTATTTACCGATAATAGGTTCAGTTGTTTTTAAATTATAAATTAAGTTTGCAATTAGATTTTAATTAATTTTTCATACGGACGATTTGTTGTCAATTTATCAATTCTTCGATGAAATTGCATTAGGCAATTCTGTTTTGTTTTTTTTGTTATTAATTTCTGTTTTTCTTTTCAATGTTTAAAGGAGGGCTTGAATCCTCTGTGATACTAGCCATGCTATTTTCTTTAATAGTGGATCCCTCTCCCAATTGATGTTGAATTCCTATTGTGTGATTAGTTCCCTTTTAAGTTAGGGAACTTTTTTTGTTCCCTATGCAAGAACTCCCCGTAATTAATCCTATACACTAGAAGATCGGTCTTGTCTCCAACAAACTACAATCTAATGTCTTTTTTTTAATAACCAAATTTTTGTGGGGGGAGTTTGGTTTATCTCTTCGTCCTAAAAGCCAACTGGTTAGTTCAGTTAGTCCAAAATTTGAGGGATGTGTGTAAGTTTGAGGAAGTTAAAGATTTAAACTTTAGTAGTATAAATGTTATTTTCTTTTAAATTTGTAGTTAAGTCCTATTTTTTTTTTAAAAAAATAAAATCTCTTGATCCCTAAAAAAGGAAATATAGAAAAAAAGGGAACCCAATGTAATTACCATATTTGAACGTGTCATTCTCAGTGTGTGTCGAATCCGGCCCCTACTTGCCAATTGCTTCCTATTCTTCTCTTTTGACTTCTGGTGCTCTCTCGTTTTCCGGCAACAACAAAGATACATCTATCTTTTGTCTTTTTTACTTCCTCCCCTGGACTGGCTTGGAGCCTAGAAAGTCTTAATAACATCACGTCTACTATAGTTCAACCCAATAATGCACAATAAAAGCAAAAAGAAGGACAAAATTATTAGGCAAGGAACAGTTAAACCCCTCAGAGTGTAGGACATCTCCGGATATAATATATATAGATCATACGAGGCATTCTCAATTAGTAAAAGTCTATAGAAATTTGAACATTAAAAAAAATATTCACTATTACACCATGCGTATATTGCATAGTTTTTATAAGAGGCATAGTTTAGTTTTTTCCTCCCTTCTTTTGTGTTCCACACTAATATATACCCGAAAATTAAGAATAGAAATGCCTAATTCAAACCTGTTAATTTTAATTTTAAGGTTATTATATATATGCATATATCTAGTGTCACGGTAGAATTTGTGTGGTCTAGTGTCACTATCGACTCTTTTATGTTCTCTAGAATGGAAGGTCCATCAAGCGTGAGTCTTGTTCTGTGGTAAAGTCAAGTGAGTCTACTGGCCAAATATAAAAGCCAAATTAATTAGTTGTCGTTTTGTTGAGAGGCCCATCGTAGAGAAAGAGTGTGAGATTTGGACGAAACTAGGACAATTTGGACCGAAATTACATTTTTGGAATATATATATTTTTTTAAATAATTACTTTATTTATGACTGAATCAAAATTAAAGTGATTTTTTTTAAAAAAATTTATACATAAATAAATTAGCCTAAATAAAATTTAATTAAAGTAATTATTTGGTCCATAATTTATGACCAAAAATCGTTCCAATTACGATGGCTGTTAAAAAATTATTTTGATAAAGTGACCTTAAAAATATGGTTTTGCCTATAAACGGTTTTGTTCTTGTCCATTTGCACAGGGAGAAAAGAAAATACTTTGGGGGTATATTTATAGTGGCCGACAATCACGTTTTAATCATGCCCAATATTTCAAGGCATTTATAGAATTTTTTCGGTTTGGTGCGTACCAAACAGTTTCGGCCAACTTCTTGATTTGTCTAGCATATACTTTCGAATTATTGAGAGACCAAATACGGAAACAGGGATAATTGAATAGTTTGAAAAATTAGGCAGCTTTTGTTAACACCATAATTGTAGTGCTCGATGATTAGATCAGGTTATTGTTACGCCCCAATTTTGAGGAGGTGTGCCACGTGAACATAAGGCAAAGTCTTATAGATAAGACAAAGGTCTTTTAAAAGTTCCTTGTAAATCATTTAAAACCTAATGGATCTCTTGAATTGTTCGACTATTTATAAAAATACTAATTATAATTATATTTCAGATAAAATTTATTATTTAGAATCATGTAATGTTAAATTGACAATAAAAATATTTGTATTAAATGACTTTTTCTTAACCTTACATTTTCTCTCATCAAATCATTAATCCTAATACAATCAAAAGTATTAACAAACAATTTCTCCTTTGATCAACACGAACCTCAAAATGTAATAGAAAAATTAATAAAAATGTGAGCTAGAAAAATAATACGTAATTAATAACTTTAACCAGTTAGATCAATTATATACTTGCAAATCAAATAGTTCGGTAAACTATTTTTAATAACAAGTTTAGTATTTAGAATACAGTATTTTTCCAAAATAATCTAATAAAGCAAAATGACAAAAAATTTAACATTAAAGGGAATAAGTTTCAAATCTCTTTTTGATTTAAATTCGAAATATACATGTCAATGGGTTTTAGTGACTATAGGCATTATCTAGTAACCCACTTGGTCTGAATATAATATATGTAACCTCTATACTAGGATCTAAATCTACCACATTTAACACTAATGGGTATTTACTGATTGACTCTTTTAGCTAGCTAGGTCCATATTGAATAATGTTCGCATATAACTCATGCATGCCAGATTGGTCCTAGTTACATAATAATTGGAGAGAGTTTTAGAAAATAACATATTTTCCAGGTGCACTTACAATTTACTTTGATAGCATAATAACACTTTGCTCGTTTTATGTTAACACATTTAATATTAGTGTCATATTATTGATCGATATTTCGGTAAAAAACAACTATTAGACAAAATCATTAATTGAAAGGATAATTATAATTCTAGAAAAATAAATACTTTGACATAAACTATTTTCCTTCAATAAATCAATCGTATGTGCAAATATAATTCTAATTGAAATCCTATGCTCTTTAAAACAATAATTCATGAACACAAGTTTTTAATTACGACAATAAAACACTTGATTTAAGTTCTAAATAAAAACATACTAAAAATATCAAAGGTTTGCCTCATTCAATTTGCCTAATTAACTCAAATAATCCACATAATATTTTAATCACCTATTTGATAAGTATCAACACAGTAAAACCAAACTCTAATTTTACCAAATAATGCATATTTCTTGTCCATACACTCTTTATGATCAATCATTTTTTTTCTTCCAAATAATGTCAATATTCCAAATTCTAACAATTTAAACCTATTTCCAAAAATTATTTGACTAAGACAAATTCTACAAACCTATCTCCAAATTCTTACATGTGTCAAGAATGAGGCTATGTGAGGTTCATAGACAGGCCTCTAGCCACCCAACAGCTGCTGCCACGATTTGTGAATATTCCAAAACTTGTAGATTTTACAATTTTCTTAAAATAATTTTATTGTAATACAAGTGATAAGTCATTGACCCAGCGGGCTCGATAGAGCGCTAGTTTTAGGTTATGTTTGGCAAGAGAGAAAAAGAGAGGAAAGAAATGGTAAGGGAGAAAAGTAGAAGAAAAATGAAAAATTATTTGGTAAGAAGGGAAGAGAAAAAGAAAGAGAAAAAAATGATTTGATCCTATAAAATAAATTTTCCCTCAAAGAATGGAGATAAAATGGGAATGAACTAATGTGTGAAAGTAAATTTATTAAAATAATTTTATACACTCATTTTAAAATTTTAATAAAAAAAGTAAAATAATAATTTTAAAACAAAGTAATTCAATTTCCTCTCAAGGTACTAAACAATTATAAACAAAACATACTTTCCTAATTTCTGTCACATATACATTTTTTTTTTCCTCTTAATTTTCTTTCGCTCCTAAGTTCTTTCCTACCAAACATAAACTTAGTGTCGTTATCACATAAAAGTGCTGCACTCTTATGATCATCCACTTATCTCTCATCACTCTATATATACCCTTACACTTTAAAGTGTGCTGATCTGCATCGGTACTAGTACTACATAGATTGCCCAAAATCACCACCGTTGATATAAGAAAACGACATGAATATTTGTTCACCAGACAATAATATTTCCTCCTCAAGCTCTTATGTTCATAATATTAATGGTAAGAAAAAACCATCCTCATCCTCATCGTCATCTTCATCTTCATCTTCAGTAGTAAAGTTGTTCGGTTTTCCAGTGATGATGAGTTCTGGCTGTACTGATAACGAAGAAGTTGCCGAAATGCCAGCCAATGGTAGCACGCCACCTCCACTACTAGTCCCACGTAACACTATTAGTCATGATGATGATGATGATGATGATGATAATAATAATAATAATAATGGTATTGATCATAGCAGAAGATTCAGGTGTGAGTTCTGTAGCCAGGATTTTGGGAATTCTCAAGCATTGGGCGGTCACCAGAACGCGCATAAGACCGAAAGGAGGTTAGCAAAACTCTCCCAGTTATATCACCGTGCTCAGTACTATCTTCCTCCTAATTATCAGCATCATCATTTTCAACTCTACGACTTTGGCCAAACTATCCCCATGCAAGCCATGAGCTCATCAGGGCCGTCCGATTTTTATTCTTCTAGTGGGTCCACCAAGACCGCCACCGCTGCCACCACCGCCGAAGCTGCTGGAGAAACCATCAGCCATCCCACTACTGTTACCCCAGCAAATGAAGGAACCGATGATATGGATCTTGATCTTCAACTGAGGCTTGCACCCTCCAACACCTCGTAAACCATATATATATATAAAAAAAAATATATATATATATATATATATGTCTTTGTTTCCTTAATTACCTATAAGACCGTTTGTAAAGCTTATAAGAAACTATTAATATTGTTGCTGTATTTCTTTTTATTAATTGTTTATATTGTTACTAGTTTTTTTTAATTTTTAATTTTTATTTTTGGATGAGCTGATTTGGTCCGTCTTGAGAGATGTGTGTATAAGTTTAGGAGGTGAGGGATTTAAATTTGGTAAAGTGTGTTATTTTTCTTTAAATTTATAGTAAGTGGTAGTCATTAGTTAAACCCCACTAATAAGAAATCGTATTATTGTATATATAAAGGATGCTACTAAGAAATCGAATTAATGTATATATAAAGGATGCTAGTATAATACATATTTTTTTATTTATTATTAAATTTAAATCTAACGATTAATGATTATAATTATATTTTTTTATTCATTATCGGTAGATAAATTAATTTTGACCATTAGATTTTAATCTAATGATTAACAAATATAATTAATTATACTAAATCTAATAACATAATATATATAAGGCACCAATCTAATATATATATATATATATTATCTATTTATATGTATTATTTTACTTAATAAAAATTTATTATTCATATTTTATATGATAAAAATTTTAAAAAAATTATTAAATAATTAATATATATTTTTTATTATTTTTTTAACTACTTAAATTATAATAACGGTTAGATTATGATTCAATATTAAAAAAAAAAAGAAATAATCATAAATAAGTTAAAAAAATACCTAAATTGGTAACCATATATACAACCGAAACGTTTTGACTTATTATTTATTGCTTTTTTTTTTCTCTCCAAAATTAGTTATCCGATGGTTTTCCCAAAAATTATATTGTATATATGAGTTGAATAAACTTGGCTAAACTTTTCATTAAAAAATTTACAGAAGCAGAAGCAGAAGCAGGTTGTCTTTTGCGGCATCTAAATTAGATTAATGGTTCCCATGATTGCTTCATTTGCCTAGGATATCCGATATGCACACGTAGTTCAGATATTTCACCGTTACAAGTTATGAGACATCGTGGATGGAAAAACGACAGAAAAAAGAACAAATAGGTGATTCTTAATTATATAAACTCTTATCACTTGTACACACCTAACTAAAACTAATGATTCATAATTTGGAAAATAAAATAAAAAAGTGATGTATGAAATAATAAGAATACTATATTTTTAAGTTGACTTCAATTGAAAATACATAATCAAGTAATCCTAAAACTAAGTATCATTAACTTCGATTGATAATGATAAAGTAATGAAATATACTGATTGAGATATTATGGTATGTTAAACAAGGTGGTACCTTTTATAAAATTGATAAGCGAGATGACTATTCTTTCAAGAATAGTAGAGATGTGCACTTACAGTACTAAATTTTCAAAGACGATATAATTTACTTCATTCAGAATATTTATACTATTATGTTGATAATCTAGAGGTATAAAATACATATTTCATTGCCTTTTGCTAAAACCACACAACATAGAGAATAGAGAGTTGCGCATGCCGACATATATGCATGGCACTTGAAGTTTTAAGTTTTTTCTTCTTTCTTTTCCTTTTTTTTTTTTTTTTTTTTTCACTAAAAGGAGACTTTGTAGAGTTGGATAGATTCTCTGTGTTACAACAAGTAACAGCTAAACTACCAAAGTCCAAAGTCCAACTAAAACAAAGCCCAAATGAATGGGCCAAAAGCTGAACTACTAGTACTACAGCAGCTGACCAAAGGAGCACAATATTATGACAAAATAGACTTCAACAGCCTACAAGCCTAGGAGAAAACTCTTCAGCATATGCTATACAAATCCACAAGTGCACATATTACACATACAAGTAAAAGAACCATCTTCCAGCGGGAAAAGAGAAAAATAAGTAAAAGAACAATTTAGCTATACATTTGCAGTACAAGATAAAGTGATAGATATATATATATCAACAAAGGAAACGACTTAAGAAGTTAAGATAAGTACATGGAAGTAGCAGTTGCATACATGTTTTGAACCCTGATCCTCAAAACCAAAGGAAAACACTAAAGAAAACACTAAGATTTAGTGCTAAGAACAAATATTAATCTAAAGTATTTAATATGAGAAATTCCTTCAATTAATACCAAAAATAGTTTCTCTTATTAGTTATCTAAGATCGACAATATATCACATGGACAATATTGTAGTAAAAGATCAACTAATAAAATAAATATAATTATAATCTAGTTTAAATTACTATATAAAGAAAATATGACTGAATTTATATAAAAATCTAAAAAATAATGTACTGAAACTAAAAATATTGAAGAATTTAACAAACTAAATATATAAGCATTGGAGATCGACAATATATTACATGGACAATACTACAGTAAAAGATCAACTAATAAAATAAATATAATTATAATCTAGTTTAAATTACCACATAAAGAAAATATGACTAAATTTATATGAGAAACTAGAAAATAATATATTGAAACTAAAAAAACTGAAGAATTTAACAAACCAAATGTATCAGGGTGTATCAGCGTTGAAGTATTTTCAAGAATCAAAGTTGGAAAACAGAAAAATTACATAACTAAAATCATCTCTCTAAAAACTAGCCTAAACTCATTTCACGCTCTCTCTTTATAAAAAGTGGAATTTTCTCTCTCAAAATTGATGTGTTTTTTCTCTTTACGTTCTGACTATTTATAACTGAGTTTGGAGTGTTATGCAAATTCCCACGTTTATAATAGTGGCTTCTGATTGGTCATGTGACGTGTCAATCTCACACAATCTTCTTACTCTCTTTCTCTCTCTTCCTATTTTTTCACGTTTTCTGAGACTTGGAAAATAATCGCACGCGAACGAATAGAAGTAAGCTCGCACAAAAATCGCATTTTATTAGCTGAAAGAATGGATGGGATTAATGTGCTTGCGTGGCGTTGTCTAAATAGAGGAAGAACTGGTTACACCGAAGCTCACCAAACACTTTCTGACACAGATTAGAGATGCTGCAGTTGCGGGCCTCAACTGTTCTATGCCTTCCACTCGTCTAGATTCTTGATCTAACGGTTGTCATCGCACCTAGCTTTTCACTCCTACTCACGAATCTAGGCTGCTTCTTTTCCATTTTTTTTCTTTTTCCTTTATTTAAATCTAAATCAAAATGAAATTAAAAAAAATAAATCATAATCAGATTTAAATTCAAAATAAATAATCTAAATACTAAAATTTAAAAATAAATAGATAAATAAACTCCTATCCTAAAATTAAATCTAAAATTAGCTAAAATTTAATAAAATTAAATCTAAATAATTAAACGAAATTAAAAAAAAATAAATTAAATTATCTAAAAATTAAACTAAAATTACTCAAAAATACACAAAATATATCGTAGAGTTATCACAAGGAGGAAACGAAGGACAATGTGATTCGATTAATTCTATTTATTGGAATTTGTATAGGTGGATACAATAAACTGCATCTTTTAACCACATAACACACAAAGTTACTTTGCTTTGAGTCTTTTTTTTTGGTGCTTCTTAATCAGATGCATAATATATCCAAACTCAGCAGAATTCCCTTCACCTCACTGATCAGCTCAAAAACACTAACATCTCCTCCATGCAAATTTTTACTGGTCGAAAATGGACCTCATCCTTCACCCATTTTTCTTATCTGTGCATGATTCATTCTTATATTTGAAATAGCACCAAGCAGGCCACTTCTTTTTCTCATTGTGAACCTGAAGTTGGATCATTTCTGAACACCATTTCATGTGTCTTGTTACAAATTCTGCAGGCACATCCTTAATAAATAAATAAACAAACAAAACTGAAGCTAGTTAGTGTCTTGAAGAATATATACACGTAAAACCTTAAGAAATTCAAAAGATGGATATACATATGATAAGCTCACCACATAAGTATTACACGTCTTAATGATAACCATGAAAGAAGGATTTTGAATATTGCCTAAAGGCAGCCCGAACTGCCTTCTCGATTTCCTTAGACAGCTATGGCCTTCTTGATTTAGTGTATGAGAAACTTCTTGGAGCAATCATTTCATTATCTTCTTCACATTTCACAGGCAAATCGCGCGAACGAGACTTGTCAGTATTTTTCTTTGGTTTAGATATCCCTGAAATATTTGCATTGCCCAATTCTTGTACCTCTTCCTCCTCTTCTTTTACACGGCTTATGCTTCTTGTTCGGTAACACATTTCGGAAGGTCCTTGAGGATCCTTGGCAACAACATTTCTGCGTCGCTTTCTAAGCTTTTCCCTTTCCCTTCGATTGAGTACAGTTTCGGGACTTATCCCAAGACACTCTTGCTTGAAACCTCCATTCAAGGCTTTTCTTTTAGATGAACCAAAGAGAAATGGGAGGTTTGAGATTCAAATATTTAACTCAATCATCATCAACTCTGGTGTCTCCCTCTTGCTTGCAAAATGAACCATGAAACTTCGGTTGTTTATAATCGAAATTTTCGACTCTACGATCATCATTCGACATGTCCTCCTTATTATGATCCTCAAACTTTAGGACCATAAATTGGATACTCAATCTCAGAACCGAAAGGCATCACATAGACGGATAGAGAATACTGAATTTCCTTGGTACATAAACTATAAAATGGAGCTCTCCCTGAGTGGATGGAGTAATAGTTAGTACATTCATGAAGACCATCAATAAGACATATACTGTTCACTGCGTTTTTTCTCCAATTGTACATGCCTCATGGTTGGTCGATGACTATTAGGGACAGTTAGGGTAGCCAAGTCAGAAAGCTCTTCATGAAACATCATAGCAGACTTTGTTGGGTTTCTCTGAATTAGGTGCCACAATATATTAATGGTTTGGAACAAAGTCTATATTAAAATTCAAATTAAAAAAATAAAAATAAAAAAAGTGATCAAACAAATCCAGTGTTCTTGAATAGTAAAAAAAAACCCATGAATCATAAGGAAAAACAAAACCAAAAACATTATGGAGATTAGGTGCCAAAAAGAATAAAATAATGAAACAAACAATGCCCATGAACCAAAAAGAAAATCAATACCAAAACAATTAGACAAAATTTTCCTATCATGCACTTCACCTTCTTCGTCATTAAAAAAAGTAAAAAAAGTTAAAAGTTCCAGCCCAGACAAGAAATAAATCATAGTTTCTTCCACCTAGTTTTCTCAGTCCTTCTGCAACTGCATGGACTCCATAGTAGAAGGGAGCTAAGTAAAGTACAGCGTTTGAAGAGAAAAGTAGTTAAGGAAGAGTAAGAAATGAATTACTTCTCTTCAGATTTCGTCTCTCTCTTCTAGCTCACGTTCATGGTTTTCTCAGACTCTCTCTCTCTTCTCTCACACCTGTAAGTTTCTCTGCAATTTCGAAAATTGATTTTAGTGTTTGTTCCTCTCTCACTAATTTCAATTTTTATTTTATTTATTTATTTATTTTTTTCAGACTTCAAATTTGTTCGAGGTTCTCAGTTACCTTTTTCTTTTCTTTATTGCCTGTGAAATTTTTTGGATTTTGATTTTTTCGGCTATGAAATTGCTTGGGTTTGGATTTTGGGCTATCAATCTGTATGGGCTTGGGTTTGGGTTTGTACTTTGTTGGCTTATTCCATTAAATGTGGCTTCTTTGGATTTTACATAATATGGTATTGTTTATTAATAAATGATAAATGTTGGAATGAGAGTAGAAATTAAATATGGTTTGAATTTAAACAGAGACTGGCCGTATTGCATTGTTTTACTAGTCCTGGATAAGAACAGAGCCTTTTTTTTTTTTCAGATAAACATAAAGACACTTAAGTGCACAAATTGGAAATGACCATGTCAGATTGCCGAAAACAAAAGAGGTTTTAACTTGGCATAAGGAAGTAATTTATTATCTAGTATGGGTTTGTTTTGCATGAATTACTTAATTTATTTTTTGGTAAATTTTTTTAGGAAATTAGAGAAGAATCTAATCTCTCAAGGTGATAGTTTGAAAACTGATAGTTGAGACTGTTTGGTTTTGAATGAGAATTCTAATAGTTTCCAAGTTTGTAGTTGGTTGAGGAGATGCTTTAAATAATGTCCTTTTTGGATTCTTACTTTAAGAATTAAGTACATGGTTTTCTTCGAGTTTGAGCAAGGAATAACAATATAAAACCAAGGTTCTGCATCTTGCGCATAATATTCCCAGGTTGTTTTGTTATCATTTTGGCTATAACTGAAGCATGTGTAGGTCGAACAGTCAATTTTCAGGAATGTAATTAAGTTAATTTTTTTGGTTTTTCGTATAGTTAAGCACTTCTAATCTTCCTTCTTACCATAAGATAAATTAGATTTTTTTTTTTTTTTTTTTTTGGCTTAATCTAGGTGAAGAAAGCATTGATATGATCATAGTGGTTGCTGCACTAAAATTCCTGCTGTTTAATGATCCAAGAACATAAATATTCCCAGTTGACCATTAGTGATAATGTATGTGCGAAATCTTAGACCTTCTTGGGTTTCTCAAGTATAAATTTTTGGACTAGAAATGACCATGTTAAATTGATTTTGGGGAATATTTTATCCTGTAATCGATTTTTTAATGTTCAAGTTTACTTGAACTATGAGCTTTTTTTGCTTATATATTATCCATGAATTTGAAACTTTGTTTCAGGATTGAGGATTGTTATAGATCGATTTTTGAGCTAACATAGCTTCTAAATTTAGGACATACATTTATGTGACATTTTAATATTACGATTTTGTTTGATGCCGTCTTGTCATCAATTTATCAAATTCAGCTGTGTGTTTCTTAATCAGTCTTCTGGTTATTTGGTGATACGAGGCTACCATTCCCACTAAAAGTTCTAAGGTTTAGGAGGCTTCATATTGTAGTCTACTCCAGCAACTATCTTTACTTGATTGAAAGGAAGAAGTGAAAAAGAAAAAAATCCCTCCATTCTCCTTTCTTTCTGTTTTGGTCTATTATGCAGATCAATTATTTCTTATTCAATTATTTGAAGTCACCTTTAGAAGGTACTAATGAGTTGCAGATAAGAATCTATATGAACTCCAAATGTTACGCAACATTCATTTCAATCAAGGATAGTCTTACGATTAAATCATGTTTTTGTTTTAATTGGATGACACTAATTACTATAACTTAACAAAACTTGCATTTTGTTGTTATGTAGGTTCAAGATCCTCGATGAGAAATCACTTAGCATGGAAGGTGTAAGGTTCTAGTACCTCTAATTGTAACTTTGATTGGTACAATGTTCGTATCTCTAAATTGATGCTATTTGTGTGAATTCTTTATGTTATTTCAACACGTTAGTGACACTGGTCAGGACGACCCTTTCTTCCGTTTACGTGTTTCTCCTAAATTATCTATTTGTTGGAAAATAATTAAGATTGTGACCTATAGCAATTTAACTTTTCTCTGCTTTGCTCTGTATTCTTCTTCAGAAGGTGGACCTTATCATTTTGGTCCAATTGATGAAAGGTATAAGCACATTTCTTGGTACAGCTCCTGTTGTTGAATGTTTGGAAAAGCATCAATCTAATGTAGTGATAACTTCCTGTGTTGCTGATGCTGCCTTATTTTTGGCACCAATGCTACGTATTTTGTGTCATAAATTATTTGGTACTTGAAATCTGAATGTAGTACACTGAACGCATAGAACTTGATCTATACATTGTTCGTGAGAAAGTGGTACAATTAGGAACTTTATATGGGACATATGTATTCACGGTACCAGACTGCAGATACACTAATTATAACCACAGTTATCACTATTCGTGACAAACTTAGATGATAATATAAATCATTTCATAGATGACAACAGGACACTTCCTCCCCTGTAAAAAGCTTTCCCCTTGGACCGAATCATCCAAAGCTATAGTCCTTTCCCACCAAATCATCAAGAAACCAACCCGGCAGAAATCCATTAGAGAGAGAAACAAGAAAAACTATGATTTGTGATGACTGTACCTTTCCATACAAGATATTGAA
Source organism: Parasponia andersonii (assembly GCA_002914805.1). NCBI lineage: Eukaryota > Viridiplantae > Streptophyta > Magnoliopsida > Rosales > Cannabaceae > Trema > Trema andersonii. Next base: position 694,932 of record JXTB01000117.1, read on the forward strand.
TCTTTAGATAAAGTTGGTGGAGTACATTGTGCTCATGATGAGGACTTTTGCCCACTTTGTCTATCAGTAGAGGAAAGTGCTCTACATCTTTTTAGAAAAAAAATTGCATCGTTGCAAGGATACTTTGGTTTGGGTGGAGATTTGATTCATTGTGAAAGTAAGAATGAAATAAAAAATAACAAAATGAAACGACAAGAGAATAATATATGCTACCAAAATTTATAGCCTACAAGAGCAGAAAATGACAAGGGATATTAATAAATGAATGATATGATTTTTGTGGAATATCAATTGATATTCGCAAAAGAGCTCGACCATGCGGTTTGCCTGCCAAAAAAGGAATAAAAGAACATGTGGAAAAATAGATATCTTCAGACTCCTTCAAGTAGAAAGCCCATTACAGGACACTTCCTCCCCTGCAAAAAGCTTTCTCCTTAGACCGAATCATCCAATACTATAGTCCTTTCCCACCAAATCATCAAGAAACCAACCGGACAGAAATCTATTAGAAAGATAAACAAGAAAAACTGTGATTTGTAATGACTTTGTACCTTTTCATTCAGGATATTGATAAAACCAAGCTCGTTCTCAGCTCAAACGAGCAGTGGAAGTGAACTTGGTCTGAACTAGTCGATCCAAAGGCAAGAGGCAACAAAGGTCTGAGCATAACATATTACAAGATGCAAGTATTGATCATGATCATGTAAGCAGCATTGTATCTCATTATCGAAGCAAAAACTCCACATGATAAGCAGCATTGTATCAAAACAACAACCTGATAAAACCCATCAACTATTCATAAGAAAAGAAAACAAAAAATGAACTCCAAACCAAAGAGGGAGTTTTACAAAAAGGCAGTGACTGCAGTTCATAAAAGTCCCTGATGGTGGCTAATACGCAAGACAACAGCAGTAGCTGCAAAAAAAGGAATTGGCTAATACGTAATAGCAAGGCAAGACCCCATATGGGTCCCCACCAGCAATCCATATATGTAGCTCTCGATCTGTAAATCATTGCAGCATTATGTAGCACCTGCATCATCTAGACTTATATTACCTGAACCAACACCTGCATCTTCTAGACTTATACTACCTGAACCAACACCTGCATCTTTTAGACTTATACTAGGTGAATTAACACCTGCATCGTCTAGACTTATACTAGCTAAGTGAACCAACATATGACTATGGCTCACATTTATCTCCTCAACCATACCCAAACAGATCATACAAATATGATTATGATGGAAAAGATAACACTGGCTGAATATGAATATACAACAATTGAGAGAAGAAGAAGTTTCAATAGGATAATGTGCATTAGAAAAAAGGGCATTAGCATAACAAGTTTCTACATTTTCTCCACATGTGTAATTAATTATGCATGCACACATTCATTCTCTCTCTCTCTCTCTCTCTGTGGGACCCACCCACATCCTGATCAAAAAGCGATATTTATGGCATGTTATAGCAGGTATTGGTAATCTCTTCTTGTTGTTTGTTTGCCGGGAAACAAACAAAAAAAAAAAAAAGAGAGTATTTTTATCCTTCATTTTCGGGAGCCAAAAATGTCAAAACGTGTTGGTATTAATGGTAATTACATCAACACATTATTATTTGGCTTCATATAAGATACACATCCACCAAATGTGTAATACCAAGTAAAACATTACATATAGATTATAGATTAGACCAATGGACCCTTGAAAATAATATGAACCAACACAACCTACTTTTATTGATCTCGACTCCTTCGAAAAACATTTATTTCAAACACTAATTACGTAAAGTGTTAGTCCATATAAGAAAGTAGTTTAAATAAATTGATAATACCAACCATCCATTACCATTTTTATCCCCGAGCAAACTCGCTCTCTCCAATACACTCCTTATTTTTCTCACTCCTAAATCAAGCATGGTCAACTGTTTTGTATCCACATTTGTATAATGGACACCAACTATCTACAACAATCCTCTTATTTGCAAAGGTTGGATTAATATTCCAAAAAGCTCTCCACATAAGAACGTTTTTAACTTAATTCGAACATTCAGCTTCCACACACCGCCACATCTCCAGTCATAATGCCAAAGAAGATAGTCAGCTATAAGGGTTCTACTAAGAGGAATACTCAAAATATGCTCAACATCTCCGGCCAAGAAAACCTCCCTCACAAACTTCTCATTCCAATCACCATTATTCTTCACTTCTTTCTTAGAAAAGCCAATAGGAGAACAATTGGTAACAGTACAGTTATTAATTAGAGAAACCACTAATATTTTTTTGAACCAAAAAAAAAGATAGAAAAAAAAAGGGATCATAAATAAGCCAAAACATATAGATTACTTGATCCAATATGATTATACCATATAATACGATACTTTATAGCATAAACCCCCGTGACCAGAGGGGGAAAAAAAATCCTAATACAAGAAAAACAACAATTATATTATTTTCTAGTTTTCCCCAAGCGTTACTATCTAATAAGATAAGAAAACAAAGAAGTAGGAATATGCATATATATATATTTATATATAAATGCACATATATTAGTTTACGAGGATGATGTAAGCCTTAGCTGAAGATCAAGATCATGAACATCATTCCCTGCGGGAACAATATGGCTGTACTGTGGAAATGATGACGATGAGGATAAGGAAGATGAGGAGGAAGAAGCTAAGCTCGGTAATATGGCTCCTTTTCTGTTAAAGGAGCTTACTGGATATATCAGAAGGGAAGGTTCCCAAAGTAGCGAGCCATGTGAGCTTTTTTGGAAGATGAAGATAACTTTCTTACGAAAACTGTTAATTTAGAGAAAAGCAAATGATTGTCCTTCTACTAAGGATGAATTGGGCAGGTTTGTAGCACATGATGAAGTCTTTGGCCACTTTATCTATCAAAGTGCTCTAAATCCTTTTAAAATTCCAGCATGGCAAGAATGCTATGGTTTGAGGTTTGAGGCAGGGGTTTGGTTCATTGTGAAAATATTGTGGACTTTGTAGACATGTCAAAGCACTGGCTGGACAGTGAGATGAATTTATCTGGGGTGCTTCGTGCATTTTGGGCATCATCTGGTGAGCTCGACATGATAGGATTTTTCATATAAGCTTAAATCAGAAGGCAGCAGCACAGTTCTAGAACAAACACCTCTTTGTGCAAAAGTCTCACTTGGGATGGACGTACCAGAGTCAGAGTACTATGGAGAGGGTATTCCACTAAGGTTGCAAAGCAAGAACAGATGCTTCCTATGCGAGAAGACAAGCATAATTGGAATGTATTTTGATTGATTCTTATTGTAACTTCTTTCCCTTGAATACTTCTTCGAGCTGCAATGTTTCCAAAAAAGTAAATAATTTAAAGGAAACATTATAAAACAATATTAAGCAATTCTAATAGAACGACATACATGTTCATATACATTAGTGCAATCGACATTTTGAAATATTTACAGAGAGTAGAAACCACTGATAAAAAATTAGTAGATTTTCTAGCAAAATTAATTCAATTAATATTGTTCTTCCTCGAAACCTAATCAAATCTCATATGAAAACAACTCAAACCCAAAGGGCAATAAAAATGATTAAAAATATACATAGCAATCAAGTCACCTGCGAGCGTTCTCAAAGAGTTCAAAAAATCTAAGAGTCTGATTTCAACTGCAGTAGAACTCATTTATAGAAGCAAATATTTACCTAAAAACAAAATAGCAAAATCTTGAGTCAGAATTCATTATCTTTTTCAGGGTTGCAACAATTAATTAGAAATCCAGATAAGGAAAACAATAATTGCAGGAAATAGACATTTTATGTGTCTTTTTCCTTAGTCTATAACACTAATCTACTGCTTCTGTATAACAGAGAAAAAGCCTCTCATTTTGTCTTTTTTGTCTTTGTGTTCCTTGATATACCTCACTTTTTATTTTCCTTATACTAGACGTCTTTCGTGAAGTTGCCTGCCCATATGAAGATTCTTTAATTCTTACTTGCTACAACCACACCTTTTAGGCTAAAAGAGAAACTTGAAGCTCCAAGCAAGGGAACTCTTATTCACTGTTTTAGCAGCAATACTCACACTCAATGGGGAAAAATTATGAATGAATTAATTTTCTTTTAGTGGGAAGCTACTAACGATCATATCCAAAGAAATCAAAAGATAATTTCTAAAGCTTTCAGCAAAGGGAAAAAAAAAAAAAAGGGCATAGAAAAGCAATGGGAGAACTTGAAAAAGAAGCAAAAACAAGTCTAGTCGGCAACCTACAACCCCTTAAAAAGAAGGAGAGTAAAGAAGAGTTGGCAAATTATTTTACAATCCAGAGATACGTGTTCTACACATGAGAAAGCCAACAAACTGACTATCTTGCAGTAAAAATGTCCCCTAAAAAAATTTAGGAAAAATACAAATAAAAACAAGCAGAGAAGGTTCAGTACAAAAACTATGTTTGGTCTTCCAGTTGTCTATGCACTTATTGGAAAGTTCAGACCATAAGTCTTTAAAGATGAATAGGGGATAGCCACTAGAAGATCACTGAAGCGAGGCTGATCCATCGTGTACCTGAAAAGTGGACAGCTGAATTTGCATATACAAATGTACATACTTAAAAACTCACTAGTTAATTCCAAAAAAAAAATAAAGACAAACAAACAAACAAACAAACCTATGATTAGTCTTCAAGTTGTCATGTAGTTCCAAAGAAATTAGAATAGAAGTAATGTCCCTACACAAATTTAATAGCCTCTAAATGAGCACTGAATTTACACACAAATTTACATAACCCCAAAATCTTTTTTCTTAGCTAGATTTCAAGCCCTTTCCTTTTTCTTCTTAATTCTCAGAGGCTGAACGGCCTACTTTAAGCTATAAAACTATTAAGTGCTGTCAATAATCATAACGTGCATGTTGTGTGCGTGTGTGCAAATATTTAAAGTATAAAAAAAAAGAGAAATTGAATAATTAGGTAACTGAGGTGTACCATCCAGAGAGCTGTACGTCGACCAGGTAATCATTTTCTTTCACTCTTCTCTTCTCTTAAAATTTAAAAAAAAAAAAAAAAATCTAGACGGCATTATGAATGTGGATCTGGTCTTCAAACTCAACAAATGCATAGCAAACACCAACATCGTGCACATAAATTATTTAGCCAATGCAAGTGTGGTAAGATTGCATGATTGTAAAAAGACCCCCTGCCCCGAAAATAGAACAAATGAAAACTAGACCTAGCGAGTTTATATCTTGTCTATACTTTAGGAAAATTCTAATAATAATTTTGTTTCATGAAGACATCTAAAAATTCATTGGTCTTAGAATTTAAGTTTACAAGAATTTCAACAACCACAAATTCAACCTCTTAGTTTTTTATAATATTCATTAAAAACTAGAAAATAATCCAAAGATGTTTGAACACGAAGTCATTAAATCTAAAACCAAATCGTGCACCAATTTTCCCTCAGTTTTTTCACACTTCAAACCTGCATGTGGCAAGTTAAAACACAAGTTTTCATAGTTTGTTGGTTTAGTTGTAAATTCAGTTTGTTCTCAATTTAAATCAGAATCTACAAAGCTCAAAACTACCTAAATAACCATAGAATTACTTTGTGATCGCATTCCCTGCTCTTAAAAGAAATATTCTTATATAGAAAGAAACAAACAATTGGAAAGATATCCCATATTGTTTACCGGAGGCCTTAACTTGAAAGCACTTCAAGTACTATGTATACAAGAGAAAAAGAGAAGCAACCATATTGAGCTGATAAATAATCAAATTAGTCACCTACTAATCTTAAATTTTTTGTTGTCCATATCAGTGCAGGAACAGAAAGTACATTTACTCTGTAGAGGAAAAGCATAATATTCATTTGAATTCAGCAAAACATTGTATGTATTACTGATGAATTCTAAGGATGCTACAGAGTAATTGGCATTTATTTTTTTTAAAAAAAAAGGGTATCTAAGTCTTTTGTTTCAGACAAAAGTCATAAAGCAAATATTAGGAAATAAAAAAATAAAAATACAAATAAAAAACAGTCAATAATATTGTTCATCCTCAAACCCATACGAAAACAACCCAACACAAACCAAAAGAGCAATAAGAGAGATTGAAAATCCAAATAGTAATCGAGTCACCTGCGAGCGTCCTCAAAAGCTGTTCAAAAAATCGAAGAATCTGATTCCATCTGCTGCAGAACTCGCCAGAAATCATTTTTCTCTTCAGGGTTGCACCGATTAACCAATGAAAGTCAATAAAGAAAAACAATAACTCCAGAAAATAGAATAATTTATGCATCTCTTCTTTTGTTTTAATTTGTCCTTCGCACTCATTAGATATTTTTGTTTATTTTTTTTTCCTTTACTTTTAGATATTTTTCATGGATGAGGTTGCCCGCCAATATGAGCATTCTCTAATTCTTACTTGTACAACATATAGCTTTTAGGCCATACAACAATGATGAAAGAAAAGACGAGAAATTAGAGCTCGGAATAATGGGACTCTGATTCAATGTTCCAGCACCAATACTCACACTCGAATGGTGAATCTGCGTTAAAGTTCTTTCGGAAGGAAGCTATTAACGACTAAATCCATATAAGAAGCAGGCAGGATGGGCAAGAAGATGGCTCGGTTTCCAAAGCCTATCCACGCTTCTTATATGGTTATAGAGATATGTTAAACTAATCATTGTTCTTCCATTACACAAAATAACTTAAAGGAGAAAGAAAACTTTCTAGGGATTAAAGCGTACCTTTAAAGAGAGAGTGGGGTAATGAAATAGGACAGAAACATATCTTAGAAAGAGTCGTTCTGCTAAAACAGATGAATCCAAGCAACCAAAATAAACAAGACTTTGATGTTAAAAATATATTGCAGTTCTCAATGTCTATTTACAATATCATGATAATATTATCCACGGCTACTTCTCTAAGATTAACTGTTGATATTTCCATAAATAACACATACTTTTATGTATATCCAATATCTTAGCTAGGAACTAAGAGAAGAAAGCAACCTAGATACATGTGACACAACAACGGCAATATCGCAAACAGTACAAATCTGTTGTTGCTGCATAGGAACAAAATGACAACTACCGTAGGGGCATGAACCATTCTTCTGCCTTTTCACCCTATATTCCTATTTAGGCTCAACAATAGCCCCTTTTTTCTTGTGGGCATTCCAGAAAATGGGGTAAGATAAACCATAGAACAGGCATTGCATTTTCTGGCAGTATTTTGCAAATCAGTCTTGGGTAAAAGATCATGATCTTCAAGAGCACATCCTCTCTCATCATTCTCACATTAACTTACTTCCTCATCCTCCGCCAAACAAACATCCCCATCCTGGAAGTTTTCCTCATCAGCAATAATATCGAAACCCTCCCTATGATTAGTATGTGCAGCCTCCTCAAACTCTTCTGTGTTCCAACCAACATTTTCAGGACCGCCCTTAATTCTGCCTCTCATAACCCTCAACAAAGGCCAATCCCCACCGAGTATGATTGGCCTTGGAGGCACCAAAAGAAAAGATGATTTCCCAGAGGGTAAACAAGGAAACTTATCTCCCAATGCAACAGCCAAGCGTTCAGCAGTTTCATGGAGACCATGAACTGCAGCTGTTACATAGGCAAGATACAAATTACCAGTATTCTCCAAGATTTGAACACGCTCCCTGATATCACCAACATACAGAGCATTGTGGAACTTACCCATTACTTCATTCTCAGCAATATTCTGCATTCTGGACAACTTATCCAAGTTTCCAGTTACAAGATACAGGAATGATAGACTCTTGAAATTCTTCATCCTCTTAAACGCGTATTTTGCAATGCCTACATTGCCTTGGCGAAAGGCTTCTGCTCCCAAGCGGTACCAATGATTCTTGTCATCCATTACCTTAGCAGAAGCAACAGCAACAGCAACCTGGATGTAACCATTATCTAGTGCCAAATTGAAACGAGTCTTCTCATCCTTAGCAAAGTGAAAAGCAACCTCTGGTAAACCTTTTTGCTGGAGATATGCCATCACAGTATGTCTATAGAACTCAGAGCTCCTAAGCATACTCATGGCCTGCCCATATCTCTTCTTCAACAGGTATAACTTGATAAGATATTCAGTCGCATCAACTTTAATATCATTGACCCTCCCCTCTATATCTAAACCATGGACAATGCTTCCAGACGCTTTTGTTATAAATAATGAAAAATTGACACTATTAATAATACCACTATCCCCATTAGGAAGGCAGTACTTAATGTGGGTCAGGGTTGAATATATGAAGACACCATTATCATCCCAGGCTCCACTTTTAATATGCATTTTCTCATGGAGAGTGCATTGGTGTACAAGCTTCTTACTGGCTATTACAATGGAATTTTTGCTTAGAAGAGCAACAGATTCCAAGTCATTAGACCAAACAACATACCTTACAAAAGAATTCTGGAGCTCTCCGACTATAATCCTTTGCTTAAGGTTAAAAATAAATACTCTGTTCTCTTCCCTGCAAAGCAAGTTTCCGGTCCCAGCATAAAATATTGCATCAGTGACAACTGGAAGGGGACTCTTCTATATTGTCTCATTCTTAAGGTTCTTGATAAAAATTTGGTTGGTTCTATTATCAAGAACCGCAAACCTATACCTATCCACGAAAACTGCCCATCCTCCACTTCCTTTTCGAGCTTCGTGCATGTTAACCTCAACATCACCATTATTGCTAAAACGAACTTCTGGTATGGTGTATAGTTCATAAGAACCCCCATCCACATCCGAACAGATTAAGACAGCATTACTGGTAGAGGTATAAGAAAGCATTTTAGCACATTTGTGAAAGTACGGACAATGAGGCCTTTGGATGCGAATCACCCTAGTAACATCAGTCTTTCTACCAATTACGAACTTAAAAAAACGCAAAAGCCAACCATTGAAATTGGCCAACTCGCACATTGAGTCACCACTCACAGAAAACACAGGACGATCCCTCTCCAACTTGAAAACAAACATTCCACTATCATGACCAGCAGCAAAAAGGTTCATATTTGCAGGATGTGATGCAAGAATTGAGAACCTATCATGCTCCCTTCGAAATGTCTGAAGAGGAGTCCGCGCACTGGCCTCCCACACAATAACACTGCCGTCCTCTGAACTGGATACGATAATATCAGCATTAATTTTATGGAACAGCACAGTAGACACATTACTCATGTGTCCACTCAAAGCCTTCACTTGCGAAGCACCCGTGTGTGAATCTGATAAGGAAAACACGAAATATAGTTCCGTTCTCTGTCAAACTGATGCACGTTTTAAAAAGAAAGTTGTATTCAAAGTTGATACAAGCACAGACAGCACACAGCCATAACTTTCATTGGTCCAAATATTTCCTTCGATAATACAGCACTGTTTGGCGCTCATTATGGTAACATGCATCGCCAAATGTTTCTTCCAGCCAATTTTTGCGAGATATCCACACAAATACGTGCATATTATATAGATAGATATAGTAATCATAAGTAGAAATGAAAATAAACAAATAATTAATAATAATTAAAAGAGTTGTAGATAGATAGATAGATAGATAGATAGATAGATAGATAGATAGATATATAGATATACCATTCATTCGCCAAATTTTGACGTGGTGATCATCTGCTCCAGAGACAATAATTTTGGTTAGCGATGAATGGAATGCAGCCCAATTAACTCCCCGACGATGCCCTCTTATGACAAATTTGAGAGAAGCATCAGTGGCGGACTCTAAATAGTATCTTTCAGTCGGACTCAACCAGGTGTCTGTCCGAGCTTTTGTCTTGCTCACAAGGACACGAATATCCCAAACACGAATGATTTTGTCCGAGGAGGCTGAGAGAATAAGTTCCATGAAACTATGGAATGAGGCAGACATGACGGAACTAGTGTGGCCAGTGAGGACGCAAATGCAACCGCGCGATTCCTCCTCCCAGTTCCAAATTCGAATGCTGTGGTCATCACTGGTACTAACAATCCAAGGATATTTATAATGGAATTGAACAGTGCGGATTTTGCCAAAGTGTCCCACAAGAGTAAACATGCACCTGCGCAACATGTAATTCCACACCTTGATCTTGTGATCATCCCCTGCAACACCAACACCAACACCAACAACAACAACAACCCAAAAAAATATATATATACATATACATATACTTATGAGTTTGCTTGTTGTAATTAAAGAATAGTATATATGTACATAAATGCAGTAGGAAGGAACTACTATGTAAGTAACTGGTACGTGCGTACCCCCGGAGACGAAGAGAGGTTGAGACCTATGGAAATGGACGCCACGGACGGGGCCATGGTGATGCTCGAACTGGTCAATGAGGGTTCCCATCCTATAATCCCAGAGCTGGATTACTTTCCTCATTGTAATTTTCTTGTGGCAAAAATGGGTCATTCTCCATCTCTGACCTGATGTAGTATTTTATGGAGAAGAGACTTACTTTAGGAAGGTTTATAATAGAAAGTAGGTGATGGAACTCAATTCATTGTTTTTTGGATCCATGGATCCTAGAATGCACTCCTTTTAAATCAATGATCCTATACTATTATTCTACGATAAAATTTTGTTAGTTTCTTCTTTCATACTATTGGGTCGGAGTTGGGATATTCATATACTAATGTAATATCTTACAATTGTTGATACAACAAAGGTATTTTTTTTATTTGTGGATGACTAAATTTTGATAAGCTACCTTTAAATGACTTTAGAATTGTAATTTGCTTATATCTTGGTCTTTCATTGGTTTCATTACTGTTGTGTCCAAGAAAATCCTATATTGGTTAATAATAAGTACTATTCCGCATTAAATAATTATATTAAACTGCTGCAAACTTTATTGCACTATTTGAGAATTATAACTTGATTTGGAACTTATATGATTTGTTATATCACTTGTTTACTTCCTTTGTTGTTTATTATTTATTGTGGTGAAAACTTTATTGTTTTTTTATCTAGAAGAAAGTTTTTTATTGTTTGATCACTACATCTCCCTCAAACAAAGGATTTAGTAATAAATTAAATAACTGAGACTAAAATATTAACGTAATGATATATAACAATCCTTAACTTAGACCATTATTTAGACGAACAGATTATAATCAACTTGCTGAAATAATAGTTAATTTTCAAATGCCTATGATATGCATATATATATATATATATATATATAAACATACATAAAAACAAGTGTTGTAAAGTCGCTAATTTCTTTGTCTATTTTTGGAATATTCAGATGTAAAATACATGAGAGTAAAGTACTCACCAATTTGATAAATCTGATCCTTTAATGATAATTCAGATCCTTTCATAAAAAAAAAGTACTCACCAATCTGATACTTTAGAATTAAATATAAGATTACAAATAAATAATTTTTTATGTTCTTATTACTAGCAATTTGATAAAGAGTAATAAGGTTGAACTATCAATAGAAGGACTAGTCTTAGTCTTAGTATAACAAGGATAGTTACTGGTACGGTAAAGATAATTGCGATAGGAAAAAGAGTCGGGTTGTAAAATCCCAAATTTTATTAAGGGTAATTAAGTAATTTTGCCTTGAGGGCAATTTGGTAATTTTGTATTTTGGATAAAAAAAAAATCTGAAATAAATCTGGTTTTGAATCTAGACAAGATAAAGTCTAGGTACCTTTGGGGGCAAAAGTGAAAAAGAAATTTCAAATTGGGGACAAAAGTGTAATTAATGAAGGATTAAAATGAAAGAATCTTTTGAAATTGTGGCCAAAGTATAATTTCAGAAACTTATTTTTCGGTCGAATCAGATTGTGCCACGTGTCCCAGTGCTACAGTTTTTGAAAATTTCATAAAAACCCCCCATTTTCTTCTTCTTCTCCACCGAAATCCCTCAAACAGCCACCCACGGAAACTGTTCATCTGAGCCGCCACCGTCTGCCGCCGTGACAGACGCGCCCACCCGCCGTGACCAGAAGACGCCGACGAACCTGCGCCGGGTGTTACCGCCGTGAACCGCCGCCTGTCGCCGGAGAAATCTCGGCTTGAAGTTAGCGCCGCCGCGACAGAAAAACGTCCGCCGAGCCGCCGTCCGACGTCGGATCACCGTGCCACCACCACCGTTGGAATCGTCTCGACGCCAGCTTTCATTTCCGACCAGTCTCGTCCTTCAACTCCACTCCGGTGAGAAGTTGTCTACTGTAGCAATTTTATTTAATATTTAAATTTTGTGGTATTTTCGTAATTATTTCAGAATTGAGTTATTTTTCCTGAGAAAATTTTACTGTGTGATAGAGGAGTTTGAAACATGAAATCTGATGGTTTTTAAGTGTAAAACCGATAAATGGAAGGTAGTTAATTATCGGGATGAAAATGTGGTATTTTTCTAAATATTTTCAAACTGTGGTATTTTTGTAAATTTTCGGATTTTGAGCCCATTTAGTGTTCGGAACCTCGAAACTGAGTTCTGACTTCAAATTTGGACTCAGTGAGGTCGGGACACGAAGTTTGATATAAAATATCATTATTTTCCAAAGTGGCACGAAAATCGAGAAATTACCCCGGGAATTGCACCGTTTTGCGTGCCACGAACTGGTTTCGTACCGGGACTCGATTTTGACAAAATTTATATCTAAACCAATATTTTTGGGTGTTCTGAATTCAGTGGTGACCTCCGTTTCACAATCCGAGACTCCGTTTGAAAAGTCAATTTTCAAGTGAACGTGACGGAACTCGAATATTTGGTCCGAACAACCCGGTGACCAATTGAGGATATTTCTAGCACCGTTAGCTCAACCTAATCACTACTTCAAGGTAGGGGATTCAATTTCCTTGTTTTATATTATTGTCATTGAAATTGGAATTTATTATGAAAATGAAATTTTGTGATTTTATTAAATTAAATTATTTGAATAATTATTTTGATGAACTATGAATTTGTGAAATATCGTAGACCGCTCTAGAGGTTTTTCAATATGATTTTGTACAAGTTTTTATACTTGGAATTTGGTAAAACCATAGAGATTGTACTCTTGGATTTTAAAGTACAAAATGGGTTTTAGTTAAAAACCAGAGCGTGTCTAAGGTGTTAAATTACTGCATGGACTGTTTTGAGTTTATATATATTGCACATGTCATATGATCATGCATGAGAGTCATCTTAGGCATCACGGTATTGTAGTAGGCGGACTAGTACAACCGCCTTCGGTGAGAGCCCGTAAACCCGCGCGGGGTTCGTTTTCTGACTATCTCCATTCGGTAGGCGTAGGCATTCGGTGCCCCTCCGGTTCGGTAGGATTTGACACATGGGTGTCCCTCCGGTTTTCAGAGATAGATGTCAGGCAGAGAGCACTCAATACATATAGTATAAGTTGCTCTAGTTGTGATGAGAGGATGGGAACTCTTGTGATGTGTTGATTTATGTGATGTGCATTATGATTATTTTAATTGGGATTTTTACATGTTTTGATTTGGATATTTGGTTTTGGTTTTAGCATGGATTTCTTTAAACGGTTTAAATTCTTGATATTTATGGAAATGCTATCTAGAACTATTAACCATGCAGATGTTTTAGAGATTTATAAAATGTTTTCCCAAAAAGAGGGAAATTGGGTAATCTACTGGGCAATTTGTGCTCACCCCCCCTTCTTTCTCCACAGGTGGTGTCCAGTGTGACATTAATGGTCAACATGCAGAATAAGAAGTTAACATTTATTTACTATTGAGACTTGGTAATGCTAGAAGTGTGAATACAAGACTCGTGACTAAGTCTTGTTAAGTTTATGGATTTTAATGGCACTCTTGTTAAGTTAATTACTTTGAAAATGTCTGTAACTTATTATGCCATAACTAGCTTGATGTTGAGGTGTAAATGGTGATGTATTAGTTTATTTTAAAAATTGGTTTTCCTTATAATTTTCCAGTCTATGTTTATTGGTGACTATAAACTGTGGAATAGGTCCACTGGTAAAAAAAATAAAATAAAATAAAATTTCCTTTCTGCCACTACCCCGGGCTTTGGGTCGTGACACGGGTGGTTGTTACTATGAATACTAGATAACTAATCGGCTATTTTCCTTCGTCTTTTTGGAGAGAAAGAGGATTATTACAGCTCAGTTCTCACACCTATTCCCCAAGACCTCCTATGTGTATTGCATACAAGAAGGGAATAACATCTTAGCAGCCCTATATTAACAATCCTATATTCAGCGACGGAACCAAGAATTTTGAGCAGTGGTGTTAGAATTATATTTTTTTTTTATTTTGTATGGCTATTTTACAATTTATTTATTTTTTGATAAGAGTTTTTGTATATAATTTATTTATTTGTAAGGACTATTCTATACTTTATCTATTTTAGTGGAGGCTTTTATATATCAGTGATATTAAATATTGATAAAAGCATACAAATATTAGTAGTGACTATATCAATGGGGGGAGGGGCTTGAGCCCCTACTGGGCTTGCTCTCCCTCCGTTACTACCTATATTCCTTATTTAACTATAAGAAAGTGAAGGTTACTTCTACTAACAAGCAAGAATAGTAAGTAATTAGACTCGTCCCGTTCGTGCCCTATACGTAGAGATGCAAGGCACAATCCCGTCAAAGGTAAGTCTATTCTGTTTTATGTTGTATTCGACAAGACCTAGTAAAATATTATGCTCATACTAGTCCAAACTCAAATACTTTAGGTCCAAATGACCCATGAGCATAAGCTCGTCTGCACAAAACTTTTGAGTTTGCTTGTGAGTTTTATATGCTTCGACTTGTCTTTCTTATTGACTTGGAAAAATATATTACAAATTTTTGGTTGTTTTTTTTCTTTGAATTAGATCTTCATATTTTTATTTGGAATTACAATATTAATTATATCTTTCTAAAATCTCACTTGCTTCACTATCTTTTTTCTGAAATCTATGCTTTCTGGACTCTTCAAATAATATTCTTGCCATTGAAGTATTAATCTCTAAGCTTATTCACCTCTTCGGTACCCACCACAAGTACTGATTTTTTCTATACTCTTTTTTTTTTTTTTAAATTATTTGATTTGACTTTATTGTCTTTGCCCAGATACTAGTTGTTTATATATGCTTTATTATTATTATTATTATTTAAATTTGATGTCTTGTCTTTATTGGATTTGACTATTTACTATAGTTTTAGGTATTGGTCTAAAAAATAATGAGTGGCATTTAGTGGGTTTTTGCTTTTCGGTTGGTAATAATAGAAAATGTTGACTTGTTTTATGTGACAAAGAAAAACTATCTTTTAAATTTAATTTTCTAAAGTATGGGCACAACCTTCCATTATTCACAATCGGGCCTATTTGGCATTATGCACCGCTTTATATTCTCCATACAAGTACCTTTTTAAAGGTTAATTTAACATTATTAGTGTGCATGGCACATCACCCAACTGCTCCTTTGTAAGCATTTTATTTATCTCTAATGAAAAATAGATACTCCTATTGATGTGTCGTCTACCAAATATGGAGGGGTAACTGAATTGCCTACGCCTGCCAAATGGGGAGGTAATCAGAGCAATACAGTATATATATATATATATATATATATATATATATACATATTTATATATATATCATATCATTACAGTCCATCACATATGTTCAAGAAAATCAAAAACCACATTTGTTCTAATATGTTGTAGAAATTAAGTTTTATCCGAAAATAATATAAAATGAAAGTAATTGAGTCACTACCTCACAAGAATAGTGATACCACACTATTAAATCCTCAAGGCGTCGTTGACGATTATCTGGAGGGTCGGGGACCAATTCCAACCCCTTAATCGTCCTCTTGCAAAAAACCAACTTCTCAACAGAGCTTCAATTCTACAAGCGGACCTCTTCACTGAATTTCTTGAGCTTCCTCTGGATGAGACGAATCCAACGAGTCTGGTTAGAGGTCAAATGGTGGTTGGAATCGTCGCCGGTATCGAGAAATCTGAAACTATCCACTTTGTCTTCTCTGGCAACGACGGCCTCTCAGATGGCGGCAGCTGGTCGGCATCAGCTTGGCACAGCATAGGGGAGCTTTGCCTTCCTCTTTGGCTAAGCGAGAGAGAGAGAGAGAGAGAGAGAGAGAGAGAGAGAGAGAGAGAGAGAGAGAGAGAATTGGGTGAGGGAGAGAGAGAAGGTGAGTGGGAGGATGAACCCACGTGAGTGGTCATGTAGGACTGTGCAATTTTTCAAAAAATTATACTATAGTCCCCGGTTCCCAAACTCTATCAATTCAATCCTCCAACAATTATAATTTAGTCTTTTTACACAAAACTTTTGCAACACCCAATATAATACCAGAAAATTGATAAAATGTCCAAATTACCCTCCCAAAAATCCGGGCTTTTAATCTGTACTTCTGCCATATTTCTCGGTCTCTCCCACTCTAGAACAGCTTCCATCTTAGCGGGATCGACTGAAATACCTTTATAAGAAATCATATGCCCCAAGAACTTCACTTTTGACATCCAAAAATCACAGAACCGGACTGGATCCTCTACGGTCCTCCCTGAGAAAGAGGAGATTTCTGTAGGCGGTTGGGACACTCCTTCTTCTGATGACCCTGCTGGCCACAAACGAAATATCCTCCATACAGACTGCTTTTGCCACCCTCTGAAGAACCACTGTTGTTCGAGCTCCCACTGTTGTTCGAGCTCCCACTGTTCAGAGTGCCTTGGGCTGACCACTACCTCTAGTTCCTTCTGTTGAATTTCTTGTCGTTACCTCTCCGCTAGCTCCTCTTGGAATCCAATTTTTCTTCGATGGCCTCTACCCGCTGGGCAGCCACTACAATTTCAGGAAGAGTATGGAAAGTCTGAGTACCAATTCTATTGAAAATATTTCAATTCAGATGACTTTTGAACTTAGCAACTCGGTATTTCTCACTCGTACTCAGTCTAAGAGCAATATTTACTACTTAGTGAACTCTATCAGGTACTCATTCACCGTTCTGTTATCTTGAATCAACGTCTCAAACCGGTTTACTACTTCATCTTGTTGATGTTCATTGACATACTAGGCCTTGAAAATCTATTCAAAGTCTTTCCAAGTCAGACCTACTATATCTTGTATCTGTTTCACTGTTATGGCACTCCCTGCTAAACGGCCTCTTACTCCTCTTGATTCCCAAAATCACATTGGACACTACCTCAGAAAGGGAGGAAAAGAGTGAGTATAAATTACCCAGTAGGAAAGATAATTACCTCAATCGAAAATATTTTACTGCTGGAAAGCTCCTGCATAGTTAGTTTAAATCCAATATATACATATATGACAATCTAAAATCAGAAATCGTCACGTATATGTGTAGATAAATCAGTATAATCAAAACCATTCAATTCAGATACACATGACACAAATCAACCTATACCTATGAGCTCACATCCTCTCATCTGTGGAAACCCAGGATGATGGCATTAAGTGTACCTAACAGGCTGCCTAACACCTAAGCCCATACTCGGAGGAGACACTCATGTGTCGCCTACAAAACCTGGAGGGGCAACCGAATTGTCTACGCCTGCTAAATGGAGAGGTAATCAGAAATAACAAAATCCTGCGCGAGTTTACGGACTCTACACTGACGGTGGGGCATATAGCACCACACTGTAAACCCACAATGCTAACACGGTACTCATCATGTATGATCCTATGATACGTGCAACATAGAACTGAAGTGTAAAAATAATCATACTCTGGTTTTTTAATAAAATAAGTGTATTAGGTTTTTTATAGAAAAACGGACAGCACAACAGCCCTATTTTTGATATACCCAAAATAACCTGTACTCAGAAAATCTCCAAAGTAATACAGTCTAAATATATATATATATATATATATATATATATATATATATATATATATTATACCATCACAGTCTATCATATATGTTCAAGAAACTCAAAAACTACATTTGTTCTCATATGTTGCAGAAATTAAGTTTTATTCGAAAATAATATAAAATGAAGGTAATTGAGTCCTTACCTCACAAAAATAGTGATACCACACTATTAAATCCTCAAGGCATCGTTGACGATCGTCCGGAAGGTCGAAAACCAATTCCAAGCCCTCGATTTTCCTTTTGTGAAAAACCAACTTTTCAACGGAGCTTCAATTCCATAAGGGGACCTCTTCACTGAATTCCTTGAGCTTCCTCTTGACGAGACGAATCCAACGAGCCCGGTTAGAGGTCAAATGGTGGCCGAAATCATCGCCAACGTTGAAAAATCTGAAACGGTCCATTTCGTCTTCTCCGACAACGATGGCCTCTCCGGTGGCAACAGCTGGTCGGTGTCGGCTCGGCGCCACATGGTGGAGCTTCACAAGTAGGCTGCGTGGGCAGACAACGACGGGAGGCGACGGCATCCTTCTCCTTCCCCTTCGGCCGAGCGAGCGAGAGCGAGAGAGAAAGAGAAAGAATCGGGTGAAGGAGAGAGAGAGAATCGGGTGAGGGGGAGAGAGAAGGTGAGTGGGACGATGAACCCATGTGAGTGGTAATGTGGGACTGTGCAATCTTTTAAAAAATTACACTATAGTCCCCAATTCCCAAACTCTATCAATTCAGTCCCCCAACAATTGCAATTTAGTCCTTCTGCATAAAATTTTTGCAAATTAATTCACCCAATATAAGACCCAAAAATTGGTAAAATATCCAAATTATCCTCCCAAAAATCCAGATTTTTACATTAGCTGCCCCTTTCCTCATTAACAAAGCTTGTTTTTGTTTGCAACACAACAACAACAAAAAATAGAAGTAGATTGTACCAAAGCTAAAAGTTTCCACTCAAGAATCTAATCACTCTGTCTCCTTTTAAACCACCAGCAAAAATAGAGAGAAGCTAACTCAACTTGGCCTGATACAACAAAATGTCGCATTAGTCTACCCAAATCAAGAAGTAATCCAGCTCATTGTAGCACACGTTCGAAATTGAACTTGATCAATAGTTCTTCCAAAAATATAACAAGAGAAGCTTTTCTCAATTGGAGGTAAGGAAATTTTATTGAAAGCGGTGGTGCAATCCATTCCAACCTATACAATGACTTGTTTTCGTAAACCTACAACTCTCTATAAAGAAATTGAGTCAATGATGACTAATTTTTGTTGGGGCTTTTCGGGAAAAAGACACAAAATTCATTAGAAAAGTTGGAATTTACGTGTAAACCAAAAAAATGGAGGGAGGTATAGGCTACTTTTTGCAAAATAGGCTTGGTGTCTAATGGAACAATATGACTCTCTGATTGGTAGAGTATTAAAAATCCATTACTTTCCTCATTGTAATTTTCTTGTTGCAAAAATGGGTCATTCTCCATCTTTGACCTAATATGGTATTTTATGAAGAAAAGACTTACTTTGGGAAGGTCTATAATAGAAAGTATGTGATGGAACTTAATTCCTTGTTTTTTGGATCCATGGATCCTAGAATGCACCCTTTTTTAAGTCAATGATCCTATTATTCTACGATGAAACTTTGTTGGTTTCCTCTTTTGTATGATTGGATCGAAGTTAAGATATTCATATACTAATGCAATATCTTTTCACTATTGATACAGCTGAGGTATGATTTTTATACGTGGATGACTAAAATTTTGATAAGGTACCTTTAAATGACTTTAGAATTGTAATATGCTTATATCTTGGTCATTCATTGGTTTCTTTACTCTTTGTGTCCAAGAAATCCTATATTGGTTAATAATAAGTACCATTCAGCATTAAATAATTACATTAGACTACTGCAGACTTCATTGTACTACTATTTGAGAATCATAACTTGATTTGAAACTTATATTACTTATTATATTAGTTGTTTACTTCCTTTGTTGTTTATTATTTATTGCGGTGGAAACTTTATTGTTTATTATCTAGAAGAAAGTTTTTTATTGTTTGATCACTACATAAAGTTTTTTATTGTTTGATCACTACATTACCTCAAATGAAGGATTTAGTAATAAATTAAATCACTGAGACTAAAATATTAACATAATGATATATAACAATCCTTAACTTAGACCTTCATTTAGACGAAAAAATTATAATCAACTTGTTGAAATAAGAGTTAATTTTCAAATACTTATGATATACATATATATAAAAATATACATAAAAACAAGTGTTGTAAAGTTACTAATTTCTTTGTCTATTTTTGGAATATTCTGATGTAAAATGCATAGGTGTAAAGTACTCACCAATCTGATAAATCAGATCCTTTAATGATAATTCAGATACTTTCGTCAAAAGAAAAAAAGTACTCACTAATCTCATACTTTAGAATTAAATATAAGATTACAAATAACATGATAAAGTTACCTAAAAATATTATTTTCTCCTTAATTTTGGTCTCTGATATGAGATTCATAATTTTACACGTACTGTTTTTTTTTTTTTTTGGTTGTGTTTCTTCTCCCAAGCATTTTTGCTTTGATAAGTTCCTGATATTTACTCTTTGAGAGTGATAGGACTCTTGAGGATTAATGAATTTCTCGCTATCTTTTAATTTTGAACTTTTCCTATATGATCTTCAAAATTGTTTCATGTCGTACTCGACAAGACCTAGTAAAATATCATGTTGTGCTCATATTAGCCCAAACTTAAATACTTTAGGTCTGACACAACCCACAAGAATAGGCTCATCTCGTGTCGTGTTGTGCTCATATTTGTGGTAGGCACATTTCGTATTAGGCACAATGAGTCCAAATCAAAATTAATTACCAATTTTTTATTGTCAATTGATATATATTCCTACAAGAGAATAAAATCCATTAATGTCAATTAAGTGTAAGACTTAGCACTAATTTTCATTTAGCTATTCTTCTTTTCTAGTAATTATTATTAGTATAAGTTATTATCATGTCATTAATTCTAAAAGGGATCATTTAATAATTTAAGTATAAATAATTTTTTTTTCAAGTATCTAGTATCATGCATAATTTTTTTTTCAAGTATCTAGTATCCTAAAAACATGAGCCTAACACGACTCAAGGTCATCTTGTGTCGTGTCGTACTGTATTTGGTACGAACTTTTTCGTATCGCGTCTTCTCTACCAATATCCATATTTACTCACTCAATTTAAGGTCCTATTGTAGTAGGAAAAATATCAAAGTTAAACAATAATTAAAATAGAATTTTTTATTCCATCCATTTAAAAAAAAAAAAACCATTATTCTTTAGGAATGGGAATGAACATGGAAGAAAATAGGTTATAGAATATGATTAAACTACCTTAATAGATTAAAGTATTAGATAGGATTATAGTCTAATTATATAATATGTCTTTTTGTTAGGATAGAGTTAACACGTGAGTTTCATATTTTTAATTAAATAACAAACTTCTTATCTTTGATTTCAAGAAAACTATAACTAAATAATCAAATTATATCTAATTATTTATAAATAAGTTAAAATTAATTTCTTGAAGATTAACTTCAAATTTTATTCTTTAAGTTAAATTTTAGTACAATAAATTATACCATCTATAGAAAAATACCATCCATAGAAAAAGTAATTGTGAAATCAATTTTTAAAGGGGGATTTATGATGAAGATTGAGACTCACTCGTAAATATTTTCAAAACTAACTGTTTTATAACTTTTTTTTAATGAAATAATTTCATTCTGAAATAAATAATGTCTGTTAGTATGTGGAATATTTTTCTTTTTTAAGACATTACATAAATTTTTATTAGAAGCTAAAATTTATATCCTAGTCAGCAGAACAAATGCAACATCGTTAAAATGTGCATATGTATAAGCACGCACATAAGTGTCCATGTGCAGAAACTTGAGGTATTTATGGGCTCGCTGCGTGAAACGGTCACATTCTTCATTGTACAACTTCCCTTTGCTCTGGCCGTACTGGATTTTCAGTTCCAACCATGGATTTTCACATTCTTGTAGACTAAATTATACTCAGTGCTAAAGAAGAAATGATACTAAAGATCAGTAGTTATAATAAGGCAGCCTATAGCGTGACTTTGCTCCAAGAGTTTCTTCTTTTCTTTCCACAAGCAAGGTGTGTTATATTGCAATGACTTTGATTATTCTCTCAAGTGGCTTTAGCCTTTCTCGGGTTTGATCTTAGCTACCCCATTTCCTCATTAACAAAGCTTGCTTTTGTTTGCAGCACAACAAGAATAGAAAACAGAAGTAGAGTGTACCAAAGCCAAAAGTTTCCACTCAAGAATCTAATCACTCTGTCTCCTTTTAAACCACCAGCAAAACCATAGAGAGGCTAACTCAACTCGGTTTGATACAACAAAATGCCGCATCAATCTACCTAAATCAGGAAGTAATCCGGCTCATTTTAGCACACGTTCGGAGTTGAACTTGATCAATAGTTCTTCCAAAAATAAGTCAAGTTATTAGAACAGATAAAAATACTTATGACCACCAGTGGCAACAACCACAGCCTAAATCTTTCCCTGTTTCCATATGTAGAACTTGAATACACATTGTTACTCTGGCACTTTCTCATAGGAAGGGACTCCCTCCTAAGTTTTTTTTATAGATAGTGTCTCAATCAAACATTTCATTCATGCTATTGACTTAATGGTGTACATTTGATATACATTCTCTTTTATCAACTAGTTCATTTAAAATGGTCATATATTGATTAATTTGCCCTTTATCTATCTTGAACTTCTTCACCATTTTCCACTGCATACATAACAAGAAACTACTGAAACATATATATGTAAGAACTCTAAGCTAGTCAAGGAGAAAGAGGAGGGACAAAGCTATACATCAAAAACCAGAAATAAACAAACTTAAATTTGCCAATTCAATAAAGTTTTAGCCTAAGAAAATGTTCGAAAAATGGGTTAAGGAAATAATTTGGGCTTGGCTTGGACTTAGAAGCTCAAGTAGTTATAAAGATTAAATTTGTTATAAAATCTATTTTTATAAACTATTTTGAAGCTAAAAATTGAGTGAGACTCACGTCTTGTTGATGAAAAATCTTGGTGAATTCTTATTCTCCTCTGTGAGGACATCAATTTTGTTTATTCATACACTCAAAATGGTGCACAGATGAATGAAAAATTGTTACTCAAAAGTACACCATTGGAATTGGAAATATGAAAGGAAAAATAAGAAATCTCACGTTAGTAGGAGAAGCTTGTTCCTAGTAGTATATATAGAGCTATGTTTTGTGACGATGGTAAGAATAATTACCATAAATGCTCTGTTAGGCGCGCACAGGAGGTAAAAATTATTAGGCTTGGGTCTAAATTTGTATAGGCTCATTTGTGCTCGCACCGGTGAACACGAATACTGCGCCGAAACTTAGACTCTTGTGTAAGTCCAACCTTTTGCTACGGCCCAGATAATTTTTTTTATAGCTTTAATTCATATCCAGTGAGGAGTTTCTAGGAGTTTATGTTGGAATTCAAAGCAATCCAATTCGTTGAATGAAGATATTAGTACTTTACTTGGGAAACTGGTGCTCGCTTGCTAGAATCCTCAAGTATTAGTGAAGAGAGTAAATTAATTTTAAGAACGCTATGATCTACACATATTTAGACAATAATCAGTGTTTTCAAAGTACAACTGAAATTCTGTTGAAATTTAAAGCAAACTTTTGGTAACTTTATATATTTATCTTAAAGTTTATTATAAAGTTTGTTATATTCATTTATAAACTTATATATTGTATATTATATTTGTTTGTAACCTTATAAATTGCATGCTATTATTTTCTCGAGAAGATAGTGAAAAATCTTGGCTTAGTAGCGAAACTATCTTGTTTTAAATTAACCCATATGCAAAATATGCATCCAAGTCCCGGCCATCTCTTCTTTTATTAACCAAACCATATAGAGTCCTGAGTGACATAACAGTTCATGATAGGAACATTTTTGTAGCAAGTCTAATAACTTGATTATTGACAACACACGATCGTGGTATCATCAATCGGGATCAAAAACATGTTTTGGGGGAATGTATTAACTAAACAGTAGAAAGGAAAATTGACAAGATATAGTATCTTCTATGACAACAATATAAACTAATAATAAAGAGTGAGATTTAAAAAAAAAAAAAAAGTGGAGCTTAACTAATGACCACTACTTACTACAAATTTAAAGGAAAATAACATACACACACTCTACTAAGGTTTGAACCTCTGATTCTCCCCAAACTCACATACAAGTCCCTCAAACCTTAGACCAACTGAGCTAACCCCACTTGGCTAATAAAGAGTGAGATAAGCACATGCATATGTAACAACAGATTTCAAAAGAAACTTACCAGGTTTTTCAATATTGCACATGTGAAGTAAGAATCCAGCCTTTTTAGCCAGGCTTCAGTGTTATTTTGAAAAAGTATGCATAAGAAATGTCCCTTTTTTCTAGATCTATTTTAAAAAATGTTGTCTTTTTGCCATTTTTAACATCTATTTAATAAACAGTCGTTTTACAATTTTTTTTTTTTATAATTGCCATTTTTTAGTTGCTCTATTTTAAAATAAATAAATCAATTTTGTACAAAATAAATCAATATATTTTAATCTATTAAAAAATGATCATTTTTCAAATAAGTTTCAAAATGTGGCCATTGCTTAATAACATTTGAAAGAAAGGCCCTTTTTAAAATAGTGAAATTTGGCCATTTGGCTTAAAATCCCATTTTGAAAAGGGCAAGAAAAGTGACAACTTGTTGAAAAATGTCTATACAAATTAAGGGTTTCTTACAAAATAACACCCCAACTAAATACTCAAAATTGAAAATTTTTGGATGAAAATTTGAGCAATATCACTTTCTAAAAGTTATTTTAGATAAATATCACTTTTAATAATTATGTATACAAATATCATATTTTTGTCAAAAAAATAGTATTTTTCAATGGTACTCAAGCTAACTATCTAGGTTACTAGAGTACCTCAGATATATCATCAATTAGCAAATATGGTATTTTTCTTAAATACTTCTAAAAGTAGTATTTTTCCAATTAAATCTAGAATTTTCTAACCATTTCAAAATTCATGTTTTTTCATTTTTTTTAAAACTACCATAAAAAATCAAATTTCCTCTAAAATTAAGTCATTTTTTGCTTTTTAGAGGAAATTTGATTTTTTTTATGGTAGGTTTTCAAAAAAAATTAAAAAAAAAACATAGATTTTGAAATTGTTTGAAAAATCTTGATTTTGAATTAGAAAGATACCACCTTTAAGAAAGATTTAGAAAAATACTACTTTTTTGAATAAATAAGTAGACTAGACTCATTTCCCTAAGGAACTTAATTAGTTAACTCGAATACTACTGAAAATAATCAATTTTGAAGAATAATGGTATTTTTCTAAATTTGTATTAAAAATAATTTTTTTTTCAAATTTTGTTTTAAAAAATAATATTGTTCTAAATTAATAAAAAAAATTCAAAAAATTCAGTTCATTTTGGATTTTTCAATTTTTAGTGTATGAGATTTTGCTACTGAACCCAATTTTTAATTGGTTTGGGCCTTAGGCCCAATTTAGTTTACATTATGTTTAATTATTGGATTCTTGGAAATAATATCTGGCACAATGTTTTTAAAAGTATTAACCCAATTATGATGCGATCTCTCTTCAATATTTATATATGATCTTTATTAGAAATATGAGGATTTTTTAATTTTTTCTTCCCATTCTTTCCTCTCATCTCCCGTTTAGAGCTTGATCTCGTCATGTTCGCCTAATGGATTATACTGGAGAAGACGCCCATAGACATGGTCACCGACGAACTCTCCCAAGTGTAAGCTGTTTTTCCTCACTCTCTCTCTCTCTATATATATATATATATATATATATATATATATATATATATATATATATATATATACATTCATTGTACACATCCAAATTTTAAGATATGAATGAAAAAATATCAATAAACATTCATATTATTTGAATTCCAATAGCCAAAATCAGTTCTATATATTATTTGAATACCAAATTCCGTAAGAGAAAAAAAAAAAACAAAAACAAAAACAAAAACGAAAACAGTCCTTGCTCGTCGTCGTTTGCGCCTTGACTTCTCAAGTGGATTCTCGAAAACCCGACTGAACCACCACCGCCGAACACGTCGACTCAGCTCCACCTCCGAGCACAGATCCTTTGCCTAGACTAGCAACCATCCGAGCGACCCGTTCAGACTCACCGTCAATCAAACCTGCGCCACCGTCGTTCACCCGCGATCGACGCCGCCCTACCCGTGCTCCGCAGCAGCTTCTTCGTCACGAGACGCATCGTCACTCTGCTACCACTGCCGCAAGCCACTGCGCTGCCAACTCCCCACCACCGTTTGCATCCAAGCAGCCCAGCCTCCGCTACCACTCGCTGCTGAGGTATTCTTCGGTAAACATAAACATATATATATATATATATATAGAGGCAGATACATATATTTTTTTATGCACTTCATCCGAGACGACGGTGATCTAACAGCTAAAAAAAATACCGAGAGAAAAAAAAGGATTGGCAACCATATATATATATATCATTTGTCAAATTTCCTCTCGCAACCCATTCTGTTGTTTTTTTTTTATTTTATTCGTTCTGTAACATTAGCATATATATATATATAATACTTCCAAAAAAGGGAAGTATTTATTTATTAAAAAAAATGGCTATTTATTGTTTTTAAAAAAAAAAACAAAACGATAAGAAAGGAAAGGATATATATAGTACAAAAAAAATCAAAAAATGAGTGGAAAAAAATATTGAACCATCAGATATCAAATCAATTCCTGTTAAAGTAAAATTTGAATGAGTATTTAACGTGAGAATTACTCTTACATTTATAAATTATAATATATGATCTCAGTTAATGGAATTGAAAAAGACAAGATCTCCTATATTCGTAATAATACTAAGTCACTTGCGAATCAGATGAAGAATACGAAAAATGGTACGCTGAAAATCAAAATATTAAACGATAGTTACTAATATCTATGTTACTTGAAATTATGAGGCGTTATTTATATTTAGCCATTGTCTATGACATTTGGGATGCCTCGTCCAAAGTATTCTATGATGGAAATGATAAATTACAAATATTTATTCTGAATTAGAAGGTTTTTTCAACAAAACAAAAAAGGAAATATTCTTTATATATTATGTTGAGCTGACTGAAATTTTTCAAAAATTAGACCATCGTGTCGTTACGAAGGATCTAGATGATGTCAAAACATATCGCAAGACCATTGAACAATAGATGGTTCATATATTCCTTGCCGGCTTAGATGATGTTTTTGACCAAATTTGTAGATAGATTCTACGCAAAGAACCAATTCCAAATCTAGAAGAGTGCTATTTTTTGGCTTGGCCTGAAAAAATACGGCACACCACATTGAATAAGGAGGTTAAACAATTGGAATCTTTGGTATTAATGACTCAAAATAGATCCAATCAAAAATAGCTTCCGCAAAATCAAGAATCAAGATTTGATAAGTTTAACCACAAATACAGCCATTGCCACAAAATTGGTCTTACAAAAAACTATTGTTTTGAATTTATTGGGTATCCAAAATGGTAGGACTATATTCGTGATTCACAGACAAAGAATTCCAAAGAAACTCTCATTATTGCAGTCGTTGAGATGAAGACCCAAGATGATTAAAGCTTATGTTGTAAAACTCATGATGGTGTGAGCTTGACATATGAAGCTCTGAAATTTATTGTATTGCAATAAAGCTCATGTAAATTTGAACCTAGCATATGAAATTCTAGAAATCAATCTATTGTGAAACTCGTATGAACTTAAGTCTAGCATAAGAGATTTTTAAAGTTGTTCTAAATACTTGTGCAAATTGGAATGTACCAACTTGACGGGTAGCATTAAAGTAAGTTCTTTTTCCTTATATTAAGAGGATTTTTCCTTCTAGTTTCTACGTACATATTTATATCTTGTATACACTTTATATATATTATACACATCCAAGTTATAAGATATGAATGAAAAAAATATCATTATTGTTTAAATGGTATCGTTAATCCCTATCTAAAATTAATATTAAAAGATCCACGTGCTTATCTCTTGACCCAATTTCAAGGAATTTAAGGTGATCATCTTACCTTTACTCAAATATCTAAGAAAGTAACAACATAAGGCATACGAACATTATTATTTAAAACTCATGTTTCTGTAACGGCTATAATGAAAGGTGGTAAAATTGGTTGGGCCAAACAGATTGGCCTACAATAGAATAGGCTTGGGCACGACTCACTCCTACGGGTAGGGTCGGGATGGACCTATATATCTAAACTTGTCAAACTAGTCTGTATGGACCGGTTCGGTGCTAAATAATTTTTTTAAAGTTTTTGTTCTAAACTTTTTTTATCAACTATTCAATTTATATACTTATAGATTATTTAATTATTTTTAATTTTTATTGATAGGAAAAAAATAATATATTATTTATTTTTTCATAAATTTTATTTTTAAATTTATAATATTTTTAACTAATTATACATATAAAAATCTTATTTTTTTTTAATCTTTTTAAAGTGAACTAAGAACTGGTCAGGCAGATTTGTTCCATCGGCTACTTAGGAGCCCAGCAGGCCTACTGGCTAGGTTGGGCTCTTTTTAAAAATTTTCAGGGCAGTTCAACCTGCTTTCTTAGACAGGTTGGCCTAGCCTGCCCATTTTGCCATCTTTAGCTATAATGAAATATCGTCTTTCCTTGCTTGTAGGTTTGAGTGTAGTTACATGATCGAGATAATGACACACCCATTGTTTTCGTTTCTAATGATGGATCACTATCCATGTCAGAATTCATATATTCCCAAATTTAAGAGGAAGAAATAACATCTTTGGCCAATTTATCTTCTTCTTTGCTTTGGTTATTATGTTATTCTTTTTCTCCTTGTCATTTAATTTCCAAATTTTTTGTAGCTAAAGGATTGTTTCTCTATACTCTCTGTTAAAGTTAGTTTTAGACTAGAAATGATCAAGGATTTGTTCGGGATAACTTTCACATCTTGAAGAAAGAGTTTTAGAAAACTACATATCTTAAAAAAGCTAATGGATTAATATGCTTCCATAAAAAATTATTTTAAATAAAAGAAGATTTTAAATAATTTGATCTAAGCACTCCTAAAAATAACTTTTAAGGGCTAAAAGATCTTTGAAAGCAGTGCCACATAGGGTCTAGGCATTTTTGAAAAAAAAAAATAATTAATATGTAACATATTTATAAAAAAAATTATTCTATTTCCATTTAATTTATAAGATCTTATACTTGGCCCCACTGGAAATTTGGGTTTTTCTTCGTTAGTAAAGCCCATTTTATAATTATGAAATCCATTTCAATAGTTTTTGTTAAATTTTAAGTAAAGCTCATTACTCATCTGTTAAAGACTATGATGGCTCATGTTTGATGCCTTTAATTAAGCTACCACATACTAGCTTCATTTTACCTGTTGCTACTACAACTATAGAGAATGTATTTTTTGTCATGAATATTGTGAAGAATTGATTATGCAACCGAATAGGAGATCAATGATTGAATAATAATTTAGTTGTTTATATTAAGAAAGAAATTTCTGATAAGATTGACAATGAAGCTATTATACAATAATTTCATAATAATAATTTATTTGTTTATATTAAGAAAGAAATTTCTAATAAGATTGACAATGAAGCTATTATATAATAATTTCAGACTATGAGAAGTCGCCAAGAGCAATTTTAATACATGTATGGACTTGTTTAAGAATAATACAAAATTTCAATTTTACTTTTAATGAGAAATTTCTAGTTTTTTGTACTATTTTATGGTGAGTTAATTTTTTTTTGTCCCCTTTCCCCTTAATTAAATTCTTGGCTCTATCTTTGTTTAAGAGCCAAGTCAAATAAGCCCTAAGAGACTACTAATTATACTTAAATGATTATTATTCTCTATATAACTTAGGTTAATTTTTGTGTAATTGTGAAGCTAATTACCTTGTTTTATGTTTATTAGATGTTAAAAGGAGTAATTGATTAGAAAGGAGTTGAAATGTGATAAGTTGAAGCTAAATTAGAACAAGGTAGCTAAACCACATAGGAGCAGGGACCTGGCGCCACGATGCTGGATCCCGTGCACTAGATCCAGATTTGAGAAAAATTAAAAAAAGGAAGCCTGAGAATCAAAAACTCAACACTGTCGCGCTAGAACTCGTGCACCGCGGTGCTGGGGGACATTTAGCCACCGAACTTGAGTCTTTTAACGGCATAAGACTCTTTAATTATGCAGAACTTGCCCTAATTGCCTCCAAACCTATTCTTATATAAATAGGACATCTTATGTCAGATAAGAGTAGACTTGGAGAGATTAGAGACACATAAATACCAAAATACCAAGAGAAAAAAGTGGAGGAGAGCTTGGAAGCAAGAGTTGCAACCGTCCACTGTTCTTTTTTCTTTTCCCTTTCCTTTATTTTTCTTTTCTAGCATTACGTTCCTATTGCTATATTTTATATTATTGCTAGATTAGATTTTAGTTTAGGTTAAGAGTAATTTCAAAGCTCTAGAAATTATTATGTATTAGTTTTCTAATTCAATATACTATTATTTTCAGAATTGTTATTATTCTTCTATGGTTTGATGACTATAAATTCTGTTTTAACTTGTTTGGGTAGTCAACTAAATGATTCATTATAAATTTATAGAGTTATATTGGATTTTAGATCTGTAATTGTCTAAGATTTCTAATAGCAGTAACAAGATCATAGTGAGAATCAGGTTGTATAATTTAATTAATCTAGAGTGAAGAACATAAATCTAGGTCAAATAATCTGCATGTGATTATTGGTTAGATTCAACTTATCTAGTTCTTAATGCATGAGTCTATAATGATTGAGTGAGTAAATTTGATATCATCTAGCTAATAGAATTTAGGTAAGAGTTTGTTTGCATGATGAATTATGTATAAAGCTAAGCTAGTGGTGCATATGTGCTGTCTAAAATTGTTAGTTTTGAATAGTAATTGAATATAGGACTTTGGTAAGTAATTTAATAAGAATGTCTAGTGGTGGAGAAAGATCTTTTAACCCATTTATTTTATTATTGTTTGTACTTTATTTATTTCTTTATTTTTATTTAGTTTTAGTTTTAGTTAAAAATTCTCATAAATTTTTAGGATTAACAGCTTATTGATTAGACCACTTTATCGTGAGATCGACCTTTCTTGTTATTTTACTAGGTATTATTAAGTTTCTCTAAGATTTCTAGACTAGTTAGAAAATGTATTATAAATTTTAATTTGACTGCATTAACGTCTGCTATCAATGGATAGAAGAAAACACAAAAGAAAAGAAAAGGGAAAAAATGGCGGGGGGAGGCGGGGTGGGGAACGTTTTTTTATTTTATTTTTCAGTGGCAAACCAAGTAGTAAATATCCAAATTATTTATTATTGACAAATTAGGCCGGGAATTAAGCCCATGTACACTAACAAGTGGATGTGTGTCGTGTGTCCCATAACTAGTTATATAGAAACACTATGTCTATATCTTGTTAGGTCAGTGTGCGTGATGGAAACAAGCTAGTTTTGCAAGCTTCCTTTTTGGTCTTAGCTATGTCTTGTTCAAAGTACGCAACTATATATGAAAGGATACCTTTGGACTTTTTCTACACTATATGTATATGCTTTATTTGTATAAACAATACTTAAGTAATTATTCCATCCTTGATTGATCTGTTATAGGGGAAAAAAGAAAAGAGAAATCATTATGACAAAATATTAATAGGCATACTTAACACAGAACTTCGTCTATCCTTCTATATATGTAACTTAGGACTCAAGCTACGTAGAACTTTTTTTTTTCCAAAAGTTAAAGTTACAAACCGTAAGATAATCAGAGCATCAAAGCTAATTACCTAACTTAATGTACATGTGATATGGATTAAATCTAAAGCAATTAGCTATCCGGTATCAAAGGCGTCACATAAGCAAAGTGAGTGGAGCACTTTTGGGTGCATAGTTGACCTTACCATAACAGACAAAAACGCATACCACCGATGGCTTTAGGCCCTAGCTTTGCACACCATTCACAATATTGTAGCATATACAGCCATAAAAGCCACATTTGATAATGGTGATTAGAAAGGTGTGGACCATTCTTGTGATTCGCCGATCTTTTTGAATGCTACCTTAACCCACATCTATGTACATAATCAAATTATCGAAAACGTGTCATTAAATTATTTAGGGTGCAAGATTAATTTATACTGTAATTTAATAAAGAAGTCGGCATACCCCAAACTTACTTGTCGGATTATTCATAGCATATAATGAAAACCCAAGTTTGCTTTTATCCTCAATTATGTATGAAAAAGGACAACCAAAATATAAATTTAATTAATGTTCTGGAGTTTGAATGCAGGTTATATGTAACCAATTAATTCATAAATATAATCGTATTAATATTGAGAACTCTCGTGTATATATATATATAATATGAGTGAATTTTTAATGGGTATTTTTATTTTGTTCTATAGATGTTTAAATTTGACTAATTTAGAATTAAATTTACAATAACAATTTATCTCATTAAATATATTAAGTTCTAATTTTTTTATTTATTTTCTTTTTGAAAATTTAATTTAAAGTTAATTTTTTTTATTACCTTTAATTTAAAAGTATATGTAATTGTATCTTCAATATTTCATAAAATTTCTTTTTTTATTGTATGAAAGGTAAAATTCAATGTAGCATAATTTTCATATTATAAATAAGTTATTTTCTTAAATAGCAAAAAATGAATAAATCAACTAAATTAAAAGAAAATTTGTTTTTTTTGAAAAAAATTATGCGTGAAACAACTTAAAATTTGTATATATTTTGTTGTTATTTTTCTAATTATGCATGAAATAGTTTAAAATTTATACATCTTTTGTTTTTTTTTCCAATTATGCGTGAAACAGCTTAAAATTGGTACATCTTTTTGTTATTTTTTTTTCAATGAATAAGATAGTTGGAAGTGATATGAGATTATTAGATATTTTTCACTAGTTTCATTTTCTTATAAAATAAATTAACCAACTCATCAAGTTACCCAGTTTTTTTATTTTAAATAACTTTCTATATTTATATATGCATTAATTATAATAAATTTTTTAGTAAATTTACTAATATCATTTTAGTCATTAGATTAAAACTCAATGACTCAAATTAAAATACTGGAGTAAAAATAAAAATATTCATTGAAATATCATATATATATATATATATATAGAAAAGTAAAAGTGAAACCTTGTATCATAATGAACTGGATACATATTGATGGAGATACATATCTAGCGAGCTAAACATAGATGTCATACACACTCGAGGTAACCAGGTATAGTCTATAGATGATATAGTGAGGTGAAAATTAATTGGGAGTTGCATAAACATGAAAATCCAAGTTTGTGAAAAAAGGACAATAATATAATGAAAGCCTAACATATAATGGAAACCCAAGTTTGTTTTTTTCCTCAATCATATATGAAAAAGGACAACCAAAATATAAATTAATGATTCTAGAGCTTGAATGCGTATCATATATAGATCCAACTCATAATTATAGTTGTATTAATGTTGAGAACTCTTATAAATATTATATATGTGTGTGTATATATATAAATATATTTAGAAAAGTAAAAGTGAAACCTAGTACCATGATGACCGGGATATATATTGGTGGAGATCGATATCTAGGTCTAATTAATATAGGTGTCAAAAACAGTTGAGGTAAAGTATAGTCTATAGGAGATATAGACAGGTGAAAATTAATGGAAATTTTTTTTTTTAAGTGGTGCTTAATTAATGACTACCACTTATTATAAATTTAAATAAAATGATATATATTTTACTAACTCTTAAATTTTAGACTAACTGAGCAATTGACAAATAATAAAGTATATATACCAATTATAAAGAAAGACATGATTTAACAGAAGGAATATATTAAGGATAAGTGATCTCTCTTATGTTCAACCAAACACAAATTATGACACTCTGAATAGGTTTTGTTATGTACATATCGTGCATCCCTAGAAGCAAATCCGGCCCCTACCCCCCGTGGTCTATTTTTTTGTGTGTTTTGTCGTCTTCAACGAAAATTGCTCAAACTAAAGCTGCTATATTGGCCCTAACCTCTTTCCCACTAAACGCCTTAGAGACGACAAAAATGTACCATGTAGTTGACGCAATGCTTCCACCACAACAAGCAACACAGGGGACCGATCCAAGAAACGACACCTGGTTATTCCTTAAATTCAGTTAATCACTTTAGTTGAGTCCATGTCTGTGAATACATATATGAGTTAGTACTTGAGTACATACATGAGTTAATTACATTAACAGTACTTGAATTATAAATATGGTAACATTTTGGCTATTAATAAATTTTTAAATTTAGACAGTGATAATTTTTAAATTATGTAATTATTACAAATTATGTAATTATTGTAATAATGATATTCTTGTCACAAAATATTAAATATTTAACTGATATAATTCATTAGATAATATATAATTTAGTAACTGTGGTCAGTAACGAGATTTTAAATTTTTTAATGAGATTCTGAATTTTCAATTTATATAATATATTACTAAGACTTGTATAATTATTATATCAATGACAATTTTTTTCATAAACTGTTAAATTTTTAATAAATATAAATTATACAATTTGATAACTATAACTGAGAATGAGTTTCTGATTCATAAAAATAAATAATGTCTTGTCCATGACTATATCCTACTAATAAAAAATAACATTTTGACAAAAGAGATATTGTTATAACAATTACATAATTATAATAACAACTTCATAATTAAAGGTCTATTATTATGTAAGTTGAAAATTGAGGAGTGAAAGTCTTAAAGATGAGTATAATTTAAAAGCCATTGCTAGCTATTGATAGCTAACCCTTTATATGTATGTAACCATGTAGTACGTGCATGATAATAATAGTAGTTATAATGAATCAGTACAAGTGAGGATTATTTATCTATTAAACTATGGATTCAATAATAACATAATTAGTATTAATCGATTTTTTGTGGCTTGATAGTTTTCTACTGGTAATATGGTATATATATATATATATATATATATATATATATATATATATATATATATATTTACGTTTGCAACTTATTTTTAGATGCATTAGTACGATATCATATATCGAAATTATATATATATATATATATATATTGGTGAAGGTATTATAGTATCTAAGGAGACGATGATCATCACGACATTGATCCACCTTGAGGCTGGCGTTCCATTAGTTATAACCTTCATAAATAGAGTATGTACAATATATATATATACATATGACACCAATAGGTGTTTTTTGTTTTAGGTATCGTTTTGGTTAAGAAAAGTTTATTATTTATATTTTTTTTTATAATAAAAAATAAGATAAAAAAATAATATTAATAATGTACGTCTTTTTATATACATTATTATAATCATTGAATGATAATTTAATAGTTAAAAACAATCATATATATATATATATATATGGTTGATCACTTGGATCTTATTCCGTAATCCAATACATACGCACGTGATATATGATTGCAAATAAGCATATATATATATATATAATCCTTTTTCTTTTTATTTATATTTTCATCTTCCGTCTTAATTTTGCCATTTGAATTTAAGGTAATAATCCATGTGTATCTAAAAAGTGAATTATATGAGCTTGCATGCATGCATGTTTTAAGATAATAATATATGACTTTTTAGAAGGTAGCTTTTGCTCTTGGGCATGTATGAAATATGAGAAGAGCTTTTGACAAAAATTTTCTATAAAGAAAGTCAACTCCACGTGTTATTTCTAATAAAAATTGTTGAAGATATATATATATTTATGAGTATTTTCATAAATAACACTTGTTAAGAAAATAAGAAATGTTAAATGCTCTTTTATTTACTTTCTTTTATTCTCTTTCAAACGAAACTCAACGTGTGAATTCCATAATTTATTTTTATATTTTAATAATATAACAAATTATATTAGAATTTAAATATTAAGCATGAGTCTAGAAAGCGCAAAATATAATGATTTAGGAACTTTTCTAAGAAAAGTATTTCTTTTATATGCTAAAATATGACCGACCATTAAAAGTGCCACTTAATCTAATTCTCAAACCCTACACGCAGGTTGGGCCAAGGTACTCATATTCCCTGCAAGGGTGTTGCATCATGACTCTTCCGGCAAGTCTAGATATAGTTAATTTATTTATTACTTAGTGAGAGTACCCGTCACCAACATATGGTGCTAATATATGCCCTTTTATATATGTTCCACATAATTAGAGCACTGTTGAGCATCATATGGATGGAAATGTAGTAACGGTATAATGATAGCATAGATTTTCTTTTTCTTTTCAACTTTAATGATAGTGCAGTTTTGGCAAAATCTCAAAGGATATAAATATAAATAGGCCCCCGGTCATCACCTAAGGTCCAAAGGTCAGTGGGCTCTCATTAGATGCTCCACAAATTAAACAGAAGAGAAAGCAATCGTACACTAGCTAGACTAGCTAGCTTATATATCTAGTGATCAGTGTACAATATCTCTAGTCAAATGAGCTTGGAATTTTGCATGATGATGAATTGATGATCATTTTACATACATATATCATATATAGCTAGCTGAGATAGGCCTACAAGGAATCAGAGTGAATATTAACCGCAACAATCGATAGACATCCTAGTATAATCCTATACTACTAGGCTCATTCTAGTGGCCGACACTCACTTTACCATGTATTCTCATTATACATTTATGGATGTACATGTCAAGATGGCTAGCACCTTCCATTTTTGTTTCTCTGGTTTTGGTCTAGCACTATCTTTATTTGTTTTGTTTCCTTATAAAAGTGAAAACATTACCACTGACAAAAGCGATGAAAAAATCGACAAGTACCAGTTCATGGTAGGAAAATTACACGTGTACACTCACAAAATCCTATATTTTGGGATTAACAATCTCAACATTTGAATTTGGATCTTGTTTCATACTTTCAATATCCAAATCAGCCCAGCTAACACAACACTACAAAACAAGAGGTTACATTTATATAGTATGAAAGTACAAATTTGGCCTTTTATTAACACTAGAAAATTACTCAACCAAACAAATATATCCTTAAAAAAAGTGATAAGTCAAAGTAAATGACAATAATGCTGTTACTATTGATATCTAAACTCTCTCTTAAAAAAGAAAAGAAAATCTTACAAGTGATTGCTATACAAACACAACATCAACATTTTTTTCAATAATTTTCCTAGGAAATTTTTTTTTATAATATATGGAAAAAAAAATAATTTGTGATTTCTTATTTTTTAAACTAATTAGATAATATCGAGGAGTGTTCGGTAATAAGATTTAATTTGAAACATAGATAATGGTGTTTTCTCTGTTTTAATATTACAAGTTTAACACAAAAAGGACTATAACGTATTTTTTTTTCTTTGTTTTGAAAAATAAAGGAGATATTTTTAGGTTTTCTGAATATAAAATTTTAAATATGGTATTTAGCCATAATAAATAAGATATATTCGGCATTGTCCTTGTAAAGTTTAATAAATGATCATGCTACCTCCAAGTAGTACGTCTAAGCCTGCGGGTACCATTTTGGCCTGCAAAGTTATTTGGGTCCAATATTTGACGAACTTTTGAGGGAAGGGTAACGATGCAACAATGGCACAATTACTTAAGAGTATATTGTTACTATCTAAATCAAAAGTTTGGTTTTTTACTTAAGAGTTTACTATCTAATTAATTAAAATTTTAGAAACTTGTAAAACAAGAACTACAATTATATGAAAAAAAAATACTACATAACTTAGAGACCATGCATATATATATATATATATATATATATATTGGTGAGATTTACTTGTATATACTGTTAGCAGAATGTAATGGGCAGCGGAACGTACGAGTTCTACAGTCATGAAGTGCTGAATTAAGTGGGAATAACAGATAAAGTGGGGCTCATAATATTCAAGACTCCAATTATATCATGGCAATATATAGCATAGCATAATAGAATATGTTTTCAACAGATGAGTTCGTTTGTTTTGTACGATGTCCACGAACTACTGTGCATAGTGCAGATTTAATGGATAATTATAATCTAGTACTCGAGAATTAAGCAAGTTAATTGGGAACAGTACGAGTTTAGAAATATGATTAAGGTAACATTCTTTTCAACGATACAAATAATGTTATATATAAGGCAATTAATTTGTAGGTAATTGTGTTCAAAATCACATCACATGAGGTATCGTTGCAGTGTATTATTACAGACACAAAAAATGAAATCATTTAGGACAAATTGTCATCCCTTCCCTGAATTTTGCCCTTTAAACTATTTTTTTTGGTTGCTTAAATTTCTCTTGTATTATTCAAATATAGAGAAGTCCTTCTATTAACTTTCCATATATAAATAGAAAAAAATACAAACGTGACACTTATTTTTTTTCAGTAATAATTGATTATTATAAGTTTATTTACTGAGTTAAATAAGGAAAATAAATAAAAAACAAAAGAAATAACTTCTCTCTCTTCCCTTCTGTCTCTCATTTACGCTTTCACCACTCCTCTCTCTTTACTCATACGCTCAAGCAACTAAAATGGCATCCATGGCTTTTGATTCTAAGCTCTCAAATGGCTTTCTCAAGGTCTTGATCTTCTTAAAAAAATTGACTGTTTTGTTACGGTCGCCAACAACAAAGACAAGAAGAACGTCTAAAGGAGAAAACAAGCTCCATGCCGTATATTTCCTTAATCCCAGAATCCACAATGCTTTAAAAAACGCATGGGTTTTTTTTGGCTCCAAGATATGGGCTTTTCTGGGTTATTGCGACCCGATGATCTCGTAAACTTGGATCGCTTCAATTTTTTGGAAATTGAAGATATTCTTCTTGATTTATCGATACTTGGTAATCCAAATATTTGTGGTGTCAAAATTCTTCAAGATTTGTATGATTGTTTCGAAAACCTAAATTAGTTTTCTTGCTCAATACTTTGAAAAAGATTGTTTTGTAAGTAATTATTGGTAATTATTTATGAATGGAAAGTAGAATCAAGTAATTATTGGTGAATCTATCAAGCTTCACTGTTGTGGGGAGAAAGTTGGAGGCGTGAAGGGGGGAGAGAGAGAGAAAAAGAGAGAACTTTTAAAGAAGTTGTTTTCTTCTTCTTCTTTTTTTTTTTTTTTACATGTTTATTTTCTTTATTAAACTCATTAAAAATTATTAAGTAATAAATTATCGAGAAAAGTATCTAAATAAGTTCCACGTCAGCATTCTGTCTATTTGTATACGAAAAGTTAACATAATGACTAATTTTTTAATATTTGAATAATAAAGGGAAATTTATACAATAATATATATATATATATATATATATTTCAGGGTAAACTTCTAGAATAATTTGGGGGAAAAATATAATTTGTCTATTTATAAATCATTACATGTTATAGTAATCTGTTACTAACACCTATCTAGCTGGGCATCTTAATAACTGATAACATTACTCTATGCACACCGTTTACTTTGTAAATATGGGTCCATGTTTAACTTTAGGGTTAGTGCAAGACTTGTCACAGTAGGAAAAAGGTGGTATAGTAGGACTGAAAAGTAAGAAAAACAAGGAAACAGTAAGGAGCACTTTGTCGACTAGTAGTACAAGACCAGTTCTGTAGCTCAAAATATGGCAACCTGGCCCGGCCCTGCACTTTCCACCTTAATTTGCTTATTGGTTCTTCCATATTCTATCTCATTAGAAGGCTATTTCTGTCAGTTTTGCATGCCTTCCCCCCTCCCCCCATCTCCAAACGCTCTTTCTATGCACAACACACACACACATATATATATATATATATATATATTCCAATGAGTAGTACTAGCAAACAATAAATATTGCTCTGCTGCTAATGAAGAACGTGAAAACTCCTCTTCAGTAGTTCAGTATATACACACATATATACATATAGTATAGTAATGAGATTGTTTGGCTTTGCGGTGACAGGTAGT
Organism: Parasponia andersonii; assembly: GCA_002914805.1. Taxonomy (NCBI): domain Eukaryota; kingdom Viridiplantae; phylum Streptophyta; class Magnoliopsida; order Rosales; family Cannabaceae; genus Trema; species Trema andersonii. Next base: position 734,934 of record JXTB01000117.1, read on the forward strand.
AGCGGTGACCCAATGCCCGTCACAAGCAGTGGTTGTACTAGTTCTAATAGTACTAGTATCACTGATCTTCATAATGATAAAGAATTAAGCAATAATAATGATACTAATAAGAGATCATCAATAACGTTATTCGAGTGTCAGTACTGTGGCCGGGAGTTCGCAAATTCTCAAGCATTAGGGGGTCACCAAAACGCTCACAAGACCGAAAGAAACCTCGCCAAGAGGCGCCGCCATCCACCGTCTCCTCCTCTTCCTGCTCCTCCTCCTCAGCCACCTCATCATCACCATCATCATCATCATCATAATCATCAGCGCTTTGCGGTAGTTGGTGTCCCGATGATCATAGCCGCTCATCATGCGACCTTCATGGTCAGACCACCACCATCATCAGGACCGTCCCTTCATTACGGAGGGCCCAGGTGCATTGTCGGTGCCACCGGTGGTGCCGCGGCTCGGTTCCGGTCACATTCGCCATGGCCAATGTCATCGTCGGTTGCTGTAAGATCAGGTGGTGGTGGTAGTAGTAGTAGTACTGGAAGGGCAGGGGTTCAGTTTCGTCGACAAGGAGGGCCTATCCATGCTGATCATCATGATCATATGCATCTCTTTACTAGATCATCTTCGTACGCCGCCGGGATTAATGGAGAAGGCAGTATTAATATTGATCAAGGAAATGATCGTCATGATCATGATGACCACCACAACGTTGATCTCCACCTGAGGCTGGCGCCCTCTTATTATTGACCTACCTTATAAATACAAGTACACGTCGTACGTTTAGCTATGATCACTTGATCATGATCTTATTCCATAATATATGATCTCTCGATCTCTGCCTCTATTTTTCTTTCTTTTTCTTCCTTTCTGTTTTTCCTCTTGAAGATTAAGGTAAATCTCCTTGCATATTTTCTCTCTCTATCTATCTTAAGGGTTAGATATGTATTATATATATATATATATATATATATATATATAGATCATTATATAGGTAGTTAATAAGACTTTAGTATTCTCCACAAACTTTACTTCGCCTGGCACGCTATAGTTCTTCAATAAACATTTTCACATGCATAATTCTTTATAGGATTAGTAAGTACTATGATTTATAATATGAATTCCTATGATTTATAATATGAATTCACAACAAAATTAATGGTGGCGGTTTTTCCCGGCCATGCGCTCAATTTGTTGGTGGGTCACATGAATTTTTTCTCAAAAATTGTAAATTAGTTTCTAATGGACTATAATTTATTAAAATAATTGAAAATTATCTAATTGCATATATATATATATATATATATATATTCTAATACTACAAGTCCAAAAAAATTGCCAAAATATTTTAATCTAATTATTAAGGACAAACTAAGTTACATATATGCATGTCTGACGGTATAAAAATTTAGAAAGGATTAGCTGCCAGTCTTATCTGCACGTATCCCCCATTAGCTAATTAGACTAATTATAAAACAACATAAAAAAAAAAATTACGTACAATATATATGTGTAGTTAAATATGATTTCTATAATGGCTACTTGTTCTCTGAAAAAACGAGTAGGCAACTATGATCGATTTAGCATTTCAAGCTGAATATTGGTTAAAAATTAATCTGCAGAAATCGGCTCATCGGAGCCTAGCTAGCTTGTCATGCATATATAACAATATTATTATATAATTCATATAAATAGGTCAGGTAAATATTACTATTACTACTACATACCATGCCATAATTAATTAGGTCTTTTTGCTGGAAAAACATAATTTTTTTTCCAGCAAAAAAAAAAAGTACTTAATTTGCTGGATATTGAAAGCCAGCTTAATCATCATCAAACGCTTTTGTTTTTCATTTTTCCTCCAAAATAGGTAAACTGCAAATATTCTCTTGCTGTATCCTCGTCACCTCCACGAATAGCCAAACTAGCTTGTTGTAATTTTAACCACACTCTTTTTTTCTAATTAAAATCCCTCTTACCCACAACAAAAAATTCCAACAAATTAAAGAGATCATCATCATATTCAAATATTGATATTCACTATACTTAATTACAATTCTTATATAATCAATTTACATATTAATTATGGCTAGAAATTCTGGTCGCAGATCATCGTCAATAGTAGTAACGGTGGGGAAGGATTCATCGACGCGGCGGCCGCCTGCGTTTGCATCGTCGTCGTCACACTATTCGTGGCGGCCACGGGGATCATCCACGCCGTCGGATCATCGTTATCATCATGATCATCAGCTGCCGGAATTGAAGAGACGACGACGGGTTGCAAGGTACAAGGCATACGCTGTTGAGAGCAAATTAAGGAAAGGGTTTCGTTGGTTTAAGGCCAAATGCTATGCGCTTCTTCATATTGCAACCTAGCTAGCTAGCTAGCTTAGTATTAATATTTAAGCTAATAATAATATGCAAATATATATATATGTATGTATATTGTTACTACGTACATTTATTAATTTCCATTAATGCACTCGTACTAGGAAATTATTTTTAATTCTTCTTTATAATAATGTCGTTACAATTATAGGTTGTGTTAATTTTTTCTTTTTAAAACAAATTTTTAATGATCTTTAATTTGGTATCTTGAAAATCATGAAAGATGATATATGATTATTGTTCTCCTCGATCGCTTTTTCTGATTTTCTGAATATTGTGTTCATCAACAATGAAGCTGCCCGGCCCGAACATTGTGAGTCAGCTGGAAATTCGTACGTAAAAAGTACTTCTCTAATCTTTAGGCCAGAGTAATTTATTTATTTCTCTTGTCTTTTTATTTTTATTTTCCCCTAGTTTAACTTTAAGTTAACGATTTGTATATGTCTTAATTAAACTTGAACACTTATTTATTCACATATATTATGAAAAATAACACTACTATTTATTAGTTCCGAGTCGAATATGTTGTTTTTTGATATATGGAATTTTTCTTTCTTGTTGAAATTATGAAATAATCAATTAGTCGATTATATACAATTTGGTAAAGGTATTAGCTTGCCTGGCGATGGTACATCCTTTTTTTTTTTACAAAAAAATAATAATAAAAGTGAAGTCTTAAAAAAAGAAGTGGAGTGAGGAACTATTAATGGACTAGTAATGATATGAACCCTTATAAGCTATGCATGAACGTCGTGTTAGTTAACAAAAACGATGCGTTCCACTAGGAAATGGAGAAGAAAATTCTTAATCTGCTACTGGTACATATAAACGACATTCATTTGACAAACCGAAATGGGGTTCGCTCTATTTCGGGGGAAAAAAGAAAAAATGTAGTTCGTTCTAAAGATAAAAACGACACGTCGTCTTAACTTTATCAGCAAACGACATCTCATCCAAAAGGAAACATCGTCATCATCCTGGAATGACAAATTCAAGCCCCAAAAAAAAATCTAAACGACATCTCGTCTCATACGATATTGTTTGTGGGAGTCTGCCAAACTAAACAGCGCGATTCCGAAATGATATTTTATTTCCACGTAGACCAGCAACGACACGTCTGTATATCAAGACACGTCGTTTAGTAATTAGGGGGGGGGGGTTAAAAAAAAAAAAAAAAAGAAAGAAAGAAAGAAAGGAAAACTAACAAACGACAGCTTTACTCCCTAAAAGTTAGGCCGCTGACGACGGCGGCAAACAGGCAGGCCAAAAAGCCGTTCGACAACACGTGTCTCATTTTAATTGCACAGTTAGCCAAACAAACGTAAAACAAAGGTAACTTTATCAGGATCTGGAGGACCACCCCCTCCCCCTGAAGTCCCGTTTGGAAATTTGAAATGAAGCCCCTCTCCAAAGAGACGTTATAGCCTTTTTTTTTTTAATTATTATTTTAAACCTTTTCTTGCAATAACTATTTTTCAAACTTATTTTATTTTATTTATTCCAAATAAATAAATTAAATTAAAACATAATATCATTCTATGTCTCCCATTTATTGCTTGAACTAACCAGGCCTCACACACTCTCTCTCTCTACTATACACACAGTGAGAGACTCTCTCTCCTCTCTCTCTCTCTCTCTCTCTCTAAAAAAATTTCTATTTTGATAAGTGGGTTCAGATCGTCCATCGATTTTAATTGTTGGGCTCTCTCTGTCTTTGAAAATTTAGTACTCTCACTCGAGAGTTTTTTGGTGCATTTATAGGTGATACAGACGAGTTAGCTGGCTTTGCTCCCTGATTTCACGTAAGTATTTTGCTTTTTCCTTTACGGGTTTTTTTCTTTTTTATTACTAGATTGGTGTTTTATGGATTTTTTTTCTTTTTTTTTTTTTTTGGTTTTGGATTTGTGGGATCATCAGCTTAAGTTAAGTTTCTGTTTTGGTATTTGAGGTCTGATTGGTTACCGAGAAATTTGGGAAAATGGTAGCTTTAGTTTGATCGTTACATTGTTATTGAGACTTCTTTTCTCTGTGTCTGGTACATTTGTGTAGTTTACTTGAATTTTTTAGGTTTTGTAGAACTATATTTTTGTAATGCATTGTGACATTCTTGGGTGCATAGAAGATGCAAACTTAATGGGTTAGCGCAATGTTTAATGATTAAGAAAGTTTTGTGCTTGAAGTTAAAATTGGCCTTCTTTGAGAGAGGAAGAGAGATTTTGGCAGAGTTTAATCATCTAACAAAGCTTATTGATGGGTTTATGAATGTATGCATAATGTCATATAATACTTGAACAGGGTCAACGATTGACTTCTTATATAAAGGAATTAAGTTGTCTCTTTTAAAAGAATTCGATGCGAACATTTCGACCGCTAAAATGTTGAAGAAATGGTTTTGCATACGCTAATAGAATTAGAGATTTATGATGTTAATCTTTTATTGGATCCAGCTGCAGATAGATTTTGCTGGTTGAACAGAATGTGTCTTTAAGATTCCTTAAAGGATAAATGTTAAAGTAGTTTTGTTTCTGCATCAGCAAACATGGGGTTTGAGAAAGAAGGTTCGAAAAATGGTGTTGGTGGTTTTTTCCATCTCTTTGACTGGACTGCAAAATCTCGGAAAAAGTTATTCTCAAACAAATTGGATTTACCAGGTTCGATCCTATCGCATCTGCATTTTACACCATTTGTTTGTTTCTTTTCATTATTGTGTCTTAATCTTGGTACTTCATGATGGTTTTAGGTTGTAACCTTTCCTTTGTTTTTTTTTCAGAGCAATCAAAGCAGGTAAAGAAAAGTGATGGGAACTTGCCAACGACACGGCTATCATTGGTGGGAGTTTAGCTATCATTTTTCTATCAGTTTCTTTATTACATTACTAAGTATGATATGGGATTGAATCTAAGATAATCTCTGCTTCTTTACTTCGCAGTTAGATGAAGATGAAACTGGAGCAGGGACAAGCTTTAAAGCCAGTAGTGATTACAGTTGTGCTTCATCAGTTACAGATGAAGAGGGATGTGGAATTAGAGCTCCTAGTGTTGTAGCCAGGCTAATGGGATTAGACTCTTTGCCCACTTCCAATTTTCAGGAGCCCTATTCTTCCCCATACTTTGGTACACAATCTCTTCAAGATGCTCATTACCACAAGAAAAACTTTGAATATTACCATGACCATCAAATGATGTATTCAGGGGATATGCTTAGAAAGGTTGAAAGCCAAAATTCCAGGCATTTTGTTGAGTCAAAGCCCAAGAAAACACTAAGCAGTCCATTTGAGAAGTTCCAAACTGAAGTTTTGCCCCCCAAATCTGCCAAGTCAATTCCAGTAACACACCATAAACTTTTGTCTCCTATCAAGAGTCCTGGCTTTGTTTCGAGTAATAATGTGGCTCACATAATGGAAGCTGCAGCAAAAATTATTGAGCCTGGACCTCAAGCTACTGCTAAAGCCAAAGTGCCTCTAGTAGGGTCTTCTTCAATACCCTTGAAGGTTCAGGCTCTTAAAGAAAAGGTGGAGGCCTCACAAAAAATTCCTTTGATGGGTTCTTCTTTGGCGACCTTGAAAGTACAAGACCTAAAACAGAAAGTAGCAGCTTCTCATAGGCTTTCTGAAGCTTCTCAAAGACCAGTTGAGTCAAACGCTGCCAAGTATCTTAAGGGACAATCTTTGAACAAGAGCTGGAATGGATCTGTTGATACATCTTTGAGGATGTCTCCTGAGAAAGAAGAAGGTTCTTCTCGTTTAAAGAATAAAGGAAAGTCCATTTCTCTTGCTATCCAAGCCAAGGTCAATGTTCAGAGAAGAGAAGGGCTGAATTTAAGTAGCTCTAGGAGTGAAGTGACCCAGAGACAACAGAGTGAGCTTAAGTCAAGTCCGACCTTTCAGAGCCAACAGAATACTCAAAAAAATTTGCCTAAGAAACCATTCATGCAAAATTCTTCCGGTGTTCTGAGGCAAAATAATCAGAAACAGAATTGCCTAATTGATAATGATAATTCATTTTCAAAGCCCCTGGTTTCCAACTCACAGGGTAGGAAACTACTTTCCCGGGATTCTTCTTCAGGGCGTCAAAAAAGCTTGAACAGAAGTAGTGGGAACTCAAAAGTAGGATCCAGGAAGTCAAGCTTGAGAGTGGATGGTGAAAAGGAACTTCCTTATTCTAGTTCTAGGAATGTCCCTAGAAAGAAACGATCAATAGATAGGGATCTTCATTTCAACAAAACCCAGAGTGATGACCAAAGTTTGAATGCCAAAAATCAGAAGCCTGTAAAATCTATTCCTGTAATTGATGGTTGTCACAATTGGGCTGTAGACAGCCGAAGAAAAGGCATGGATGTTGTTTCATTTACATTCACGGCCCCACTTACAAGATCACTGCCTGGTTCTGAGATCTCCGGTCAGGCTGGACAGAGAAAAAATGGTTTTTCCATGGATCACCAAGGTAAAAGGATGTTGCTTGACTCAGACGGTATGAAATTATCTTCACTGGGATGCAATGTCATAGGTGGTGATGCTTTGAGTATGCTTTTAGAAGAAAAGTTAAGGGAGCTAACTTTTGGGCTCGAGTCTTCTAGCCGTGACTCTGTCAAAGGAGGCTCAGCTTCAAGTTCTGGTTCACATTTGGAAAACATTATACCTACACCAAGGATAAATGAGCAAAAAGACCAACAGTTTTTGTTTAAAGACAGATTTGGTGGCCAATTTGACTTTGAGTTTTCCACCAATCATCCTCCAACGTCCAGTCTTAAACAGAAACTTCAGGTATATTGTCCTGATCAATCCTACTTTACAATTTCTACTTGTTTTTCTCTCCAAAATCTGATCAAGTTTCGTTTATTAAGATTTTGGCAAGTTTACCCTTTATGTTCAAGCATGCATACTTCGGTCAGTTATCAATATTTACAATATAGCACAGGCTATTAATTGTAATCTGCATACTTTTGCACTATATAATCCGATTGCTGAAATAAAAATAATGTTTTCAGGGAGTCAATGAGATGGATGAGTATAGCAGCAGCACTCATTTAGAAGCTCGAAAGTTGCACAATGGACGGCATCCTAGTCCAGTCTCTATCCTAGAACCTTCATTTTCAAATGAAAGTTGTGACTCTTCAATTACTACAGATAGTAATAGTACAGAAGGTATAAGCCGCACATTGTAGATTTTTATTCTTTATAAAGTTGTTCATATTAAGTAAACTATATTTTAGATGTTTTGTACTTGCAAAGCATGCTTCTATCAGATTACTAAAGCACTCGACAATTTATTTTCAGGAAGCAAGTTGTGTTCATCTGTTCAAGCTCAGGAAGTTAGTGGTTTGAGTTTCTTGAAAAAGTTCCACCCGCTAGAAGCTGATACTGATTTGTCAGATTCAGCCTCCTCTACATCTACTAGCACTTTAGCCAGAAAGCCTGCAACTACATTAATAAAGACAGATCTTTCAACTACAGAGTGGGAACTAGAACATGTCAAGAAGATATTGTGTACTGCGGAGTTAATGTTTAAGGACTTTGCATTGGGCCATTCCCGTGATATCATAAACCCTCATCTCTTCAATTTGTTGGAGAGTAGAAAAGGATCATTGGAAAGTGATAGTAGCGAGTCTAGGGTGAGAAGGAAGGTATTGTTTGATTGTGTTGGCGAATGCCTGGACTTGAGATACAGGAGTTGTGTGGGTGGGGGGTTCAGAATGTGGGCGAAAGGAGTAGCAATGGTGAGAAGGAAGGAGTGGTTGGCTGAAGAAGTCTACAAGGAAATTTCAGGTTGGGAAAGCTTGGGAGATTCAATGGTGGATGAGCTTGTGGACAAGGACATGAGCAGTCAATATGGGAGGTGGCTGAACTTTGAAGTCGATGAATTTGAATTGGCGGTAGAGGTTGAGGCTCAAATATTTGATTCATTAATTGAAGAAATGCATTCTGATATGGTGCAATTTTAATGCCATAACTATTTCTATTCTTACTACCCGTTTACCCCCAACAAATGTAAGTTTTCACTCTCTTGCGGATCTTGTAAGTTTTGGATTCTTGATATTGTAACTCGAGTTATTGATGTATTTTTGTGATTAGATTATTTTGAAGTATTTTTTTTACTGCTTCAATTCCTTTCAAAGTCGGTGTTAATTGGAAAATTTGTTTTTTTTATAAATTACCCCAGTGCAGTCTTTCTTTACTGTCAAACATGATTGATTAATTTATATGGTGGTGAAACTGAACTGTTCCTTCACCATATAAGTCTAAGATTAATATTACCAAAACATCCAAAGCTAATATGCTACTTTGATGAAACTTGGGAGGTAAAGCATAACGGCCAAATTTTACTTGGCCTTCATTTGGCATATCACAGTGACTTTCTATCATATGGAAAGTGGAAACCATACGCACATTTTATTTTATTATTTTCTTTTTTTGGTGAAAATTCTATATACCAATCAATGTTACCTGATATAATCAACAAGAGAAATACGGTTTGTGAAAGAGGCCAATCATAAAACTGTCAATATATATACATGTCTTTCAAAGGGCTTGCCATAGTCGCTTTCTCTCATTTTTGGTGATCCAAGGTGGGTTTCTCTGTATCTTTCTCCTTGTTAGTTTTCTTCAAACAACATAGTAGTCCACACACACAGAAGGTGTGTCAATTTTCATGAGCCACTGAGGAGAACAAATCGGAATCAGCTATCAATACCACACCATAAGACAACATTGAAAGTTGAAATCTATCATGATAGACATTTTAACATAGAACTAGAGACTAAAGAACAAATAAGAAGTGAAAAAATATATATATTAGATTTCAGAGAATAAATTCTCCTTTATGCAAATATAGCAGTGATCAAAGAACAGACAGGAGGAAAATTCTAATGGATTCATTTGCAAGTTCTACTTTTAAACTCCTACATGGTCATTAGGAGTCACATAAGTACCTCTGCATCTCCAAAATTTGGTTAACCTTTTTCGATCGAGTAAAGAATTTCTTCCAATTAACAAAAAATAAAAGTATTTCTTGAATTCGAGTATAACTTGTTCTACCACAAGCTGAAGACTAGTTTTCTTGTGAGGTCAATTAAGACCGCGTCCTTCAAAATTACCAGTTTCCCATAAAGAAAACTCTCTCTCCCCCTCTTGATCGGACAAGTACTCATCCCATATTTCATTATTGTCATTGTTAGTGCTATTATAATTATTGTTATGGCTTTCAACATGTTCTATCCAATTCCAATTAAGCCATGTTCCATCGTCATGAAATCCAGAATTATTATTAATTGCAGAAGAGTTGCAAGTATGCCATTCCCCACTCAGCTCAGCAGTACTACCACTCTCCCTTGCTTCAGCATTCAAAACGCTAGTCGTTTTCTCGTTCTCCCTCTGCTCCTCAAGGGCCATGTTTTCATTCCCACTTGGCCTGTCCAAGACCCCATCTTCAAGGACATAACTAAGGCGCATCACTTCTCTATCTAGCCACTCGTTTGGTCCCAATAACTCCTCTGTCTCTCTCCTTTGGGACCCTTCCTCCTCTTGTTTTGCTCCCAAGGATTGGCTCTTTTCGACTCCTTGAATGGGACAAGGTACCAGAGTAGCACTATTACTTCTTGGTTTGACTGAAGCTGATGATGATGATGATTCAAGTAGGACCACCTGCACGTCATGATCAGCTGTAGTAACATCCATCTCAGGCTTTTCTGGAGATGTTTTCGCAGCCGGGTTTTGGTTTGCATTCTTGTTCTTTTTTGCAGATGATCGGCTTGTTCGACTTCGGCCACCTCTTCTGTTGCCAACTGAAGCTAACTTCGCCATATTATTGATGATGGTCGGGGAGGAAGATTCCATTGCCAGCTGCTTGCTGAAAGTGTAAATCTTTCGACTCAAATGAGAGTTCCAATAGTTTTTAATCTCATTATCTGTCCGTCCAGGTAGATGCTCAGCTATCAATGACCACCTTCAAGATCAAGAAGTTAGAAAACTGCCCATCAAGGCCATTCAAGTAAACTTAAAATTAAGTGAAAATTAAAGTTTTAAAAATGAGCATATACTAAAAAGTAACTACCATAGTATTGTGTGGTATCACTAAGGCCAAGCCCATATTCCGGCTGTGGTCATAACTACCTATAATTGCTGAAATAATTAGTAGATAACTGTTGATGGATTGCTAGAGGATAACAAAAGCTTTTAATTAATACTCCAAAAAGGTCTCAATAGCTAGCAAAACCAAGATGAAGTCAGCTCTTCATTTTTCAACCAAGAAGATGGGAAAGGAATCTGAAAATGCTTACTGTGTGAAGGAACTTTCTACTTACCTTACCCAAAAGGGCTGCAACTCTAATAAGTGGTTCTTACATTAGTGGGTCACTGGTTAACTGTTCTTGTTTTTTTATTTTCAACTCAAACATTGCTCACAGGAATATATGATTCAAATAAATTTCAAAGAACTGTATCAGGTGATCTTTCAATAGTGGAAGCTTATAAAATACCAAGTTTCATCCAAGAATAACTGTTTCAAACAGTGTTCTTATTCATTATTACTAGCTCTTGTATTAAAAGGGTTTATATATCTTTTTGTGAAGACAACATATAGAAACCTGCATGTTTCTAGCTAGCTATATAAACAAGATTCAGGAAAAAGAGTAATGCATATATGTGTATGTATTATACATACACACACACACACGGATAAAATATTGAAAGAGAAAACACACCTATTACCAAGAGCGTTATGCAACTTGACAATGGTTTCCTCCTCCTCTGCAGTGATATTCCCCCTCTTCAAGTCAGCTCTCAGATAATTTATCCATCTCAATCTGCAACTCTTGCCACACCTAAGCAACCCTTTAAAACAATACATATGCAGACATTTACATATATCAGATAATATGAAAACCCCATATCCCCATAAGTACTCTGTAAGCATCATATATACATATATAAAGCAAAGGCTTTTTTTTCTTTTCAGTAAATATACAAATGCATACCTGCATTCTTGGGTAAAGATCTCCAGGAGCCTTCTCCATGGGCTTGAATGTACTTGGTCAAAATTTCATCTTCTTCAGTTGTCCATCTTCCTTTCTTTAACCCCAGCTTCTCACAACATGGTGCTCTTCCCATCTCTATGGACTTTTTTGACTCTTTGAGACAAGTGAGAAAGACAGAGATAGTTGAAAAACTTATTGTGATCTCCAAAATTTATAAAGAGAGACACAGAATTATATATGTATATGTGTTAAATGTATGGGGTGAATATGACATAACACGATGGTATTAGCAGTGGCTCATAATACACCACGAACAACACAAACAGTGGAGACCACCACCAATCCTACTGGATTGGTGCCCTTTATTCATATATATACACACATATATACCGTATGTGTTACGAGCTCAGCATTTTTAACAGTTACCTATATGAAACTTAAAGGGAGTTTTTCAAAAGTTGACAAAATATATTGAAAAGAGGGAAAAGGGAAGAATGTCTCAAGTTTATATTTAATGATGAGATTTAATATATTATAGGTCCACAAATTTTCCAATAACGATGATAGAGACATATGCTCAAGGGCCAAAAGGAATGTTTTGAGCTGCTACGAGAAAACAAAAATGGGGGATTGAACACAGACTTTATGCAAGACGTCAATGCTTTTGTTTTCACATCTAACTCTGAGGCTAGCTAATGAAATACTAATAAAAGCCCTTTTAATATAAATTAATTTCGCATTAAATATGGCATGAGTTTTTTAATTTCAAAGTTTTTTTTTTCCCTCTCAAAGTTGGACCACCTACAGTTCTTTCACCGTTCTCTTGTGTCCACTAGAAGCCAAAATCTTCTAAACAAGTCGTTCATTGATCAGCTAACTCAGTTCCTTTCCCATCTTAATTTTTATAAACTTTTAAGTTGTGTATTTAAAATCGTATTTATTAAATCATTCAAAGGCAATAATAACACCCCCTTATGCGTACGTTCATTGGAGCTGACTCGTCCTTTAATAAAAAAGGGTGCTTCATAAAAATGACCAGTTGTGGTCAGTTCACTCTCATGAAGAATTCTCTCATCTTTAACTAAGCAAAGCTAAATAAGAGTACTTTTAAAGTTTTAAGAGTTGAAAAGAACGAAAAAAGTTTTTTACGTGTGATAATATGCTTACTAGAACTGAAAAATTGGTAGTAATAGCGTCGTGGAATGTCAATGTCATTATTGGCAAACATTAAATTGGATCACATGCATTGTTTAAGACAGCAAAGATTCACATATCCCAACTTGCTTACTTGCACACGTATACTATATACATGACATGTATATACCTATATACATTTATGTATAGCTATTCAAAAATACGAAAGGTCAAGTTGTTTAGAGAGAGAGAATACTAATAGCCGTGAACCATCGGCGGCACCACCACCACCACCATTACGCAGTTCCATGACAGCAGTAATTGCTTTCCATACTTCTCCATTTCCAAGCACACACGCAGCAGTTAATAACCACCCCTTCTCTGACTATATTCAATACTCATAGGATAACATTTCCAGTTTAAAAAACTTGTTTCTTTACCACTTCTAATTCACCATCCAATATTTGAAATTCTTAGACGACCACTTTTCTAATTCATCATCCTTGTTACATGACCGCTTGACTTTTTTGATTGGGATGGATGCAAGTTATTCATCTTTTGTTGCCAAAAAATTGTCACTGTTTACTTTTATCCATTATAGGAGGTTTCTGTGCTGATCCTTCTCTCAATTGAGATGTGATTTATCCAACAGTTTATAGTCCAACTCGAATAATTATGTAAAAACGACATCACACACCTCATCAACTTCTCCTCTTTTGCTGCTAAGAATTCTCAGCATATAATACAACACGAAATATTCAAAAGGGGACTGCTGGTATGCATAGACCGCAAGAGGTCACACAAGTTGTACGGTAAACCCTCAATATATTTGGTCACCAACTTGCAGTATGGGTACTGGTACACCATCAATGTTCTAACAAAACGTCTTTATAATCGGCTTTTCAGAAAACCAATGTGGTCCAGTTTTGTAAGAGAGAGCGATATAACACCACCATGAAATATGACTAACTCGCATCCTTCCTCTAGAAACTCATTTATTTGCTCAACAACCACTAAACTAGGCATTAAAGCCAATCAAAGGAATGGCCTTTCCAGCTTTGATCCAACCAAGAGTATTAATTTCTAATAGAGTGGGCACGCCACGTTGGACTCAACCCTTAGGAGAGACAAAGCATAGTTTGGACCTTTACATGCATAAGAAACCTTCTAAGTCAATCAAGTGTTAGGCATACGAAGAATGTGTGACAAGAATTTGTAAGGCATACGAAGAATGTGTGACAAGAATTTACTAAATCTGCTAATAACTTCAATACATAAGTACATAATTTATATTCACCTCTCGAATCTCATTATGAAAATTGAGAGTTTGGCACGGCCGACAGGTAATGGCAACCTGGTAATCAATACACACAATAGAGAAATGTTCCATCTCCATCAAGTTTTCTACTCAGAATCCAGTTGAATTTACAGAATTTTTGCGAGGTAAACCGCAGATCTATGGCTGATGTTCATATATATACCTTCTTTCAGAAAATAATCTTCTCAGTAGGTTACTTTAGCAGTCAAAAACTCACCGCAGATCAACAACATCAAACTTGATATTGGGATTCATGAAGACATGAGAACAGTGCTCATAAATTGTGGTTCCATCTGAAGGCTCCTCATGGGGATGAAACCCACGTTGCTGACAGTTACGAATTACAGACACCCCACCTGGGTCTGACAAATGGAATATGCCGTGTGGACTGCAGTGGAATAGGAGATTTGTTAGAAAGATGAATATATAATAATAGCAAGCGAATAAATAATAAATGCTATTCCATTTGTATCATCTTAATCTCTAAAACGTTTTACTTGACGACTACATTTGCCAAATGAAAACACCACACCAAGTCCCAGTGGTCACCATATTGCCACACGTTTAAGCTTCTTCTCATTCTCCAAGACCTATTCTATGGTTCTCTCCACATTTTACAGCGGTGAAATTAAACTGTTGCTTATGCCACGGAATCAAAGATTACATTACTACTCTTGACAGGAGTGCTTGTTGGCATAAATTACAATTTGAAAAGGTAACAGGGAACACTATTGGCTGCAAAGTCAATTATAAAACATCAATATACAATTCAGTTTAGCAGTCAGAAATTCCAGTCAGCGAGCAATAGCAATTGAAATGAAAACTTGCCTAGATTCGTCTGTTGGGGCCATAACAATAGCAATTGCTTCTGGTAACATAATCTGAAGATGGAAAGAGAAAAAACAATGGTAACGTAATCTGAAGATGGAAAGAGAGAAAAAAAAAAAAAAGCAATCCTTTTAGCAGATTACTAGATAAAATGCAATAGGAAACCTGATAATACAGAACATCAAATCAGCTGAAGGCCACATGCTGTAACAAAAATTAATCTCTACTAAATCCATAAGAATTTGGATTGCTTATCCAAATATCTCAGCAATACTAAGGACAATTTAGGTTAATTTCACCATAACTCGTATTAGAGATTCTCTAATTACTCCAAGAACTAAACTTTCCTAGTTTTCACATATCTTCTACGCAGTACAAGTACAACCCCAAGACTTCCATTTATAATGTGTCTTAAATTATCTGACATATTAAACTGCTGCATTATTATCCATTAATGGATAAAAAAGAAAAACGTATGCTTTTAACCTTGGTGCCAAAAAGAAGCCGTTTCATTCGGTCTACAATGAGTAACGACTTCCACAAACTTTATACCCAAAACAAAACTATAAATGCACACATACATGATATATATATATATATATATATATATGCACGTGTATATTTATAAAATAAACCAAAAAGAATACGTTACCTGGTATGAGTAATGAGTGTGCAGATCAACAGATGACATGAAACAGGTCTGTGTTGGGTGTGTCTGGGAAAAAAAAAATTCAAAATAATATCAAGGTACAGAAATTTAATAGGTAAGAAAAACAGCTGTGTAGATAAAAGAATAATGTTCATGGAAAACAGATGGTTATGAAGAAACTAATACAGTTATTACGCAATTTCAGTAGTATTTTCCTCAAGGAGACCAAACATTTAGGATTGTTTTCCAAAGATCGTCTTCATTCTTACTCTCTCAACTGGCTGCTGCTAGTTTATTTTGTTATCATTTCTCTTATACTATGAGTACCACGATAGAATACCTCTCACCAGGAGAAGCTTTGTGAACATACACAAATCAAATCATAAATACATGCACATGTTGTAGATATACACATACAGAGTAAGAGCACCAATAATAAAAGTTTAGTGCCATTCTAGCCTCACAAAACTTACATGAATCCATCCAAGAGGAAAAAGAGATAATCTGTCTTGAACTTCAAAAATTTCTTCCTCATTCAATGTTTGACACTGAAATAGAAGGAACCCAGCTTGTCAAAACCATATAGAAAAATGAAAAAAAAAAATTAAAACCTGCTTCTGTAAATTAAGAAAGGAAGGAAAAGACTAGCTTATGTACTCAATATTTGTTGCAGTATTATTCACTTTATTGAAATTGTCTGCATTACTCATTTAATGTAAATTGTAAACAAGATTTTTCCAAGGGTGAAAGCACATTCATTAATTTCTTCTTTTAGGAATAGAAACAACAGTTTAACCTGAAAGCCTGAAGGCTGAAATGTAGCCTTGCTAGCATCTAGTAAGGAAAAAGGACATGGAAAAGAGAAGGGAACAAAACGTTGAACCGAAAATAGCAATGTATAAGTCTAGAGGTGAATTTGCTTACTGAATCAGAAGTCGACTCTTGCTTAGGGACTATGAGAGTAGTAATATGGAAAACCCTGTTTTTCTACATCCACAAGAAAGAGAAACCGTAAGCACCCAAGCACTTCAGTTTTGTACTCCCTAGAAGCTTCATTATTCTCTTAGCAAACAGTATTATCTTCTTTGAGAGGCCCAGAAAAAAAAATGAAAGAAAGAAAGAAAATAGTTTCTTCTTACCAGTGAACCTGCAAGAACACCACATGTCTCTAAATTTTTTTGTGTGTTTGCTCGAGCTAATCGCAAGAAGTCCTCCATCAATCTTACAGGCTGCGAAGTACACATTCCAAATGCAATAGCATTAAATTAGAAGCACGGTATCTAAGCAACGAAATAGAAACAGTCATGAAGAACCTAAGCCACCAAAGACGAGGATAATGTATTTGCAGTTAAATAGGGAAAAAAAAATAACAGCATAGGGGCCCTACAACATGTAGATGTTGATACGAATTAGAATCTGGCAAGCCATCCTGAGAAGGTTTTGCAGGTCCAGGTCTTGGATCTGCAACTTTTGATGGAGGAATTGGTGCAATACCCTGCTGCACTCGAGCAAGAACCGGGGGTGGGCAAGGTTGATGGATATTGCTAAATTGGAAAAGATCCTCCCTTGCTTCATCTAATAATGGGCGTGAATCCTCGGTAGGATGTAGCCATCTGCCATCATCTAAGGAGAGTATTGCATCCATTGTAGATAGATTTTCTCCAGAATTGCCATCTTTTACTGCCACAATATCATACTGTCCAGCCTGATTCAGCCTTTTTACCATAGGAAGACAAAAAGCAGAACTTGTTATAAGCAGCCACCATTTAACCAGATCACAATAAGTGAAGGGTATTTGATCTTCAAAATTAGTTATAAACTTATTATTTCTTGATGTGACAAAATGTAAAACCAAAGCATGCAAACAGACATAAATACAGGCAGAGGAACTAAATGGTAGAGTTGCAGACTCTAACCCTGAATCTATAGGAATTTCAGTGGGCGTTAAGTCTGTACTGCTTGGATACCGAACCTGTATTGCAGAGATGAATTGACCCATTAATATAGTCAGTTAAAATTTAACTGAAAAACAAGTTTAAAGCCACAAGAAATTACCTTAGTCTCCACACTGGGGCCAAGCCACTGGCCCCGCAGACCATTTGGACCTAAAAATGAATGTCTAGATAAAGTCTCCTTATTTGGATAACTTACTTTAACGGATCTGTACAATTCCAGGAGAACATGTTAGGTATTTAAGATTTTAAAAAGTATTTAAGGAAAAACCCTGCCAAGAGAAGAATTAGAAAGTAGTTCAGAAGCATAAAAACTACTCACTATTTTCTGACTAACACCCTATACTTAATGTGAAAGAAGCTAGAATAAAAAACTATACCTAACACTATATACTCATTCACTTCCCACATACTACAAATAAAAGAAACATGAAGAAGCAAGCAAAATGACCAAAATCCATATACGTACAAATTCCAAAAAGCTATGGTTAATATTCATGGGACACTACATTTATATTCTATGATTAAACTAGGAATATACTCACAGCTTTTGGAACTGCTCGTCAATTGGCATTGAATTGTATGAAACCGAAGAGTGACCATTGTTATACCTCCATGAAGACTGCGAAGCCATGCTGGTAGGCTGCAGCAAAATGTCAAGATAAAATTAAAATCTACATCATAAAGCAGGAAAAAACGACAGAACAAACTGAAACATATAAATTTCCCGCAAATTTTATAATCACAACAGAACAAAGAGCATATGACAAACAAAGATTATTTATCACTAAACTTTATTGCCAAAAGAAACAACCAACATGAAAATATTTACCTTCTTAACATTGATGGTTGACAATTGTTTGTTCTCAAAAGGCCATTGCAGAGATGTCTGGGAATCATATGAAGTCCTTTCTGGACCATCAAGCTGCAACAACTGATCTTTGGAATGTGCCTCATTAAGTTCTCTCACTCTACGATTGACTTCTGGCTTTAAAGATTCAAGCTCATCTAGTACGTTCAACAATTTCTGTGATGCCACAACGAAAGTCAAATCAGTTCATGTTAACCCATATTGAACATGTGAAAAACAATAACTGGAAAAAATAATATTACTCACCTTCTTATATAAGATTCTTTCTTTTGGAAGAACAACCTGGTAATCTCGATGATACGGTATAGTCTCGGTCACCAAACTATGAACATAACATTGTCAAAATCAACAAAACAACATAAGCTTTTGCACAAAACGTGTAAAAAGCTATTTCAACATTTCTTTTCCATACCTTGAAAATCTTAGAAGCATGACATACAAATCTACAAGATTCTTCTCCTCCCTGTATACATCAGCCTGAACATAAAGAATAATATTAATAAACTCAATTTGAACACCAGAAGAGCTGCCGCAGATGAATACAATGTATTCATGCACTGAAAAATCTTCTCTTTTAAAATTTTGACCTGAAACACAGACGCCCAGTTGCTACGAAAAACATATACAGTTGTCCTTGACTTCCAATATAATAATGTTAATAAGCTACAAAAAGAGCTGCTGTAGAAGAATACAGTGCATCCATGTACTCAAAAATCGTCTCTTTGGCTTGAAATACAGAAACCCAATTGCTATGAAAACCATATGCAGTTGCCCATGAAGGAACTACAGAGTTCCAATAACATTAATTTCAAAAAATAAAAACATAATATTGAAATGAAACGCAGGGTTTGGCGCCGTAGATGTCAAATCCTAAAGAGAAACAATGCTAAGAATCAAGGATTGATACAAACCCTAATTGCAGATACAGAGAGAAAAGAGCGATAAAGCGGAACCTGTTTGAGGAGATTATCGGCGATCCGGTAATACTGGCGAAGAGAAAATCGATTATCGACCTCGACTTTCCGAGCTTTGGAATTGACGTTGATCTTCATCTTCTTCTTCTTCTCCGGCGGTGAATGCCAGAACTCCGATAATCCGGTGGGATATCCCGGCGACGCAAAAGGGGATCAAAAATGTCGTAAAAGCGTACAAGTCAAGTTAAAACCGGTGTCGTTTTGGTTGGAATGAGGAGAAGAAGTTCGAAGCTTTACTTATGTCGACATGGTGACGAATGTGCAGGATGGCTTATGTTATATAAGGTAACGCCCATAACAATACTATGGGTATAAGGGCTTTTTGTAATTTCATCGTAAACCACGGCCAATATGGTACAGCCAGTTTATTTACTTTAATTATTTTAGGGGAGTTCTATTGTCATCGATATTCAAACATTATCCTTTCTAAGATTGAATAGTATTTATTATCTTCAAATAATTAAAAACTATATTTTCGTGTTTTATAACTTATTTTTATAAGTATAATTAAAGATAAATATTTATAAAAAAAATAATAAATTAAACCAAATTAATAACATGCGGAAGATATACTTTAAAAGTCAAATATATATATATATATATATATATATAAATAAAACTTCGTCATCAAAGCAGTAAAAGAGAAAGAAGAAGAGAAGGACTACGACCAATCAAAGAAAAAAAAAGAAGAGAGAAAGAAAAAATAAAACTAACTAGAAACACGTTCAACCAATTGAATTATCATTGAAGATTTATTTGGCTTAATGCCCTACGTAATCTTACATTTTGTGATTACATTAGATTTCATTGTATAAGATTTTATGTCTTAAAATTCATGGTTTTTTAAATGGTATATTAGAGGAGTATGAAAAGAAAAATGTTGTATTATTCAATAAATGTGTATTTATGTCATTTGTTATATAAAAGATTAACTTAAAAGGGCGTGGGAAAAGAAAAAAAAGAGATAGCAATAAAACTAATCACCATTTTTAAAACTAAGCAAATAATTGCAACTAAGAAATATGCTTTAGTTGGCCTTTTTTTTTACGTTTTCTCATAATAAACAGAGGATGAAGAGGCAGGACTAAGGAACTTAATCTCCCATTCACTTTACGCAACCTAGTTTTGAATCCTTGATCACTAAGTAACAAACATTAAGTAAAAAAGCTCCAACATTACGTACTTTCCACTTAGTGATAAAACTATTAACAATAGATTATTTTGAGATTCCACTTAGTGATAAAACTATCAACAATAGATTATTTTGAGATTTGTGTGTTATGCTGAAATTTTAACTTTGTAAAATTATAAATTTTGATTAAAAATCTGTAAATTTGATATCAAATGTTGACTTTTCTATTTTTTTAACAATAAAAAAAATAATAATACTCTCTAAATTAAAGAGAATTATAAGAACTAGTTCAATTTTGATATAGAATATTATTGTCATTTTCTGACTAAAAGTAGTCAAGAATTTAGTCCATATACAAATTTTCTCAAATTCTTAATTTTAGAATATTACTTTGCAGAGTCTAAATCTCAAGTTTAAAATTACAAAATACTCAAACTTCAAAACTTTTTTTTTACAATTAACTATAATTTATTTGCCTCTATGTTGTAGGAGTTTGTTATATTGTCTCCTCGTTCAAAAGACTACTTTAAGATAAATATAGAAGTAGTTATCAAGGGAACTCACTATATGGATATGAAGTCATGATAACATTGTCGAAAATACTAGATGGCAATCGCTTGCTAAAATGATGAAAACAGAGGTGTTGGAAACTCTCCTATCGGTTAATAATGTTGGGTAAAAAAAAGAAACATTCGTTGGAATCAAATATATTGACAGTAAAGTAATTATTGTTAGATGTATTTAACTTATTTCCTAGTATTGCGATCATAACTATATTTATTGTATGAATGAAACTACACATGATCTATCTATAGTTTTTTTTTTTAGTCATTAGATTGTTTATCTAATTGATATAATGATTTGAATAATAAAAAATAGACTATTTAATATTCTTTTTTCCTCTAAATTTTTACTATAAAAAGACATGTGAGATGAATTTTAATTAAACAAGATAATACCCATAAATAGGTAAAAAAAAAATAAAAAAACATAGATTAGTTTCCACATATATAGCACAAAAGTTTTGTAAGGTTTTTCACGCTTACAAAGTTTTGCTACGATCCTCCAAAATTTGAACAATCTAAGTTATAAATTAGGGAGAAAAAGAAATGTAGCCAAAACCTAAATGTGGTTTGGGTACTTTGTCTTAGAACTGACATATAATTTCATACCCCGAATAACAAAAATACATAATAATTATTATTATTATTATTATAAAATTACATAATTTTGATAATTTTCAAATAATATCAATTTTTAAAAAGTTATTTATGTAGCCGTAAGATTAGATATTTAGGAAATTAATAGCTTTAGATCAAAATTATCCATTAGAAAATATTAAAATTATAACTTAGAGATATTGTGTGAGAATGGAAAAGGGGCTAAGGAGCTGGAAGTTCTCCAATAAAAACAAAAATCAAACTAACCAATAAAAAAAGAAGAGTATGAAAGACAAAAATGAGGCACAAAAAGTGAATCTCAGCCTAATTTTGTGGTATTATCATATATAACAATTTTAAGAAGGGTATAGGTTTTATGGTAAATTTTCTGTAGAAAACAAGGAAATTTGCTATAAATTAAAGTGGATGTTCAAAATTAAAAAAATAACCGATTAAATCGAGAATTAGTCAAATCTGCAAAATACATATAAACTTATGGATGGCAATTTAACTTGAAAATTCATGCACTAGGATGGGTTGTACCATAATATTCGGGTATGCAGATTGAGTTCAGGTTTTAGAAACTATACTTGTAGTGGGTTCGGGGCGGGTTCGAGTTTAGATATATATGTCTCTGAACTTGATTATATATTTATATTATTATTTTAAAAAATATAATATGTATATATATAATGTATATTGTAATGTAAATATAAAAAAAAAAAAAAAAAAAACTTAAAGTCCATTTCTTATTACTTAAGCTAAATTAGCTAAGCCTAAAGCCCAAAGCATATATATATATATATATATATATATATATATATATATATATATATATATATTTATTAACTGGTGTCGGGTAAATGGGTACATGCGGGAAGCTATTACCCATAATAAGTAATAGTCGAACTCATCTTGCCTATATAAACAAGTAAATGGGGCGGATATAGATGAGGATTTTATTCGCGAGTACAGAACCTGGATGACTATACCCGCATTGAACCTGCCAGTTGTCATCCATAAATAAACTGATCTAGTGCTTATTAGATTATATAAAGTTTCTCTAAAGCTAATAATGTGCAGGTTGATTGTAAATTTTGATAGAAAAGTAACAATATAAACCAATATACGCATATTTTCTAAGCATATTAAAAATATACTAGTTTATAATTTCCTTCATACTTTAAATTTCATATTAGTTAACATTTGAAGTTTAAACTTTTACTACAAATCTTACTGTGGGACCCATTCCCGAGTCATACGCCACGTGGAAGGCCACACGGATCGCACGTGATCTCACAATCGGCCATTGGGCCGTCCGAGGTTAGAGCCGAGTCCATCACTGACCCCGGACGGTTTGGCCCAGTTTGATTCCAATCTCGACAGCTGGGGGTCGGAAGCCCCAAGGGTTTGCCATCTAGGTACAGCGGCCCTTACCTCAATAGTCAGGAGGGTCTGAAGCCCCAAAGGTCTTCCGACCGAATACAATGGAAAGCAACTCACGGCTCAAGACCCAGACAGAGCATTTAATGCGATCCTGGGTAGGTGTGTGCCAGGGACAAGCCGTCCTGACAGAACGGTGATTTACCCAAATCTTACTCATGATAGATTGAAGCTGTAGGAGGCGGCGAAAATCAGGCTACGGCAGCACAGAGGAGATCGCCGAAATCTCGGTCCGTGACTGCTAAAAAAGATTTTGAGGTGAAAGGTACTCAATCCTGAGATTGAGAACCACGTGGTTCACAATCTCAGAACTACATATATAAGAGCCATGTGCTCCTGAGAGGGGCATGTACGCTTAAAAACATATATATATAGAAAAGTCTGTGAACAAGAAACATATAGATATTCATACTGAAATATTTTCCTTGCTACCTTGTATCAAAGATAAACCACTGACTTAAGCATCGGGAGTCTTTGCAGGTAGCCACCCCCGCCTCTCCGATCTTGCTTGGAGTTCAAAGGATTTTGGGATAGTAAGGACACATGGACAGTTGGAGAATACAGCATCAGCAGTTCGAGATATATAGACGGCTAGTGAGAAACTGCTCCAACACTTACTATATTGGACTACTCTTGAGATTTAGATTTTTAAGTTTATACAAGGAATAAGTGGAAAGGGAATGAAGTGGAAAAACTTACTATATTGGACTACTCTTGAGATTTTGATTTTTAAGTTTATACAAGGAATAAGTGGAAAGGGAATGAAGTGGAAAAAATGGAGAGGAATATGAAAAAATATGTGAGAAAGACTATGATCCCCATTTATTTATTTACATACCAATTAGTTATACGTAAAAGGGAATCTCTTTATCTTTTTTCTATTTATTTTACTCTCTATTATGGATTAATAAATATGTCCTTAATATGTTAAGAGTCAAGACACAATCATCTGAGCCTAAATTTAGTGATTAATATAATTAGCTACTATAATAGATCCAATATGTAATTATGCAAATCAAATGGATTGGATTGGTAAATTTTGTTGATTTTGATTTAGTTGTATTGAATTTTGAAAAAAAGAATTCATTATGCAAATCAAAAGGACATAATGTAGAGATCGCGACTAATAAGACTCACGCATCTGGCTTGGTCCATTCTCGTGAGCTCACGCGGACCTTACTATAAAGTTTATACTAACACAGATAGATGCCAAATGCGTAAGTTGCATCTGATGCTAGTACCGAGTTATAAGGTAATAGTGCAATATTGAATCCATCACTAAAAATGAGGGTCTTATAGTAAAATAACTGAATTTTGGACCCATCATAAATAAATGTCAATTTTTCAAAAATTATTGCAAAATGATTGGTATATTAGTGTATATACCACGTATAAAATATTATATATCCATTATAAAAATTTATATAATAGTACTATATATATATTATAAATGTGAAAATACGTAATATATTTGACTATTTAGCTATAAAAAAGGAAAGTGGACATTTATTTTAAAACAAAGGGTAAAAAAAGGATATGCACCTAAATTTTTCATAAAAGTGGCCTCAGCCTAATTTTCTCAGATTTTAAGTGGAAATGGGCCTTATATTGGTGGGCCTGTTCTTTAATCTTTAATCTTCAAACTCAGTAGCCCAAATAAAAATTGCAATACAATACAGGAATATGAAAATAAACTAGGGAAATAAAAAAAAAAAAAAAAAAAGAAAAGAAAACAAAGAATGTTACAAGTGAAGGAAGCGGGAAACTGGTTAATCGAAACTTTTTTGAACTCAGTCTCTTTCATTTTTGTCCCTTGCACCACCAATCCGCAAAACCAAGCTAAAACTTAATCACAGATTCGAAGATTTTCTTTCATTTTCTCTCCCAATTTTCAGGGAAAACAATCAAAATCGAAACTTTCCGTTTCTAAAGAAAATTTCCCCAATTACTATTATTATTATTACTTTTCTTTTCAAACCCCCAGAAATTGAAAAACCTAGGGTTCCCAAATGAGACTCCACCACAATGCAACACAACCCAATTCGTTCTACAGAAAATGACCAAGGGAAGAGAAGAAACAAGTGGCGGCGGCGGAGGGTACCACAGGGTCCAGGCGGAGCGTGATCTAGAGTCCAATTGGGAAGTGGATCTTGCCCAGAAACTCGAAGAGTATCTGTTAAAGATTTGTTCCGGTGAAATACCCACCGAAGCCGAGGGTCATATCGCTGTTAATTTCGCTGAAGGTCTGGTTTTTATTCGCGCTATTTCAACTTATTTTCTTCAATTTTTGTATATTTTTTTCTAATTTTTGAAAAATATTTTTTTCTGGGTTTTTAGCTGCTCTGCTACTTCAGGGTTCAGTTCAGGTTTATAGTCGAAAGGTTGAATATCTCTATTCACTGGTTTTGCGTGCTTTGGAGTTCCTTTCCCGGAAAAGGTTTGTTTTTGTTATAAATTTTTCGTCATTTCTCAATATAAGTTTTGAGATTTGTGGATAAAGATTTATCTTTTAGGTGGAGCCAAATATTTATGTACATGCGCATTTGTTTCAGCAAAGTACTATGTATATATCTTTTTGTTCAATGAGTTTGAGTTAATCAATTTTAAGATTTAGGGGATAAAGGATCATGTGTGTGCGTGTGTGTGTGTGTGTGTGTGGGAGTGACATGGAACGAGCCAAGTATTTATGTACATGTGGTCCAGCAAACTGTTAAGTATTCATCTTTTTGTATAATGAGTTTGACTTACTAAATTTTGAGCAACAAATAATGTTTCCAGATAATATTTTTATGCTTCTATAGTATTTTAATTATTGGTGAGCAGACAGCAGGAACAATTAGAAGGGACATCAGGTGAGCCTCAAGAAAATGACGGTGCTCAGGAAGTTTTTGATGAAGAAAATGATTTGTTTTGGGGATTAGATGACATCCCAGGTAGTTATTGACATGTTCGTACTAATTTATGCTGAGAACTTGTTGCAAAATTAACAGCCTCAAAATATCTGTCTTGCAGTGGAAGCAAAAAGTTGCTTAGATGCTCAATCCGAGCAAGACGCGCCTTTGAATTATTTTGTGAAGCCCCCAGCAAATCTAGTTGTACTTGAAGGTGATTGCTTAGATAGCACTGGTGATGCTGGGGAATTGGAATCATATCTGGTATGTAGTTGCTTCCATTTTTTTTGAGATATTTATAATTTATTTAGTATGTGTTTTTACTCATTTATTATTATTAAATATGCTTGCAGTTGGCCACCAGTGATCTTTATAGGGGCTTCATTCTATTAGATCCATGTGATGCAGTGGCAGTGCAGGATTATTTGGATGGGGATAAAGCTGGAAGAGGTCTGAATAGTGCTTATAAGGGAAGCTCACGTCGCAAAAGCTTTCAGTCTCCTACTAAACGGTCTGGGGGAGCTTCTCATAAGTCATCTGTTAGAAAGAGGCAGGATGCTAATGTCAATCGATCTCCAATAGTTGGTTGCGGCTTTGCGGTTAATAACTCTAATGTCGGGCCCGATCCTCCTGCCCCCAGTACGTCTAATGATGGCAATGATGGATTTGATATGGATGATAGATATTCAGAACCTAGGGACTCTGATGAATCAGATGGCTCAGATGATGATGATGATCCTTGGAAGCCTTTGAATCCCCATGAACCTGGAAGCTTGAAAATTAACCCTTTCAGAAAAGGTAATTTACTTGTTTCTTTAGCTTGCTATTCTTTATAACTTTCTAGCTAGGCACCTTAAATTATATTTGCTTCTTCTTTTCCTCCCGGCAACAGTTAAAGCTCTTAAAAGGAATTGGGTTACGTCTACTAAGGGTGTATCTATAGCTACACTGTTTCCTCTTGCAAGATTGCGAGGTACTATTAGTCCAGATCTGACAAAATTATGGGAGATGCAAAGTCATGCCCATAAAAGACAAAGGGAGTCTCAGTCTCCTCCATTATATGAAAAGGTAGCCTTTTTTTTTATATTTTTTTAAAATGTTAATTTACTCATACTTGTTATCTTTTTGGTGATGCAACATTCCTTTATTTCAGCTGCGGGAATCTCTTATTAATGGGGGAAATCGAACTTTTGATGCCTTTTTCAATTTTGAGGATGGCAATGACGAAAATGAAGATCATACAGGAATTCCTGATTTTGGGCAACCTGATGATGACATGCCAGAGAATTTCATGGATGAAGATGTACGTTATCATGCTGAAAAGGTTTGGCTAATGGTATCTTGCTTATTTTGTATACAATGAAGCATTGGGTAGTTCTGTATGAATAATTACTCGTTGATCTTTCACAGCATGATGGCGATGGCGATAACTTTGATGTTGATGGAGCTTTTGGACACGAGGATGCAAATCCTCATGAAAGCCTAGAAGATCTATGTCGCTCTCACCTAGTGAGCATGAATTTAAAACTTTGCTCGTGAATTGTGCTAATGATAATTGGTTGAGTTGCATACCAACTAATAAGTATATTTACTTTTGGAACTCTGTCTTTCAGTTAGTTGAGAGTCAACATTTGTGTTATGAAAATTTAGGCATATCTAGCTGTTTCACTGTAATAATTGCATGCATTTATCCATAGCTAGAAATTATACTATTTAAGAGTAGTCGTCTAAAATTTTGTTAAAGCATGTATCTTGTAGATACTTTTTGCTGCCTTCCAAGTTGACTTAAATCAGTCTAGAAGTAAAGCTCATAATGTGTTGCTAGGTCTGCAGCAGGTGCTTGTTCATTTGCTATAACTTTTCACTTGCCAGCAGTTATTGATTTTCTTTTCCTTGCTCCGCGTCTGTTCTTCATAAGCTTTAAAAGAAAAAGGATAATGTGAGTTGGAAAACAGAGGAAGTCATAGCCTCTAAGATAGAAAATAGATTAAGATAGAAAATGCGCTGGTCCATATATTTTTGTTGGTTTAAGTTATGCATGTTTTCTTATGTTTTTCTTTTCTTTTTCTGTAGTACTATTCATTTGTGCCGATATTTTGCTACCTTTAATTAGTATCTCCTGCTATTGTTTGTTTGGTTAATTATCTGCCATCATGTAGGATGCTCTGCTCGCTAGCATAGCCGAAACTGAGAAGCAGAGTGCATTGGCAGCACGGGTTACAACATGGAAGCAGAAAATTGAGCACAACCTGGAAGAACAGGTAATTTTTATCTGTTATTTCCATTTCAATAAGTCAATTCATTTCTTTCTTCAGTTTAATATGGAATGCCAGTGATGTAATACTTTTTCTGCTTGCTTAAATTTTGTCTCTGGTGATTTGAAGTAAAGATAGGTTTTATTTCTGATAGGAATCACACCCTGAATTTGATATTCATGACTATGGCCAAAGAATCCTTCACAAACTATCCCTCGAAGCAGATGATAGAAATGTCTTGTCATTTGCTAATATTGTAGAAGGTCAAGAGAAATACGATGTGGCTCGAAGCTTTTCTGCGCTACTGCAACTGGTAATTCCCTTGTTTTCACCAGTCTGGTAAATTGGCTGTCTAACGATTGGCTATTAGTACACTGCCTTATAAGCTTCTCTATAATTCTTTAGATGTTCAAAAAAGTGGATATTTTCTTTTTGGGTGATGGCGAGTTCCTTTCTTTTATTATGATCTTCAGGTCAACAATGGGGATGCTGACTTGGACAGGAGTGGGGTGAATGGAGATTCTGTCTGCCACACAGCACAGAATCCTTTCCGAGTTCGGCTCCTTAGCCATGACAAGAGAAGAGGAGAAACTCAACTTCGCTTGTCAAGGAAGAGAGTCAAGTCTCCAACAAAAAAGGCACGTAGAAAGGGCTATAGTGAAAAGTTTGGAACAGATAAATCTCCCTCGGTCGATGCTTCCAAATTACATAGGTCAACAGAAATGCCTTCACCACCAAATTGCAAATTTTCTGTGAAAGTTGGAAAGATTGGTGGTCTGAGATGCACTCCTGATGGAAAGAAGAGACGGAGGTCTCGGTTAGTTGAGCCCGTTGATGTTCATTCTGGATGACACAGACTTGAGGTAGGTTAGTCCCACTGTTTTACCGTTAAGGGAATACATGGTCAAAAACAGCTAGGAGCGACCTCATTACTGTAATTGTAGTTAACTAACCAGGATAAATTAGTTGATGTAATATATTTTTAACTTCACTACTCTGAGTATAATCATTGGTGAAGACCTTGCTTATTCATCTTGTATTATCAGCAATGCTTCATTGCCTTGGTTCTAGGCCCTCCAATAAGACCTTTTGCTTAACTTCCGTGGTAGAAACAAACGATTTTTCTTATGTGCTTTGACATAAACAAATTTTCTTATGTACGATCGACATCTCTCTCTCTCTCTCTCTCTCCATCCAATAACACTTGTGAGTTTAGAGGACCAAGTAATCGAAATTGCTAACAGGGCTTTTAACCACTACGTGTAGGCCATAACCTTCTCTCGTCTTGAGCTTTCCTTAAAAGATTAAAAGAGTTAGGCCACTAGCTTTGTATGTGAAATGGTTAAATTGGAGTGGTTGGTGTCGTGTTATCATCTTATGTTTATATATCATCTTATGTTTATGTAAGTCAATGTCAACCCCATTATTATTATTATTATTATTATTATTATTATCATTATTATCATTATTTTACGGGCTTAGAAAGACGTTTCACACTTTTGGTGTTTACTTGCTCCATCCTTGTGAATGGCCAAATGCCAAGTAACGGAGTAAGTATAGAGATTCCGGGCTCTGGCAAAGCGTGTGGACTGTGGATAACTGATACTGTGCTGTTGGCCTTTGGAGGTGGGCCCGTGGAAATATCAACGGGTTTGTTTGCATATTTGTCTTTTCTTTTTCTCTTTTTATTTATTTATTATGCATTTGCAGCCAAGGACAACTCTAACCGAATTGTAATTTACAGTTCACATCAAAATAAAGTTAAAATAGGGCTCTAACCGAATTTCAAAAAAAAAAAAAAAACTCTAGTTTAGAGTTTAAAATAGTGGAATACCAAATATAATGTGATATTGTAGGTTTAAAGTTTGGTTTAGAAATTTTGTTAATCCCAAATCTACTTCTTAAATATAATATGTGATGAATTTTATTCCCTTTGTGCCATTTTCTTTAATTATTTGTCTAATAATTTTATGATTTTATTTAAATTCTTTTAATTTATTTAATAATTAAATTGGCATTTTAACACAAAAATATTAATAAACTAAAGTGAAATTAATTGGTTAATAATTATAATATTAAAGTCCAAATAAATTATCACTAGAAAACAACGTAAATTAAACAGTACTTTTAATTTAGTTATGTATGTTAAATTAATTATTGTAGTTTTAGTTTAGCTACGTATGTAATTAAATAATTAATGGAATATATTAGTTGTTTACACATTAAAAAAATGAGAAAAAAGAAAGGGAATATTTATTTTAGTGTAAGATTTAAAGTTTTGGGTTAAAGACAATTTTGAAAACAATGTGAAAAGAATTATAAATTTTGAAGTTTTAGATTGGAAATGTTGTTAGACACAAGTGAGTTGGGATTTGGTTAGACTATAGCACCGCTCATTTTTTTTGGGTTGGTTACCTGGAAAGTAATTAGAAGTATTCGAGTTAATAAACTAAAGGGCAATCAATAGTCTATCCTCTGAGTTTTTTAAGGCTCTCACCAAATCCATCTCATAGCTACTTTCGCATTTTGTTCTAAATTATCTTACTTTGCCACGTAAGTACACCATAGTTTCCTAATCAGAGACCAATATATGAGGTAAGGAAAGTATAACGTGTTCTCCAAGTCGTAGCATTGGCCTCGGATGCCTTTATTTTGGTCTGAAACCATGGACCTGGAGTCCTACAATGAATGATATAGTAAGATGAGATGATTAAGTTTTTGGTGGAAGTATATGAAAACCATGTTTTTCTTTTCATCTTTTATGTCGTAATATTGGTACCAGTGTACCACAGTTGAAAACGCGTCAATTACAAAAGGATAGAGCAAAGGCAGGCCCCACAAAGTTTGGGTATTTTTGGCTCTTCTTGCATACTAATTAATACAAATACAACAAAGTCTTTTTTTTTTATTTCCTCAATTGCCAAAAGGCTTAATTAAACAAGTATAAACTATAAGCCTTTTGGTTTTATTGACTTTGCAAATATGTGATACTTGATATGGGTCTTAATTAGTAGACTCAAGCCAAAATTCCACCATGAAGAATGTAAGAATTGTTATAGCTACGAATAATGCATATGAATCGTCTAATTGGATGGGTCCCACCTTGGACATGTATAAATCTCACATTAATGAATAATTGAAATGCGAGTCGCACAAATTACTAATTATTAGTGGATTTACCTCTCAAAAAAAAAAAAAATAGTGGATTTGAGATTAAGTGTGTTGTCACTGTCCGGTTCCAATGCCGGTTGGCATGTACTAGGAGGCTTCACCTTAATGTATAAGGTATCCATTAGCCACCGTGTTGGCTGCAGACCAATAGGTCGACATAGGCTGCTAAGTAGCAAGTGCTACCTTAGTAATGGGCAAGAATACTAAAATTATTTATCAGGGTCAAGGAAGAGTGAGTGAACCTTTTTTTTTAAGTCGACTAAGTGAATGTCATTCATTCCTCCAATATAACTCCATCGGTACCATTAGTATAGTCATGCTAAATTTAATTATTTTTATAAAAGTAACTAGACACTTCTTAGAGGACAATACTCGTGCATATAGTAGAAATAGAACAACCGGCTATAAGTATCTTAAATATAATACATAAATAATAAATATGTTATTTTAGTTTTTGCCTCAATTTATTCTTATTTTTTTTTAAGTGAGGCTTAACTAATGACTACTACTTACTACAAATTTAAAGGAAAATAATACACATTCTATCAAAATTTGAACTCCAAAACTCACAAACATATTCCTCAAATCTTGGACCAACTGAACTAGCTCAGTTAGCACGCCTTAATTTATTTGAACTCCAAAACTCACAAACATATTCCTCAAAACCAACTGAACTAGCTCAGTTAGCACGCCTTAATTTATTCTGGTTAAGAACTCAATTTATTCTTGTTAAGAACATATTGAGCGTCATAATTCATAAATCGTAACAAGTCTATATTCAAAAAAGTTTGGAATCATAACTTTTAAGGGGTAAAGTCCAAAAGATATATTATGTTAGGAGGAGAATTTTCCAATAGATCACATGCCTTGTGTGGCCATTAAGACAAAAGTTGGTTCAAATTGTCGATTGAACTACCAAACGAATCTTCTCAGTTCAATGCACATTATAATTAAAAAAAGTCGCCATTATGCTGTATTCTTAATGAAAAGATTTCATGAGATTACGAAATAATTGGGAAAAACGAAACGAAAAAAAGAAAAGAAAAGAATAACACGTTTTAATAAAAAAAATTCCACCTTCTCATAAAATAGAACACAAAAGGTCTCCACCTTTACATCAAATCAAAATTTGAACAAAGTAACAATATGAATTAAATTGAATTTTTTTTTTCCTTTTTTTTTTTTTTTGTGGCCAAGGGAAATGAAATGGGATATTATTTACAGCTAGTCAAACATTCATATTTTAGTCGCACTAAGGCAGCGCGAGCGCGACAAATCTACTACCGTCCCGATAACGCCACGTGTATACAAAATTCCACATATACCCCTTACTAATAGAATCGAGCCAATGCCTGACATAGCGTGGGCCCCGCCGAGTTTACGGGTCAAAGCCCCTCGTTAAGATAATGCCACGCCACGTCACTGTTCCACCCCTAAAGTCCCACCGAGTTAAACCGCACGCGTTCACTGAGTCGGATCCTTTCCCCGCTCCATATCCAACTCGTTCGCGGCGCTGCAACCCGGTTGACTATGACCCGAGGGAGAAAGCCCTCCTGCTCTCCTCTCTCTACTGAGAATCCTCTTAAACGACAGCATTCGACTCATGGGAGACCTAAACGACGTCGTTTGACCCGCTGGCGAGTTACAACCAGACTCGTCCTCCAATCTCCCGAAGCTCTCGTTCCTTCTTGGCACCTCTATAGACACTCCCACAAGCTCAAACGGCTTCCTCCTACCCCCAAACGAGGAGGACGCCACGGAAGAGGACGAGCGGTTGCAGTCGGAGCAAAACGCGGAACTGGGTCTGGGACCCTGACCCGGTTCGGTTTCACCCGATTCGCCAACGACGATGCAGACCTCGGTCCGGATCTCGGGGTCCGGACCCGGTTCGACCGGGGATCTACAGAGGGGGCAGGTGGAGTGGGAGTGGAACCACATGTCGATGCACTCGGTGTGGAAGCTGTGGTTGCACTTGGGTAGGCGGCGACCCGTTTCGTTCTCCTCGAACTCGGACAAGCACACGGCGCATTCCATGGCCGGGTGGTCCGGGTCGGATTCGGGGAGGTGGGTCTTGGCGGAGTAGACGAAAACAGGCAGGGAGTTGAGCACCGCGGGGTCAAGGCCTCGCGTGGAGGCGGCAACCGAGGCGGGGTCGACGTGAAAGACGAGGTGGCTGCGGCGGTGGCGGTTGCGGCGGCTGTTGCGGCGGCGGACGCGGAGGAGGTACCAGCGGGCGTAGAGGTGGAGGCAGACCATGAGGATGACGACGAAGAACAGGATGACTATGGCGCTGAGCATAATCTTGCCACTGAGGGCGTAGCTCTTGTCGTTGAGGGGAGAGAAGTCGCGGTTGGGATCTGACGTGAAGCCGTCGTTGCTCATACTGGGCTTCAATCGGTCTAGCTCCGCCAGGACTGGAAGCGATGATGGACGTGGAGATGGAGCCGTGGGCATAAGGTGTTCGATAAAATGTCAGAGAGAGAGAGAGAGAGAGAGAGTTTTGTAAGGGGGATTTTAAGTGAGGAGATGGAAAAGTGGAGAAAGGATTGAGAAATAAGAAAAGAGGAGAAGGGGGGGCAGGGAAGGTTCTTGGAAGGGTTGAGTGGGGTGGGGAGTGCAAATGTCCAATAGAGTTTCTCTACTGCTTCTTTTACTTATGTGCTAATTACACTCTTAGAACAGAGACGCCAGTGTTGACGCGGAAATTCCCCTTG
Source organism: Parasponia andersonii (assembly GCA_002914805.1). Classification (NCBI taxonomy): domain Eukaryota; kingdom Viridiplantae; phylum Streptophyta; class Magnoliopsida; order Rosales; family Cannabaceae; genus Trema; species Trema andersonii. Next base: position 768,778 of record JXTB01000117.1, read on the forward strand.
AAATTACCTTCTTACCCTTTGCCCCTCATTTTCTCGTGCTTACTATTTTCTACTCTCGGTTTTCGCTCTTCTTATTTCTTCCAATTTCCCTTTGTTTATTTTTACGTGTGACATGAAAATAGAAACCAAATGAAGTTTCTTTGTTTGTTTGTTTTCTGAATCTATTAATTTGCTTACTTTACATATTTAAGCTATAAATTTCGATAAATCTCTCACATAAATAAATGAAATTGTGTTTTCCACTTCAACCCATATTTTGTGGAGGACTGTATATATATTTAAGTTATTCCATCTTTCTCTTATTTGTTGGATCTAACAAAAAAAATAGATTTTTTTTTAATAGAAAATGACAGTTAAATTTAATCTAACTTAAGAGCGTTTATAATTTTCACAAATAGAAAGAACAAGAAAATAATTTCAAAAGGAAACTTTTCTTAGAAGTTTAGGAAATTATTTTTCTCCTTCGTTTCTCGTGTTCTTTCTCACAAATTATTGTCAAGGCAAAGTCCATGTTCGAAACAAAGGTTATAAAATTATTACGGATTAGTATTTAGTAGACATGTCCTTCATTATTTAAATTTAAGAGAAAAAGATTGAGATTAATTACCTCTTTTTTAGATACCTATAGTATACTTATTTCTCAAGTTCTCACTTTGACCATTATTTTTCTGTGGCCAGTGTCCCGTGACACTAATTTAAAGAAACAAATAAGATCGATCAACCACATTTATGTTCATTTTAGCGATGCGGTCAAATTAAAAAAAAAAAAAACTCGTTCCACCCAAAATCAAAGTAAAAAATGGATAATTCATATTTCCTTTTTGTCTTCCTTTAATTTTACATTTTCATTATTCTGTGCATGTAAGATTATTTGGATGACGATGCTTTGAACAGTCTCAATGTCAATGGAAAAGTCAATCTGAAAAGGTTACATAGTTGAATTGGAAAAAACGTCAAGTTCCTCCCCCCCTCTCCTCTTTCAGGATGTAATTTCATCAAGGATGATGAAAAAGAAACTACATCTAGTTTCATCTCTAATAAACAGTAACGATGAAGACGAGATGTCTCTTGTTAATTGAGAAAAAGGTAATTGCATCAATGATCCCTGAATTATTCAACTATTGACAATTTGGCTCTCAAAATTTTAATTAAGGCAATTAAACTCTAAATTTTTTTGATTTGAAGTAATTTAGTTTTTAAACTGTTTAAATTATAATATATTATTAAATTTCTAACCAAAAACAGTTATGAATAACATTTGAAAGTATATTAAAAAAGTACTTTGAAAATTTAAGCATAAAAGAGGACAATTATAATTTTTTTTTAAAAATTTATATCTCCAAGGATCTAGAAAAAAGTATATTAAAATTATATTTCGGAAATTTTAAACATAAAAAAGAACAATCATAAATTTTCTCCAAATTTATAACTCCGAAGATCTAAAAAAATGTAACAATCATAAATTTTTTGTTTCTTCAGATATTTTTGTTCAGTTTATTTTCTCTTCAATATACTTTCAGACGCTATATATGTGCTCTTTATTTATATTTTTTGTCAAATTTTAGCAATAAGTTACTAGGTTACATTTTAGATAGACCACGAACCAATTTACTTCAAATCAAAAAATTGAGCGACTAAATTACCACAAATTAAGTGGTTCAAAGGTTAATTGTGCCATAAATCCTTAAGAAAAATGATGTATTTTTGTTTCAAGCAAAGGGTCAACTTCACCCAGAGGTAGACACGTCGTTAATTTAGTTTCTCAAACAATCTTATTTATTTTGTTAGGGAAGAAACAAACAAGATGTTTTGGCTCGGTCTTTAAATTATAACGACGTGTGTTTTGTAATTCCCGAACAAAAACAAATGTCATGTTTAAGACAAAAGCAACATCAGCATTTTGTATTATTTGTAAAAATCTTAGACTATGGAAATAACTTATTGTAGAATTTTCAAGCAAAAAAAGACTTATAGTAGATATATTTTTCTAAAATTTTGGAAACAACTAACTTACGTTGAGTAACAAACATTTAGCAGCAAAATTGCCTGCCGAGTGTTACCTTTTTAAAAATGTTTATTAGCTTAAAGCTACATAAAGATTACAGTTAATCAGGGACGAAATTGTCTCCCAAACGACAAAAAAAATAATATATATATATATATATTATATATTTTAAATTAGACCAAGAAGTTCAAATTAATTTGAATAAATATTAGTAACAAAAAATCAAACAAATATCTTTAGAACGTAAAGGCTTTCTTTTCTTCAATAATTTATCTTGTAAAAAATTCATATGAACATAACAAAACGATTGCTATTCCTCGTATAACTGAATAATGAATACTTTCCAGTTCGTTTACTAGCATTGGTGTTTAAATTTTAAGTTTACACGTTTGAGAGTCTTGTCGTATTTACGTAATGTGCAGGAGTTTTTGTTATTTTATTTTTTTGAAACCCACATATGTTCTCAACTTTCTCACATGAGCCTGACTGTCGTGGGCTGACTAGCTTTTTGGCCCAAAATTTAATTTGTAACCAAGCTCAAAAGTTTAGTAAAAATTTAGTAAAGAGTTTTTAAAAAAGAATTAGAAATAAGGTCATTATCATTCTGTGGCCCAAAAATTGGGATATGACCAAGCTCAATTTTTTATCTTTTATAACTATATGTCCAGCCCAAGTACCCATTACAATTTTGAACCGAAAATGCTTCTGGATAACCTCAGTTAAGCATCTTCGCGATCGTCCCAAATTTCTTTTCTCGCTACTTTTCCTCATCTCCATGATAAAAATTGCAAACTCAATATTTGAGAAAGAATTCGAGGTTAAGATGCTGCAAAATTATGGACTAAATGAGAAAAACTAGATAGAGAGAGAGGATCATAAAATCTAGAGAGAAAAAAGAGAATGAAAAAATAAGAGAGAGAGAGAGAAATGATTGTGAAGATTAGAGAGAGAAAGAGAACTAAAAGTAATTCGAAAAAAAAGAAAGAGAGGAAAAACAAAACTGGCCTAAAAAGATGAGGGCAAAAAGAAGGAAAATGATCGGCTATTTGAAAAATTGGACATTTAGTTATAAAAATTAAAAAGTGGGTAACTTCTTAAAGCATTTTAAAAAAGTGGTCTTCCACCACAATTTCCCTTAGAAATATATGGTAAGCTTAGTTTCTTTTTTAGATTGGTATTGTATTTTTTTATAAGAAAAATATCACTTTTCAAATTTTTTTTAAAAATGCTATTTTTAAAATATTAATTACCAATTTTCAAACACTAATAACTAGTAACTAATGCTGATATATAACTGGTAGCTGGTAACCAGTAATCAATTTTCAGATACTAGTAATTAGTAACATGTTTAAAATTTATATTTTTCTGAAATATTTTTCAAAAGTGCTATTTTTTTTTTTTTAAAAAAAAGGTATTAGAATGAAAAAAATTTGACCCAACATATTTTTATAATTCTTTTTCGTTTTGTAGGTAGAAGTATTAGAAACCTAAAAATTTATAGCTAAATATCCAACTCACTCAATGACGAAAATGAAAATATAATATATTTTTTAAAAAATAAATATTTGATCATAACTTTTAAAACGTAGACATCTTATTAAAGCAATTTAAAAATTTGTCATCGCCTAATTTTTTTCAGCTGCCATTAATATGGATTGGGTGAGATCGCGTAATTGCCATGGGCTGAGGCCTTTCCAGGGATGGCAGAACACAGAAGCTAAATTAATAGATGTGGTACAGTTGTATGGGAAATGCTCATGACCGGGAGTAATTTGGGCCAAAACGACATTTGAAGGGTCATTATTTTCCAAAAGGACTTTTTTAGCTGTATAACAATATCAGTGATAGGTAGCCACTGTATTTACGATTTCTCTAAGACCAATCACCAGTCGCTGATATTGAGATACTCTTAGAATTCATTCTATAGAATACTTATGTGAAAGTCATTTTTACCCACTCCCATGTGGTATTGCCTTAGCTCCTAAGCTTGCGTGGCATGTTTGACTCAAAAATAACGCTTGTTACATGAATTATGCCATTTATGCAACTTATACTCTAGTGCGAATTATGGCCATGGCCAAGGCTCCAAAAATGCATTTTTATGTAAAACATTTCTATCTTGTTGGCGAGTCAACATGCCATGCCATGCCATGCCATGCCATGCCAGCTTAGCAGCTTTTGTTAGCAAATCGAAATAAATAAATAATATTAAGAACATAGATCAACGAAAAGGTTCCATGACTGAAGCACGTGTATGAAATGCTCACAAGCGATTTTGACCAGAAGGCTGAAGATTGAAGAAGATGTCTCTCATTTTGACATGTGAATCTTTTTTGTTTCGCTCCTTGTTGTATTCATACCGATCAACCCGTGGATTAGTTTTCATTTTAATAAATAATTTTTTTTTTTTTTGGTTTATTGATTATGATTCTATTTCTTGTGTTCTGCATGTGATAATTTATTTTAGGATAACATTACAACTCTTAAAGCAACCAACATATGTAATTACTCGTGGTCATCGATCAAGACTTTGCATACTTGGTGGGCGGCCGCCATTGGATCTGCTCAATCCTTATCCGTCAATGTCCGCAACTACTATGCTGTATAAAAGTCAAGAGACTTCTTTTTTCTTTTTGAGAAAAATAAAAGTTGATATAAATTTTTGCTTCCCATTATTCCCTTTTGTTGTTGCTTTGATCCTAATTGGGATCTACTTTTACAATTGTTCCTCGTTGCTTTAAAGTTCTAGAAATAAAATAATTAGGTAATTAAGTTTACTCTTTATCATCTTCAGATATTACTATTCATCACAACCACGAGATAGTGAATCGTTAGTACTAATAACTTGTTTATGCTCTTATTGACATATTAAAATTTACAAGTTTGTACCAAATAAGGCTTAGTGGGACTTTGGCTTTAGAAGACAGGCGATCATGTAATAGCAAGGACACAGGAAATAGGACTTGTAATTGGAAATTAGGAATGAGGATGTCGATCCATGGAGAAGGTCCTTCCTATTGGAAACTTTTATGATAGTGAACAATTGAAAAGCTTTTATATATATATATATATATATATATATATATATATAAAAGTTAACTTAACTAATTTTTTATATTTTATTATAAATTAAATGAAAATATCTACTACTACTCAATTATGATCCATCTCACCCATTACGAATTATAAATTTTCACATCTACTTTGATATAAATCGAAACTAAGACCAATATTTTATATAATGGGCACTTTTAAGCCAACTAACTTTATCAATGAACATCTTATATATAAGTAGCAACATACTAAAAGAACACGCATTTCAACACCAAACTAGCTAGTTGTACGCATTTCTATCAGTTTCAAATTGTGTCGAAAATATAATCTAATTTCATACTCTTATGAATCTTATATAATTAGATTATATGAGGCATAATTTTAAAACTAAATAAGCGTAACGACTGTTGTATCATAACATTTTATTCTTGTAGGCTCTAACTCCGTAATAAGCCTCATAAAAACTGTAACTGATTAGGGATCAGTTTGATAAAGCTGTACATTCAAAAAAAATATATTTTTAACTGTATTGAGGAGAAAATCTATTGTACCGTAAAGTAGTTGAGTATTTGGTAAACTGTAATTGAAAAGTATTATGACTGAGAAAATTGTACTAAAATGTTTAATAAACTATATCATCGAACTACTATAGAAATATAGAATTGCCAAAATAGACATCTTAATGCATATTTTGCAAAGAGCCAATTAAATAAATATGTCAATAGATTTTTTTTTTTTAAAACATACATTAAACATATAAATATTTTCAAAACATATTTATTTATATGAAAGTAATTTAACTAAATTTATTACTTATCATTTAACATAACTTTCATAAATAAATTTTGAGAATAACGTAAAGATTGTCGAAAATAACAAGTAATTACTTATTTTATATATATATATATATATATGTTTTTTTTACAAGTTGGTTTAATTTGTATTTTGAAATTTAAACGATGTTAGTTTTGTCCATCCATAATATCATTAAAAATATCATTAAAGGAAGTTCCATTAATTTAAGATTATGGTTATGATTTTAGACAAAATTATTCAATAATCAGTTTTCTCATCTTTTACCAAACACCTTTTCACTAAAAAAATGCTTTAAAAAGTGATTTTAACTTTTACAAAAGGCCTACCAAACTCGGCCTAAGACGTTTTGGACCAAATCATAACTCTATATTAGCATTCTCTAGAACCACACCTAGGTTAACATGGAGAATTACCTCTTACAAAAACTAATCCTCTATCATTAGAAAAAAAAAAAAAAAGGAATGCTCTAAAAAGAATTTTTTTCTTCGGTGTCTTCCCCATGTTTTTATAATATTATTATATTAACCACTGTCTTCATTATAACTTCATGCTTGTGTGCGCGATCTAGTGTGATCAAAATAGTAATAATAAATGGAGACGCGGTTAAACAGGGGAGTCTACAATTGGTAGCCTAAAAAGATAGCAAAGAATAGCATTTACTAGGGTTTACCCCTCTCAACGGCCATTCCCACCTAGACCTTGACCTTGAGCCCCCAAACCCCTCTCTCTCTCTCCCTCTCTCTCTCTCTTCTCTACTTTCCCCTTCCTCTTCAACAAACCGAAATAACTAAAAGAAAAAAAAAAAACGTAACCAAAAAGAAAGAAGAAAACACATAGAAATATAAGAGAGAAAACTGGTTAGAGGGTTTTTCTTCAAACATGTCAAACAAGTCCCCCATTTTTCCAATGCCTCAACACTTCAGCGACTATGGCTTTGACCCTCAAATCGACTACTTTCAGGTTCTTCTCTTCTTCTTCTTCTACTCAAAGCTCTATTTTCTCCTCTGCTCTTATCTGATCCATTTCATTACATTCTCTCTCTCTTCTCATCATCGTCAAAACCAGGTCTTGGAAGAAGCAAGGAAGCACAAGCGAGAAACGATAAGATCCATAGACTCCATACACTTCAAGCTCAAGAAGCCTATCTCCAAGGACGATATCAAAAAGACCCAGAACGGAAAGAAGAAGAGGTGGTGGAGATGTGCTATGCTTTTCTTCAAATGGAAGTGGGCTTATACCCCTCATGGCCATAGTACTGCTCATCATGGTTTTGAGGATGTCCACCAGTCCAGGGCTCGGGCCTTTAGGGCCTCCATTTCAGGCCCAGTTTACATCACCGAGAGCAGAAGTGGGTCCACCACTCCGTATCGGACCACCAGCCGGCCCACGTCGGGACCTCTGGCCGGAACTTTGACTCCTCCGAACAAGGATGAGCTTGATATCCCATATCTCAGCCTTAGGCACCTTAATATGGAGCAGCAACAGAGAGTCTCTACCTCCGCCATGCCTATTTATTTGGTCACGTAGGTTCTTTTTTAAACCTATTATATTGGTTTTAGAGCCACTTCTTATTGCAAAGCTCTAATCTTTTCCCAAGTTTATGTTAATGGGTTTGACTTGTTTTCTTCTGGGGTTTTGCATTTTTACCATTATCATCTTTGGGCTTGCCTCTCTTTTTTTGGTGCTTTTTGGCTAAATGCATTAAAAGCATTTTGATCCTTTTGGAGTGGAGGATAAAGCTTGATCCTCCCCCCTTTCCCTTTGTAATGTTGCTCGCTTTTTTTTTCGGTTTGTGCAACTAATAAACTTGTGGTTTGACTAGGTCCCCTTTCCCACTTTCTATCCTTTCCCTCTTTTTTTTTTTTTCTTTTTTTTTTTTTTTTTGTAAGAAATGCCCTTTTCTTCATTCAAAAAAGAAGAGCAAAAAACAGGAAAAAAAAAAAAAATCAAATTTTTGTATGTTACTCTAAATTTTTATTTTATTACTTAATGTTGGTTAGTAGTACTTAGTACTTGCCACTTAGCAGTTGAGAAAGATCATTAAAATCCTTGAGGGGATCTCACGCGATCCCTTTTGTCTTTCCAGTAGTTAGTTTATTGGGTTGTTGCCTTGGATTCAGCGCTCGTCTTCAAATCTCAAATCTCAATGCTCATTCATCTCTCTAATTTCTCGCCACGTGTCCTGTTTTCAAATTAAGTGTAGTACGTAGGTCTCGATGGGAGCTTAAGTTTAGACTTAGAGGCCCCGTTAGAGATGGACCCCTTTACTCCAACCGCTTGAGGACCAACTTTTCAATCTACTCGTATGTTTAAAGTAGGCCAATATGGCAATGAAAATGCCATTAAGCCCTCAAAACGACATAAATCTTGAAAACGACATGAAAAGAGAACAAAGCGAATCACAGCACAAGACTCCAAAACAACTAGCGGCCGGTCATGTGCAGTGCTGTGTTGTAGTATTTAAGAGACGCTCCTTGCCTATTTACTAATTCAACGTTTACCTTTCTTTTTGAATCTGCCTGATCGTGTCGTTTTCTTAAACGACATAACATAACGTGCTTGTGTCAGTTTCGGATTTGATTCTAGGAAACGTTCACAGTTTTTGAGCTAGGCTTAGTCTCTTTCAGTTTTCAAATTATTCACTGCATACTCTCTACCTTGTCAGAAAAAGAAACTATTCTCATCTCATGTGTGAACCAATCCCAATATTATTTTCCTTTGTCCTCTATTGGGTTCTCACTGTTGAAACTTGTCCAAATTTAAGTAACCCCTCAATTATTGTAATTATTGTCTTGGCTTTGATTATAATAATTAGCTTGTGATTATTACAAGGGTGTGTTATACTCAATTGGTTTGTGAAACCAATACATAATATGATCTTTATTGAGAAGGATACGATGATTGCGTGGTTGAATTGATATGTTGGAAAGTAATAGCAAATCTCTAGGACAAGATCTCATGATCCGCACTGGGGAGGGACAGTGGAACTTTTTAGGTGCCCCCCGAATGGTCAAGTCTCAAGTTTTTGGGCTCTTGGTTTTTTTGGGAGAGTAATGCGAGGTGGGCTTGTAGGACGGCTGAGGTCCCCTACTTGAAATGGTTTGTAAAAAGACAAATTTCAAATATATGCCGTATTGATGCGTTCAGGGATATCCAACCACCGATTAAATGAGGAAAACAACACTTATTACCACCAGGCACCAGCCTTCGAAAGGCACTAATTAATGTTAGCCAAGTACTATGCAATACTCATTAAATAATCCTAGTAGACTTATTTTGCTATCTATTTAGCCAAGGTGATTGGTTTAAAGCAAAGTAGCGGGGGAAAAAAAATCTCGCTGAAAAATAGATTTCGAGTGTTAAATTTTCATCTTATTACTCGTTATTTTTTAGTATGTATGACTCTAATATAATGCAAGGAAAGATGATTTGTCCGATGAGCACAAATGCATCTATTCCCATCAAATATAATTTAATTTACTTTAAAATCTGTCTTGATTTAAACACACTAATTACACTGATTTCTATCAATAGTCGTGATTCTTTTTATTTTATTTTATTTTTTGAAGGAAGTTTCACTGTGTACATTGTAAAGTTGAAGATGAGAGTGTATTAACAAAATTTTGTTATAGGAAGTGAGGTTGACATACAAATTGAAATCACATGATGAACCGATTCAGGTAAAAAATAAAAAAAAAAGGATAAAGCTAAATATCAATCTCATTAATTGTAATTTTTGTTTTCCTTTGTCATCATCACTATTATCTTAAACAAAGTTTGCATTATAGGGGCAAAATATTGCCAAGAATACAAGCGACAAATCACTTGTTGGACTTGTACAGTATTATAGATGATAATATAATCCATAGTTACAGTTATTCCATCCGAATAAGAAGAGGAAAAATTGCCAAAGTAGGAAAAATGACCATGTTAATATGCGGGTATGGTACAGTGACGATATTAGTATAATTTACACCATATCCATCTAATATATATATATATATATATTTACATAGAAAAATTATTATACATATAAATATCTATTTAATTTTACATTATTTATATTCTTATATCTTTGGTAAAATAATGAATTTGAAGAGTTATATGTATTTATATATTTTAATTTTAGAGTCTAAAAATTATTAATATATTGTTGTATTTAATATTTTATTGATTTTAAAAAAATTTAGTATTTTCATGTTAATTTTTTAATATTTTATTATTATCAATGGATATAACCACAATTTTTTCCGTTATCCGTTGATTAATACCTACATTGTTCCCGCATTTAAAAAAATGTTAATGGCTGGACTTTCAGAGATGAGGATCCTAATTGAAAAATCGTCCACTACTTGTCTTATTACCAATTCCTAACACGGAAACCAAATATATATCCATTATAGTTGCCATACACACTGAACTATATATTATTCATTACTGTTTCTGCAAATAAATTGCAAAAATTGTAGTCTTATTCCATAGTTGCTCGTGTAACTGATCAGAAAAGCTAGTCGCTAGACTCAACCAACAAATTTAAGAAGCAACTTCAGAACAGGGACAAAAGTAATCTTTTCAAAAGTGAAAGGAGGAAAAGTTTACGGCGCATTTAAGTATGATTTATCCAAACTAGCTTCCGTAAGTTTCTCTCAAAAGAGTATGGATCCATCAAAAGTTTCTTATGACTTCCTATGACGAAAAATCAATCACTTTATTAAAAAAAATTTGTAGTTCAAGCGTGAGGATTTAAAATTCTTCTTTCCTACTTTCATCTTATATATATATATATATATATATATAAATATATATATATATATTATTTTTAATTTTTTAAATAGCATCATAGTAAATTAATTATTCTAAATTAGTACGAGGGTATAATATTGTAACAAATTTTAAATAGATAATAATATATATCTTAATTTTTGTACTAAATTTTTTATATCAATACATGTGAAATACAAGTTGTCACAAATTAATTGGTACATTAAAACTTATCACAAATAGATTAAATATTATTATTAGTGACAAATTACATGCCACATATATTGATATTAAAAATTTGCTATAAAATTTGATACCTCAAACACTATTCATTTTAAATTCAAAAATCAATATTGATAATAATTAAAACAAAGTATACAATATGAACAAAGCGTAAAAATATAATATATAAAAAAATAATATTATCTTTTTTTTAAAAAATTAATCTTAAAAAAAAAGGTCATTTCTTATAATTACCCTAATTGAATCGGCTAAATTAGAGCCTCGAGGTGATAATGGCCCATCAAAATTTGAGATTATTCTTATAATATATATATATATATATATATATAAATCATTTTTTTTAAAAAAAATCAACACTTCTTTTTCCCCAGAAGATAAAATCTAAACTAATGTGTACTTGTTAATTAGTTATTTTGTGAGAATTATAATATTTTAATTGGAGACTTAGTTACAAGTTTCTTGAGGGATTTATTTTTTTCAAAAAAAAATTATGTATATATATGCATGAGTTTTTAGAATTTTTTACTAGGAAGTTTCTTATGGGCAAACTTTTGCTAGCTTTATGCATATTTTTTACCTATATCCAAAGTTAACTATAGTTGCAATATTACTCACTTGATGTATTCTTAGTACAGTACTTATCTTAAAATTAACTAACCATTATAATGTCTAAGCAACTATTATGGAAACATCAGAAATGTCATCTTGAAGACTATATATGATCTCTAACGCCGTATGGCAACAATTTTGCGGGCCACAGATCACTCGTGGGTCCCGAGTTTTCTCCATCACAGAAGTATTTGAATAAATTTCCGGTTTACCCACTTTAACAATGGGAAGATTGTGCTTTGTTATAAGTGGAATCTGTGGTGCGCAGTACATGCATGCATCTACATTTAAGAGCTATTCTTCAGTATTTTCCTATAATTACTGCTCTTTTTGGGAAACACACTTTTTGTTGCAGATAATTTTGCATTATGATATTACTGTGTCAAAATTCAGAAAACACACCAGCATTAATTCTCATTGGCTTTATTAGTTTCATCCAGACAGATTTGGTTTTATGCAATAAATGAATAAAGCACATAATTGGTTGGAAAAGAACTACATATGATATTATTTCCTATCTCATTATTACTGTCCGATTTAATTAGTAACGTGGCCCTATAGTTAAAACCATAAATAACAATTATCGACTTGAAAACCAGCAATTAATAATATTTAGCACTTCTTTTAGGTCTTATGTTTTAATCAAGTCCATCGGACACTCTAATATAGTAACATGCATATCATGTCAGACATTTCTCTTTCACAATTAGTAATTGAGGAGCAATGTTACGTACTAGTATACGTAATTCATAGCCTAGTGATTAAGTTTAAACTCTTGGAAAAAGATTCCCTTAGCTATGATATGTTGTTACATGCTAGCTTGTGTCAAATGTGAAACGTGAATGTATACGTACACTGTTGCGGCTGTGTTCATACTTCATTTGCATGTTACTTCTTAGTTTGTCAAGCTAGCTTATAACCATTTTAAGTTATTACCCTGACTAATAATTAAATACCATAATAAAATGGGAACACAACATTTTTGAAGAAAGGAATTTGATCAAGAATTAATTTTTCGTTTAACCATTTTTTTTTAAAAAATATGAGACGTGATTTCTCGGATGCTGCGCAAAGTAGCACGAGCTTAGACTCTCGCGGGTCCTGACTTTTCTTCCAACACAGAACTTGATCAAGAAAAAAAAAACTATTCTATCAGCTTTTCATTAAAGAAAAAGATATATGCTCTACTCTATTATTAGATGGCCTTTACGTGCAACACGTTGCAGATGACTCGATGATCATTAATAAAAAGACACAAATAGTACTATACAATTTAGAACTGCAGCATATATTGTATAGTACTCTCTTGGCTTTTTCAGCGTTTGTATAATTGTATTAATGTAATACGACCGCGTACTTCACGTTTCCCATCATCAGCTTTTTAAATAATAGATATATCGAACGTGTGGACGTATATGTAGTCGGCAGTTAAACATTTTAATTTTCTCTTCTTATTAATTTATTTTGACGGAAAATGCTAAATATAGAAACAAATTAAATAACCCATCTTTTAGTTTAGCAAATAGTATAATAAATTGCCACATCAACTAAGAGTTTTTTCTACATAATTTGTGAAAATATAGCATTACACTCAATTAGCTCTCTCTCTCTCTCTCTCTCTCTCTCTCTCTCTCTCACAAACCAATACACTCTGTAGACTCGTTTACGCATGTTAATTATATATGAATTATTGGGACTGTGATCAGTTAAAAAACGAATAACTTTGCCGAGACTCGTTTACGGATATTAATTATACAATAATTATTGGGAATATTGTGAGATCACTTTAAATCACTTGTAACATTTTTTTCCCCAAAGCTACAACTAATTAGAACATAATAATATTTTCTTGCCTGTTAGGAACATTAACTTTCTGATTTTCTTTCATGTCATGAACTCAGTATATATATGTACATTTATAGGAAGCCTTAAGTATCAGGTACTTGCTATTAAAGCAAAGCATATTAGAGAGAGAGAGAGAGAGAGAGAGAGAGAGAGAGAGATGGAGGGCATAGAGCATAGAGTTGTGGAAGTGAATGGCATAAACATGCACGTGGCAGAAAAGGGTCAGGGCCCGGTGATCCTATTCGTGCACGGCTTCCCGGAGCTCTGGTACACGTGGCGGCACCAGATCGTGGCTCTGGCTTCGCTCGGCTACCGAGCCGTGGCGCCGGACCTCCGCGGCTACGGCGACACCGACGCGCCTGATTCAGTGGCGAGCTACACGTGCTTAGACGTTGTGGGAGATCTGATAGCGCTGCTGGAAGCCATAGCAGGTGATGAGGAGAAGGTGTTCGTGGTGGGACATGACTGGGGTGCCCTCATCGCTTGGTACCTTTGCCTCTTTCGACCTGATCGTGTCAAGGCTTTGGTTAACCTAAGCGTGGCTTTCAACCCCAGGAACCCTAAGAGGAAGCCCTACGAGACCTTGAGAGCCGTCTATGGTGATGACTACTACGTTTGCAGATTTCAGGTTCTGATATTCTTTTACCTTGTATATATATATACACATGTATTTATGCACTTATGTTTTAAAGCGGAGTGTCCATATTTTTGTTTGAGAAAGTTTTTACTATTATTTTCTTACTTTCAAAAACAAAATAAAAGAAAAATACTGAGTTAAATCTTGGGTCAAATATGTTTCTCCATCAGTGTATATCAATTGATCTTGATTTCTGAAGGGATCTATGTGCTTAAGGGAATTAAGGGTTAATTAAGTAGGATAAATATTAATTAATTAAGGGAGGTTAATTTTAATGAGAGGATGTTGAGCAGCAACAGTAGCGGTGATGAGGGTAAGAGGATTGAGTAGCAATGGTAACAAATTGACAATATGGTATAGAACATTAAAAATGAAAAACAAAAAATTTGGTCGGAGCAGCTTTACAGCTCTGACAGACTGACACCATGTTAGTATGGAGAATATTGTGTAAGGTACTACCACACTATTCTTTTACTGATGTTCACCTTATATATAAATAATAGGATAATATTTTTACGGTAAACTAGGTAAATAAACAGATATCAACTACAGTACTATTGCAGAAATAAATAGAATCAATTTGGTTATTAATATTTAAATCCATGATTTGTGGAAGAAATTAAAAAAAAATGTCTGATTATGGTATGATTTGTGGGAGAAGATTAATCTGGCCCTTCTCTATGAAATTTGGCTTCTCATTCAGATACTATTGTTTGATGTATCCCTTATTATTATTGTCACGATCCAAATTCTGAGCCAGTAGCATAAAAGGAATTTTACGAGTAGAAATTCATAATTTATTTTAGAAAATAATAAAAAGACAATAATTAGTTTACAAAAATAGTTTAAAATTTTAAATTCCTATAGTTTGTGATCACCACTAGATATAAACTGTTAATAATAGTAATAAAACATAAATATGCATCACATCGTCATCACCAGTGGACATTATAGATAATACAGACTAAATTCAAAGTATGAGTCTTAATTGTTATTATAAATCCAAGGTGAGTATTTAAGTAATTATTAACCACAAAATTAGGGTAAACTTCTTCTTGGATTACTCTGCTCCGGAGTTGCCCAAGTCGCACTGTAAACCACCTGAGAAAAGAAAAAAAAGGGGTGAGCATTCACATGCTCAGTAGGAATTTCAATTATCCTTTTTGGTATGAATGCAACTTTTCAAAGATGCATAGTTAGCACATTTCCAAATTCCATTTATAAAATAAGTTTGCAAAGTAATCAAAAATTATAAGTAATCATGTTCATTATTGTACATATCATAAATCATCCAAATACAAGTATATACATGAGCTTTCAAACTTCCATCACGGTCTTGTAATACCTCTGTAACAGAGGTACCCAGTATCCTGAAACTATCCAGAAGTGTATCAGCAAATCCTACGCAGGGGCCTAGGTCTCTCATCTAGCGCCGCAGTAACTCGTTAGCGATCTAAATATCATAATACTAAAATGGAACTCAAGTACGTGATCCTATGGTAGGTACAATATGTCATAGAGTATGTGTATGTAATAACCATGCATCAAGTATTTTAAGAAATCATACTTTAATACTCATTTGGTATTATTCTGGGATTTACAGAAAATCGGTCAGCATAACAGCTGTATTTTCCTAAAAACCAAAATTTCAAACCTGCATAAAAATCATAACAACTAATCCCAGAAAAATCCAATATATCTCAACAGTTCACAAATTTATCAAATATCCAATCAAACCATTGAATTCTATGAAAATCGACATTTCCAAGAACTAGGTCATAATGCACATTTTAAATCAAAATAAGTATAAAACTTGGTAATTGATCCCCTACCTCATTAGAATAGTGATATCACGATAGTGGGTCCTCAAAGTGCCGTTGAACGATCGCTCGGAGTGTCAGAAACCAATTCTAGGCCCTCGATCGCTCACTTGTGAAAAATCAACTCCTCAACGGAGTTTTGAATCGACAAACAAATCTCTTAACCGAACTCCTAGCATCCAAAATAACTAGATTAGATATATGATTCGACCAGTTCGAGTCCGGGTTAACACCGGACTAGTGTCACGTAAAACGAGATAAAATCTAAACTGTTAGATATGGTTTTTTGTGCGATCACCAAATATAGTCAATATATAAAACTTCACCATTTTCTGAGTACATTCCAAAAATGACAACAAAAACGAAATCTAAAAGTCGGATCAAAAGTCGAACCTGAGCTCAAAAATACACAAAAATGACAACTTTTAATTCGGGCAAAATGAGATCGTGTAATATATACCTTTAGGTTTCTCTCGACGATACGAACCCAACGAGCCTCAGAACACAACCTGAAACGGCCCGAAATGACGCCGAAAATTCAAAATCCTCATTGGCCCAAAACGACATTTCTTAGCGATGGGAGGTTCGGCGGTGGCTGTGGGCGGGCGGCACGGCAACTGGTGGCGTGGGGAAGCTCTGCCAGTCATTGGTGGGGTGCGACAATGGCCGACGGTGCGTCTCGGTGGGGCTCGGCCTTTCGGCGGCTCGACGAGGAAGGGAGAGAACAAGCGTGAGAGAGAGAGAAAGAGAGAGTGAGCGAGAGAGAATGAAGGAGAAAGAGAGAACGAGCAGGATAGATTGAGATCGGAGAGAGCGAATAGGAATGAAAGAGCAGAGATCGGAGGGGAAAGAGAGATGAAAAAAATCCGATTTTTTTTTAAATTTTGATCAAAAGACCTTTTTGCCCTCTTAAAAATGAGATTTTACAATTATTACTATTTTATTCCTGTATCAATAATATTAATTTCCTCGTGGCGCATTAATTAGTCATTAAAAAAAATAATTTTATCAGAACGTACATGATATGTATATAGCTAGCTATGGCTCAATTGGATTATAATTTTTGGGATGTACGGCAGTAGGAGTTCGAATTTTAGATCAATTTATATATAAATTTTATAATAAAATTTAAAAGAAAAAATATGCATAGCTTATCCTTATCCAAGTCCAATAATGTCCTTAGATTTTCATCCTCAACTTTTGGATCATGATCACTAATTTACATCCCAGCTATATATATATATATGCGAAAATTAATTTTTTTTGGTAATTTTGGCATGTTTCCTTATGTTATTTATAGATTAGCAAAATGGTTTCTAAGCTAATTTTTTTTTTTTGGTAATTAAGCTCATAAGTTCTAAAAATTTCGGCAATTAAGTTCTTTTTGTTTGTTGATAATAGAATTTTCATGAAATTGAATATATTTAAGTGAAATAAATTTATATCTTACTAACATTAATTAACTTCGAAGGGAAATAGAAAATTTTTTTAAGAGAAATTGTAAATTTTTGAGAATTTCTATTTTTTAAATTATTTATATTATATTGTTAATTTTTAGCTATTCTCCTTTAAAGTCTAACTAATGTCAAGTAAAATATTGATTTTGACATTCAAAAATCTTGAATATAATTTGAAAATGCTTAATTCTCTCTAATATTTTAACAATTATTCACAAAAAGACTTTAATTGTCAATATTTTAAAACTTAGAGACTTAATTGCTAAAAATAATAACTTAGAGACCATTTTACTAAAAATATAAGAGCCAACCATGCCAACATTTTTTTTTTTTTTTTAACATTATTAATAGTGATCGAGACTGCCAACCGAATCATAATCTTCAAAAATCAATGTCATGCCAATATTACATGTGATATATCATGATCATGTTTTTACGTACAACTTTTTACCCGAGTGATCATGATGTGATTAATAGAAGCAAATTTAAGAAACCCTTTAAAGTTTGGAGAACTTGTACATATTATACTGCAGGAACC
Source organism: Parasponia andersonii (assembly GCA_002914805.1). Lineage (NCBI taxonomy): Eukaryota > Viridiplantae > Streptophyta > Magnoliopsida > Rosales > Cannabaceae > Trema > Trema andersonii. The sequence goes on from JXTB01000117.1 coordinate 786,563, forward strand.
TGGTGAAATAGAAGCCGAGTTTGGTGAAATTGGTACTGAAAGAGTTATAAGGGAGTTCTTCACGTACCGAAATTCTGGTCCACTTATGTTGCCCAAAGGTAAAGGGTTTCCACATGGAAAAGATTCGCCGGGCCCACCTGAGTTACCTTCTTGGTTCTCCCGGGAAGACCTTCACTACTACGCCACCAAATTCGAGAAGAAAGGCTTCACTGGTGGAATAAACTACTACAGAAACATTAACCGGTATTTCTTATAATTTATTATATTTTTCCATAACTAATAAGATTCGATTGATATTTCGGTAGTTCCCAATATTTTTCTGCTTGTTCAACTTAGGTTTAACCATTTTTATATTTGGATCCAAACCACACCTTCACAAATGTGTCAGCTTTTTTTTTTCTTAGCTAGCTGTTACTATGCTTTTTTTTTTTTGGTCAGCTTTTTTTGTCATTTAATTAGTTGACCATAATCACCGACAATCTTTTGTTCATATTTGGTTTTATGTTTATCGATTAACTATTAATTCAATAATCAACTTCTAAATATTCTTAAAGATCACTTGTATATATTAATTTGTAAATGTTAAAGTCATGCAGATCATGATCATTTAATTTTTTATTTTTTATCTTATTTTTAAATAACAGAAACTGGGAACTCACAGCGCCATGGACTGGGGTTCAAATAAACGTTCCGGTTAAGTTTATAGTAGGGGAAATGGACCTATCTTACAATTCTTTGGGCACCAAGGACTACATTCACAAAGGTGGATTCAAGAAAGATGTCCCATTTCTGGAAGAGGTGGTAGTAATGGAAGGAGTAGGTCACTTCATAAACGAAGAAAGGGCTGATGAGATTAACAGTCACATATATGATTTCTTCAAAAATTTCTGATCATAATTGTTAATTTATTTGTTGCTATAAATAATTGTGTGTACCTGATTACGGCCCTTTTATAATTACTATATATCCTATGAATACGTACGTTATCAAAGGTTGTTTACCTTAATTCTTGTAATGTGTTTGCGTATTTTAATTAGTATGGATATTTGTAATTAATGTGTTAACTGTGATTATGTAATTTGTGTTCATAATAAGATGTTATGGCATGCAAATTGATGGAAAGAGTCAGCTTTGATGTGTAATAGATATATAATTCCCCCGTATATGTCAGTTTTTTTTTTTCCCTTCAAATTATTTGACTAGCTATTAAGTATTATTAACCACATTACTCTTTTTGTATACATTAAGTTCGTAAATTTTGTTCTTAAAGAAAACAAGGTTCGCAATTTTAATTTAATGTGATTTAAAAGTTTCATAAGTGCCGTATTATTTGCTAAAAAAAATTGTAAAGTACTTTATAAATTTATGATGTACATACCGATTTAATGAAATAAGCTGATGATCAGTTCCTTAAAAAAAAAAAGTTGATGACCTATTATTAGTATATATATATATATAGCACAAAATTAGGTCATCGATCGTTGGTAACCAATCTTCATACGTCGACTTCGGATATTGTAAGCACCACAATTTGAGATATGGGTCAGAGTCACAGAGATACTCGTGGGACCAATTCTAAGCAGATATCTTCTAGTAGAAGCTGCTTTTTAGTAGCATGCAATAAGCCAATGTCTTGTAGATATGTTTTTCGTATCCTACATGTCACCACCAAAAACTTAAAACTAAAATTTTAAGACAGTAATTTTTAGTAATTTTAAGTGAAATTAGTGATGAATAGTAGTTTCTAAAATTTTTAAGAAAATTTACGTACTTGAAATTTAAGTTTAGACCTCCAAATAAGTAAATCATGAGATTGGACAAATAAAAAAAATTATGATATTATTTACCAGTTTTAAATTTCTAAATAAATTTTTCATTTTAAGATGAGAAAAAATCCTAATTAATTAGTTTAAAAACTTTTATTAATTCATGAAATTTAATAAAATAGTTCAAATTAAATCCTAGACCCAAAGTTCAAATAACATAAAATCATTTTATTTCCTAAGTACTCAATTTAATGACAAAAATCATCCTCATACCTCTACTCAGTAAATATATTACTATTGGCTAATTAAATTTAATTTAGGAAAAGGAAATTGATACCGAGTACAAACCAACCAATTAAGAGAATTAGAACTGCAAGCATATGCCAAACATACTTGCCAAGCCACCAGAATAATTACCACAAAATAAGTCAACACCTGAAACGGGAGGAAGTATGGGGTGAGCACGAGAATGCTCAGTAGGTTACCCAATTTTCTTTTTGGTAAAATCTTTGTATAATTCTCAAAACATCTGCATGGTTAGTAGTATCGAAAAATATTTCTATAAATATTTTGGATTTAAACCATTATAGAAAACGATGCTAAAAACTAAAACGAGATATCCAGGTCAAAACATATAAAAGTTTCAATTAAAATAAACATAATGCACATCACATAAATCAACACATCACATGAGCTCTCATCCTCTCATCACGACAAGAGTAACTATACTACATGTATTGAATGCTCTCTGCCTGATATCTATCGCTGGAAGCTGGAGGGACACTAATGTGTCTAATCCTACCGAATCGGAGGGGCACCGAATGCCTACGCCTACCGAATGGAGATAGTCAGAAAACAAACCCTGCGCGAGTTTACAGGCTCTCACCGAAGGCAGGTGTACTAGTCTGCCTACTACAACACCGTGATGTCTAAGACGACTCTCATGTATGATCATATAAAATGTGCAATATATAGAGTTTCAAACAACTATGCAGTGGTTTAACATTCTAGATATGCTTTAATTTTTTTTTTTAATTAAAATCTATTTTATACTTTAAAATCCAAAAGTACAGTTTCTATGGTGTTACCAAATTCCAAGTATAAAAACTAGTATAAAATCATATTTAAAAATATCTAGAGCAGTCTACAATGTTTCACAAATTCATAGTTTATTAAAATAACTATTCAAAAAATTCAATTTAATAAAATCACAAAATTTCATTTTTCAGAATAAATTCTAATTTTAATGAAAATAATAGAAAACAAGGAAATTGAATCCCTTACCTCACTCAAATAGCGATACAACACTATTGGATGCTCAAGGTATCGATTGGACAATCGTTCGGAGGGTCGGGAACCAATTCCACGCCTTCGATTGCTCACCTAGGGAAATATCAACTTCTCAACGAAGCTTCAAATTAATAAACAGACATCTTCATTGAATTCCTATTGTCTAAAATAACTAAGTTAGACATATAACTTGACTAATTCAGGTCTGGGCCTACACCGGACCAGTGACATATAAAACTAGACAAAATCTAAGTTGTTAAATATTGATTTTCGTGCGGTCACTAAATATAGTCAATATATATATATATATATATATATATATATATATATATTAAATTTCTCCATTTTCTGAGTATATTCCAAAAATGATAACAAAAACGAAATCTAACGGTCGGATTAAAAACTAAAATTCGAAACTCAAAAACACCCAAAATGGCAACTTTTAAACTCGGCAAAACGGGATTGTGAAATATATACCTTGAGGTTCCTCTCGACAATACGAACCTAATGAGCCCAAGAACGTGACTTGAAACGGTCGGAATTGTCGCCGGTGACGAAAACTTCCAAACGGCCAAAAATGGCGTTTTCCGGCAACGTGGCTCTCGGCGGTGACTGGGGGTGGGAGACGCAGCTTCCTGGCGACACAGGAGGAGCTCGCCAGTGACAGGCCTGGCCAGACGATGGGCGAGGTGGCGGCGGAGCTCCTTGGTCCTCTTTTGGCTAAGAGAACAAGAGGGAGGTGAGAGAGTGTGAGTTATTGGGAGGGGGGACGAAGGGGAGAAAGAGAGTGTAATGTATATATATATTTAATTAGTTTTTTTTTTAAATCTGGTCAAAAGACCATATTACCCTTAAAAAAAACTAGGATTTTATATTCTCCTTTTCTTATAAGAATTTCGTCCCGAAATTCAAGTACAAACCGAGAGTATGAACAAGATCGTAATAAATAGTCACTGGAAGCTTAATGAACACTCGACTATAGAATTTATGAGTATAAGCCGAACACGAGTTAATGAAAGTGTGTGAAACAGATACTCCTCACTTGGCATTAGAATCTCGCCAACATACACAATGGTATGGTATAAGGTCATACACAAAGAGATACTAAATTATAAGACAGCTCAACATTAAGTATAAGAATCTCAACACCTCTGGTTAGAAACGACAACCGAAGTATATGAGTGATGAAAATATAATGATAACTATGGGTAGAAGCCGAGAACACATAACTTCGAACAATGATTGTAAGACACCAAACTAGAACAACAGATCAAATGTTAGATATAAGAATACTGTCTTCTTGATCATACTAGATCAACAATCTCCTGGGACATGCTCATTTGTCTGCAACTAGTTTCCGGTCCTAGATAATCTTTAAGTCAATGACTCTAACAAGAGTCTCTTTTATACACACAGAACGTGATCGAATATAGTTTAAGACGAAGTACAAGGATCCTTATATTACACTACACAAGACAAATGAGTTTAGAGGTCAAAGGTTAAAAAGGGAGTTCAATGGTTCACAACCATTTTCTGCTCTCTGATTAGAGCGAGAAATAATACTAAAGACAAACCACTTCTAGTCAAGGACAAGATTAGAACACCCAAACAAGAAATCACCAATATAAAACATTAGTGCAAACTTCAATCTCAAATGCAAGCATCCAAACATGAGAAATTTCAAAAGTATTTCAAATACCTTATCTAGTGTAAAATCTCATTAGAGAAAACCCAAGCAATACTAATCCAAAGATTCTACAAGTCTTTGATATAAAGAAAAACTCCATGGACGCAATGCAACATCTTGGAAATATGCTATGACGACTAAAATCCACGCTTAACGCCCCAAAAATAAGGCTTTAACAGGATAGGCTGTTTGGTACTATCCTCGAGTAACGCCTGTCTTCTATGCAACCTCACTTCAATTTTTAATAAAAACAATTTGTGAAAACCTTTTTTTTTTTTTAAGTTTTAGGGCGTAGGAATACTACACTAGTTCACAATATAGTTTCTCCCTGGCCAAAGGTAAACCAAACTTGAACTTTGAGTACCCTTTCACAACATAGAGTAGAGTCCAACGACTCTAAGTAAAATCCATGAGTAGTCTCAGTCTAATTACTATTTGTCATAATAATATCCATGTAATATATAAGTTAAACAAAATAAGGGATTTAAATCCAACTCAACGAAGGGGAGAGAGAGGGTGTAATGTATATATATATATAATTAATTTTTTTTTAAATCTGCTCAAAAACCATATTACCCTTAAAAAAAACTAGGATTTTACATTATACTCTGGTGGACATAAAACCCTACAGAAGAACCATAGCAACGGTAGTGTAAAATCCGTTCTTATAAGTATTACCAAATAACCAATTAATTGGGCCTATTGATTAATTGTGCTGTAACATAGAATACTAATGTTTTAATAGATAAAAATAAGGGGAAGATAAACATGTATTTAGTTGATTCCTTGTAGTTAAATTCGTTTTAGTGCTCAGAATCGATCTTTTCCTGAAGATAAAAAATTCTTCTCCTTAAGAACTATAAGACCACTCAACACATTAAGAGTCCGTTTAGTTACAGTAATAGAATGATAATGGTAATGATAATAGTAATCAGAATGAAATAGAAAATAATAGTATTGTAATTATATTGTTATGTTGAAATGGTGGAATCAGTAGCTGAATAGACATTTTTATGTTTGGTTAACTGTAAAAATGAATGAAATTAGCTATATTATAACAAAAATACTCTTCATTTTAATTATTTTAAACTACATTTAGCATTTAATTATTTCATTAAATTATTTTACATTTAACATTATTTTATCTTATCAAATTATTTTATTAATTACTTTTTATTAATTAAATTATTTTATATTTAGCATTAAGTCATATTATTAATTAAATTATTTTGAATTTAGCATAATTTTATTTTATTATTTTTTAAATTATTTGATTAATTATTTTTTATTAATTAAATTATGTAACATTTATCATTATTTTATTTTATTTATTAAATTATTTTTCATATAGCATTATTTTATTTTATTATTTTAAAATTATTTTTATTAATTAAATCATTATTTTATTAAAATTTATTAAAATATTTTTTATTAATTAAATCATTATTTTATTAATGTTTTTAATATTTAGCATTATTTTAATTTATTAAATTATTTTTTATTAATTAAAATATTATTTTATTAAATTATTTTACATTTAGTACTATTTTATTTTGTTTTATTGTTTCATTAAATTATTTTATTAATTATTTTTTATTAATTAAATTATCTTTTTATTAAATTATTTTACATTTAGTATTATTTTACTTTATTTTATAATTTTATTTAATTAGTTATTTTTTAATTAATTTTTTGGTTTATTTAAATGGTATTTCATTCCATTCCACCTTATTCCAGGTGGAATAGAATTCCATCATATTTCATTTCAATGGAAAAACTTTTCTTATTTGAATTTTCAAACGAAACAATAAAATTAGATTATTTTGGAACTATTTCCATTCCATTCCATTTCATTACTCCTAATCAAACATGACCTAACTAAACATCACCTAAGAGCATATGACTTATAAAATTTTTATACAAGAACTCAAGCCTTTCAAGAAAATATAAAAATCTGAGTGAATACGAATTCTTTACAAAGACATCGATTTAAAGTGAAGCCAAGTGCATTTAGTCTACACTCCTGTATATCATAATTAAAAATTGATTAATTCTGATTTAGATGAATGAAATGATCACATTCACATGTTTTTCTAGAAAAGGAAACAAAAATCTAATCATAAAAGCTGAAATTCTGGTCTGTAAATCTTTACATCATCAAACAAATTCTTCTGTATTTGACTAGATTTTGAGTCTACATTCCATCCGCAACTTTGTCAGCTTGAAAATCAGCAAGATCTTTTATTTATTTATTTATTTTCAAATATACAACCAATTAGAAAAACATCAAATTTATTCAATTATAAACTTATGAACTGAGGATTTCCCAGTTAAGAAATGATATGATTGAATTATATTATTAGCTCATTTCCATCCTTAATACATCACAAAAATCTGTCCGAGTTCAAGAATCTCAATCAAATAATCATTTATAAGGAAATAGTCATAAAATCACAAAATTAATTGTCAAAGAGATTTTCGCAATAATTTTGTATTTTAAGATAATATTCTGGTGAAAATTATTTTGAAAAATATTTATACCAAATGATAATTTCGAGATAAAAGAAGTCAAAAACTATTTATAATGGCTAAATTTGAACAATAGACAAATTCTGAAATGTTTAACTTTCATGTTGTAACATAACAATTTTCGGTTTACAACATGAAAATGCTAACAGTAATACTTAACACACTAAGAGTTGAAATCAGATTATAGAAGGAAATGTTGATTTCAATTAAAATCACATTAGTCAATGGACATGTAAATCACAATTAAAAACTGATTGATTATGATTTTTTTTTTCTAAAAAAAGAAACAAAAATCTGATCATAAAAGCTGAAATTCTGGTAAATCTTGTGATGTTGCAACATGATCTGCGGATTTTTATAACATTAGTCAGTTTCTTTTGTATTTGACCAGATTTTGATTCCAGATTCAATCCACCGCTTTGCTAATTTGAGAATCATCAAGATCTCTATTTTTTACTTGAAATATATCAACTAATCTATTAGAAAAACATCAAATCATTTAGTTAATCATAAACTTATGAATTGAAGATTCTTCTAATTAAGAAATGATTATATTGAAAATTAAAGACAAATGTCTCAGCTCATTGACCATCCTTAATGCATCACACAAATCTGTCTAAGTTCAAGAATCTCAATCAAATAATTATTTATAAGGAAAGAATCAGAAAGTCACAAAATTAATTGGAAGAGAAATTTTCACAATATTCTTGTATTTTAAGATAATATCCTCGTGAAAATTAAACTGAAATCAATATGAGTAATACTTCTACTAAATGAAATTTTCAAGATAAAAGAAGTCAAAAACTATTTATGATAGAATTTGAGTAATAGACAAAATCTGAAATTTTTGTCTTTCATGTTGCAATATAACCATTTCCACTTTGCAACATGAAGATGCCAACAAGAAAACTTTCTGGTAAAATTGGTATCTGAAATGGTTGAGTGAAAAATCACTTGGCTTATAACCAAGAAAGCCATTGAGGAACAAATCGAGAGCAATGTCTAGATTAAGTCTACTTTGAGACGAATATGCTCCAAAAAATTGATTTTCCTAGAGGATTCGGAGCATGAGGTGAGGATATTTCTTAGTACATAGAGTTAAAATTTGGTTCGTTTTGTCTCCGATAGAGCGATGTGGTTGCAACAACGGGTGGCAGGTTTTGACGTTTAGCCGAGCAAATATTTAAATCTATGCGGGGTACGGAGCTCTCAACCTGAAAAAATCTCCATTATAGTCCAATAATAATAATAATTATATATCATTTATAGCTAGAGTCCCACGTCGGAAAGACAAGTAACATCGGAAAGAAAAGAATCTTATAATAAATTATGTACTATCTTTTTTAGAACAAATTTACCATTCAAGTTGTTGAGTAACAAATGGTCCAACCCTATAGTTTCAATTAAGATTTTTTTGATTGAATTGAAAATGACTTGTAATAATAAATCATTTTTATTTGCAATCATATTTCATTGGTTATTTTAGACTAAAATATTAGTATAAAAAACTTTTATAAATAAGTTTATTTTTTCTTTTACAATATATTCCATCAGTTTTGATATCACAAAAAAAAAAAAAAAGAAGGAATGGGGTTTTAAGCGGTTAGGTTTTTTTTTTTAATAAATAAAATTATGTAAAATCAAACGTATTAGTTTTATTTTTATTATTTTTATTGTTGTTATTATTGTTTATTATTATTATTATTATGAAAAAGTGGTATCTTATATTAAAATAAGTTCAAATGTAAAATAAAATAAGTATTATCATAGTTGGTTCACAAATAATATACTATTTTTCATTGTCTCGATATTTTCCACCGAGTTTTGTTTAGATAAGATTTTAATGAGACCTTTCTAGAGCAACTTTTCTAAATGAGTTGTTTTGACATTACAAACGTAATTGGATCCCGTCTTTTATCATGTGTAATTGTGATACTAATCCTAGTCACTCATCGGAGTAAGCTCTCCAACTCTGCATGAATTTTATTGGGAGCTCTAACTCCATTGATGCTAATCTAGTATTTCTTCACGCAGCGTTGTATTCACCCGAATAGAAAATGACTCCATTGGCGTTTCTCTGATGCTTGTGGTCCATTCTAGTACTCTATGTTGTATCATCACACAGCAATAAAGACGCGAAACTAAACACAATTTATTATTTTTGTGTATATTTAGCATTGCTTCCATTCTCCAAAACTTATATTATATGTTACGCCAATACCAAGTTTTAATTTTAAATCTACGTAAAAAATAATAAAAGTACATGTTAAATCTTGTATAGGAATTAGCATATACTATCTTTGTTTTGCAAATATAGCAGTTGGATTAGACCATAATAAGAATTAGGAGAAAAATATTAAATAGGTGAAAGTAACTTCTTAAACAAAAAACAGAACCTTTTTAAGCATGCATGGAGTAATGAATGAACAATCCAAAAAAAGTATCCCCAATTAAAGAGTTTCTTTTCCTGTGGATATGCCATCATATTTCTTGTAAAAAGAATATGATAGTACATACTCTTATTAGAATTAAGATAATATAAGATTTATCTAAAAGGATATTTCTATTTTCTTTTAAAAATTTGTACGGTTTTTCTAGCCAAATTAGCTAGTTATTAATTTAGCCAAATTAGCTAGTTATTAATTTAATTCCCTTGAGGAGCCTTTCAGAAAAAAAAATTGATATCTAAAATCTTAATACTGTAAAAGGCTTAAATATAAGAAAAAAATAACCCTTATATATATAAGAAAAAATTACACTAGCACCCCTATTCATGTGGAAATTATAGTGACACTCCTGAACTAAAAATATACACACTCATACCTCCAAAATTCAAAAGAAATATGATAGTCAGATACTCTTGTTAGAATTATGATAATATAAGATTTATCTTGAGGAATATTTCTATTTTCTTTTAAAAATTTGTATGGTTTTTCTAGCCAAATTGACTAGTTATTAATTTAATTTTCTTGAGGAGCCTTTCAAAGAAAAAAATTGATATTTAAAATCTTAATATTGTAAAAGACTAAAATATAAGAAAAAATAACCATTATATATATAAGAAAAAATTACACTAGCACCCCCTATTCATGTGAAAATTATGGTGACACTCCTGAACTAAAAATATACACACTCACACCCCCAAAATTCAAAAGAAATATATACACAGCCTTTACCTCTATTTCAGTTAAACTTGACAAAATTTTCGTTTCATTTAAACTATTTCTTAAAAAAAAAAACACTTAATCATTAAATTAACACAATAGAATAACTAAGTATTGAAAACTTCATTGATTTTTTAGACATTTTTGTAGACACGGGATATTAGTGTAATGATTTTTTCTATTGGAGTTTTATCACTGTGATTTTGACTTAAAATAGAGACAGGAGTGTTATAGTCCCCCCTAAATATAAGAACAACACTATTTTTAATCAATGATACATGGTTTGACACTTTGACTACTTGCAAAAAGTTTGGCTCTAGTTCTGGTTGCCACTTCCAATTACCCATTTTCTTGTAAAAGCTGCAATTAAAGTGCCCGTAGTTCATATTTCTTGTTAAATTTGGTTTGTTTCTTGCTATGAAGCCTTGGTGGTCACTTTCATGAGTCATGACTCACTCTTTCTTTTCTTTTCTTCTTTTTTTTTTTCTTTTGACAGGAGAGTCATGACTCACTCTTTCAAATTTAAATAATAAAAAAACCGGTACTTATTAATTATTATTATTGTTATTATTTTTCGATAATTAATAAAGATTCGATTGATATTTCTCAACATTTTTATGCTTGTTCAAATTAGGTTTGACTATTGTTTACTATTCGTTTCCCAAAAGCCACACACATACACTGATGTTCACATCTTCACAGGACTCACAACTTTTACTTTACTTTTATTTTATTTTATCAGCTATTTTGTCATTTAATTAGTTAATCACAATCACCAACAATCTGTTATTCATATTTGCTTTTACGTTTATGGAATAATTAATTCAATAATCAACTTTTAAATGTTCTTAAAGATCACTTATAAATGTTAATTTGTTGATAATTAAAGTCATGAAATTAATCCCTAAACTTTGTTTTTTTTTTTTTTTTCGATTTATAGAAAATGGGAACTCACAGCGCCATCATGGGACGGACTGGGATTCAAATAAAAGTTCCTGTTAAGTTTGTAGTAGTTAGATCAGACTAATAAATAATAATGAATAGAAAAAGAAAATTACAAAAAAAAAAACAAGCCAAAACATGTATCCCTTGTGTTATTAATATTTTAACACTGTAACAGGCTAAATGTAGCAATAAGATAATTGTTTCCCATTGATTTGGATCTAATCTAAAAAGTTTGACGACTTAGAAAACTAGTATTTTTATCAGTCTCTGGGAAAATTAGTTCTACTTACCACTTTTAATTACTTAATTACCCATTTTATTGTAAAAGTCAAAGCAGTTTCCTTCGTACACGTCTTTGTTTTCTTGCTTAGTTGCTTGCTACAAAGCCTTGCTGGTCACTTTCTCGAGTCAAATTCATGACTCACTCATTCAATTCATGCCCAATTTTCTTTATCAACTGCTTCTTAATCTTAATCTTAAGCTTAATATGAATCTTAATCTTATCTATCTCACTATAAATGAGGGTACGGTAACCAAAACAATTTTCATAGACAAAACCCAAAAGGAATAAAAATAAAATAAAATAAAAACGAGAGAAGAAAAAAAAAACAAAATTGGGAGTACCGATCATGGAGGGCATACAACACAGAATCATAAAGGTTAATGGGGTAAATTTACACGTGGCGGAGAAGGGTCACGGCCCGGTGATCCTATTCTTGCACGGCTTCCCGGAGCTCTGGTACTCGTGGCGCCACCAGATCGTGGCACTCGCTTCGCTCGGGTACCGCGCCGTGGCGCCGGACCTCCGCGGCTACGGCGACTCGGACGCGCCTCGGTCTCCGTCGAGCTACACGTGCCTCGACATCGTCGGCGACCTGATTGGGCTCCTGGACGCCATAGCCGCCGATCAGGACAAGGTCTTCGTGGTGGGCCATGACTGGGGAGCCCTCATAGCTTGGTACCTCTGCCTCTTTCGCCCAGATCGAGTCAAGGCTTTGGTCAATTTGAGCGTGGTGTTCAATCCTAGAAACCCTCAGAAAAAGCCCCTTTCAGTCATGAGAGCCGTCTGTGGCCACGATTATTACATTTGCAGATTTCAGGTCTCTTATTTTTTTATTTATTTTTATTTTTTAATTTTAAATTTTTATTGGGCAATTTTTATCAAAAATTAAGAACCCATGATTTTTTTTTAAAATTTTTTTCTTTTTTGGGGGGGGGGTGTGAATTTTAGGAGGTTGGAGTGATAGAAGCAGAGCTAGCCCAGATTGGTACTAAGAGAGTACTAAAGGAATTTCTATCCTATAGAACTCCAGGTCCATTATTTTTGCCCAAAGATAAAGGGTTTGGAAAAGAAGCATCAGATTCTCCAGCGGGTTTGCCTTTTTGGTTATCAGAGGAAGATTTTAACTACTATGTCACCAAATTTGACAAGACTGGCTTCACTGGAGGAATAAACTACTATCGCAATATAGACAGGTATATTCTGTCCAAATAATTACACCATGTCAGGTCTAGTTATTTCTTTAGTACTTTATGCGGTATCTCTGTGTAAACATGATTCAAGGTTGAGAATCTGATTCTTCTTATTTGTTGTTTTTGATACAGAAACTGGGAACTGGTGGCGCCATGGACAGGGACCCAGATAAAAGTTCCAGTCAAGTTCATTGTAGGCGACCTGGACCTGACTTACAATTCTTTCCACACCAAGGATTACATTCACAAAGGTGGGTTCAAGAGAGATGTGCCGTTTCTGCAGGAGTTGGTGATAATGGAAGGTGTTGGTCACTTCATCAATGAGGAAAGGCCTGATGAGATTAACAAGCACATTTATGAGTTCTTCAACAAGTTCTGATTACTTCCTATGTTGGACTCAAGCCATTAATAAACGAGTTCAGCTCTTGTTATTGTATCTTAGGCAGGTTTCTTTGTAGTCTGCAGTAGAATACTAGAATCAATATCAATAAGACTGGATGGTTTTTCTCAATCTGTGTGGTTTGGCTCTACAATTGTTTTGCCTTTTATCTTCACCTTTTCATGTGGTTTCTTCGAAATGAAACTTTGGACCACGTAGATAAACAGACCTGACTGGGGTAAGCCCACATCTTATTTAATGAAATGGGGCCCTTTTTGAATGAGAAAATTTTCGACCAAATTATAGTACGTCTCCTTGAGAAATCGAACACCAAACCTCATGGAACAAACAAACCCTATAGCCTAATTAGTCTTATCATGAGGTACAAACACTAGCCTAATAATGGCTCTTATTTCAATTACGCTAGGATTCCTTTTATTGCATGGTCTCAAGAATCTAGCATGTTTTAAGTCCACGAGTGTACAATTTCCTTGCCGAAGCAAAATGACTTGTACAACAAAGTTATCTGGGGAGAAGATTAGCACATAAAATGCAGCATCTTATGATGTACAACAACCTAGTGAACTCTATTGCCTCTTCCTTTTCTCAACATTGAAGTCGACCTCCAGGAGGTTTGTTATGCCAGCAGTGATCTTTTGACCTGCTTTTACAGGGCCAACACCTTCGGGAGTGCCTGCATAGACAGAATCAATGATAAGATTAGCCGCATTCAAATGACCAAATACATATTCTTACACCTTGTTTAGGAAAGACTTTATAATATGTGGGTCGAACATGTTAATGACTGCAAGTCTACAAGATACCTGTTAGTATAACATCCCCTTCAAAAAGTGTCATGAAAGTACTTATGTGGCTAATTAGAAATGGGATCTTAAAGATCATATCCTTGGTCGAGCCTTTCTGCCTCAATTCTCCATCCACCTGTGGTCAATCAGTTTGAAGTTTATCAACATATAGGCTAAGCTATCTATAAAGCACATGAAAAAGAGCTACATTATCAACCTTCAACCAAAGTTCCAAGTTGTCAGGATCTGTTACTGATGCCTTGGGTAGCTGCATAATTAATTTGGAAGAGTCAAACGAGACAATGCTCGAAAAAATAAGTAGAACAAGTGCATATTCGTTAACTATAGGGTTCAGGGTTTAGCTCTTAAACCCTTTAATTGACAAAAAAGAAATCGTGCAAACACTTGCATCCTTTTAGTCCTTCCTTACGCATATACTAACATCTAAATGGGATTGAGTATCACTAGTATCACAATTCAAAAAGAAATCATGTATAACAAGTCATAAAAAGTCTTCAAAAGACACCATTATATCTTCTTTTGAGCAAAAATTGTAGTTTCCGGAAAAAATTTACTATGCGATTCCCTGCCAATGAATCCATATGGATAAACTCACATCGACTACTGCTGTTTTAAGGTTTAAGTTATCTGATTCTTTTTCAAAAATATCAAAGCATGTCATAATAAATACTAAGAGGGAATAATCGAAGTGCACATAAACATTCTAGAGGAAAAGAACCAGTGGCAAAGTAAAACATCACAGATATAAAATGTAACTCTTACAACAGAACTGATTGGTGTGAAGGTATCCTGCCCTTTAGCTATTGTCCATGGAAGACCTGCAGACTGGGAAAGCAAAAAATTTAAATAATATTGATGTCATTAACAACTTCCAATTAGGCAATGACACAATTTTAACAAAATAATCCAAGTGAGTAGCATATTCCATAGTTAACATAGACACTAAATTTATAAATTCTTATAATGTCCTTGACAGAAATACTTCGCTCCAGCAATGAAGCTGTTTTCTTCAAATAACTCGTGACAGTTGCAGTTATCTTATCTTATGCCATTGTTATGCCTGCCTAATTAACAAGAAAGTCTGAAGTCCACTGAAAATTTTATGGCAATTAAAGGCGGCAACAATTAATTGTGCCATAACTCGGCCTCCCTAATCCAAATTTTTAACTAAAAATGACGAAAAAAGAAACAAAAGCATTACCTTTGCCGAAGCTTGAATTTCCCTGGCAGTCATATCCAGCGCAAGAGCATAGCCTAACACAAATGAAGACATTCAGATTGCAAGAAAATCATATCTGGATTCACGAAGCCAACGGTCTGGCTTTCCTTTAAATTTAAGGAAGCAAAACACAGAACTCCCAAGTAACTTGGCAGCTGGAACAGAACAAAAGTACCCATCTCATATATTTCAGGGATACAACCCAAACAGCATAAAGAAATTAGTAAAGTCAAACCCAAGAGGTTTATCAAGAAAACATTTCCAAGATTCTCCAACATCAAAACAACCATTTTAACCCCCAGTAGACAGAAATCAGTAGCTGCATATTAGTATATTACGCTCCATAACAGAATGGAAGAGAACAACCCATCAAAAGAACCCATCACAAGCCCATTTGAGATCAAAACGGAGGACTCATCAAGACCCCATTTGACATCACTATAGAAATTTCACAACGAGAACCTTTGTTCAACTTTTCGATGCAATAATGGTAAAGGGATTTTACCTCCAACATAATCCATGGCGGAGGCTTGAGGAACATCGCGAGCTTTCTTAGCGATCACAACGGCCAGCTCCACCTCGTGATGAAGCGACTCCAGTGGATGAGGAATCTCAATGGTGCCTCCGGCTTCCAAATATGACGATGTCGGTTTCAGAAACAACACCGGCTCCTTCAGAACATTTCAATACTTATTATTAGAAGAAAACAACAGAAAACTAAAGAAAATTTTCTGAGACTTTCTCAACCGCCAAACAAATCCATATAGCCAGAGTGTGAGAGAAGAGAGAGACCTTAGGGACGGCGTTGCCGAGCTCTTTGGCATGAGCCACGTAGTTTCTTCCGACGCCGACGATCTTAGTCCCTACTTGCAGAATATTCTGAAACGCCGCCGTCGCCATTTTTTCCAAAGTCCGGTTTTTGCCAATAGACGCTTCTCTTCTTTATGTTTCACTTTACTACTAGTACTATTATTATTATTATTATTATTATTATTATTATTATCATTATTTCCATGTATTTTTTAAGGACATTTCTATTATGTCACCAATCATGTCATTGAGATAATTATAATTTTACTTCGAGGTCATATGGACCTAATTTATTATTTAAAATCAGTTATTAAAATATTAACGCATCGTCTAACAATGTTAGGCACAATAATGCCCATAATATTTTGCACATATATGAAACACAACAAAAGAAAAAAAAAAAAAAAAACGTATAAGTTGTCACTAATGACATGATTGGTAACTCGGAACAAACAAATCAAAATTGGATGTCGTTATGGCAATTCACAACTCCAAAAACATATTCCCAAACCACCGCCCCAAAGAGGGGAAAAAATAAATGAATAAATGTTTACAGTTGAATGGCTTAATTCAACTGAATGGTTTTCTCTATCACTAAATCGCTTATGTTACAATTAGAAGGTTGTATAGTTACTAATCTAGCTGTTATATGACAATTAGAAGGTTGTGTAGTTACTAATCTAGCTATTAAATGGCAATTAGAAGGCTATGTAGTTACTAATCTAGCTATTAAAAGATTGTATACTTACCAATCGACATTATATATATATATATATATATATATATATATATATATATATATATATATATATATATAGGTTGCCAATCCAATAAGTATTTTTTTTCTTTACCTATGGATATGTATTTTTTTTTAGCCGTTGGATCACCATCTAATAGTGATCCAATGGCTATAATAAAATGCATGAAAAGACGTGCATCATTAATGTTCTTTTTCTCTCTTACTTTTTACAATAAAAAAATATATATGCTAAATTTTCATTGACCAAATTGATACCTATGCATAGGTAAAAAAAAAAAAAATACCTACTGGATTGGTGCCCATATATATATATATATATATATATATCCATGGAAGCCTTAGACTTTTAGTTGAACGTGATTTCTCTACATTAGGATAAATAAATATTCAATTCAATGGTTTTCTTAGTAAGGGAAGGGGCATTATACTCAAAATATTACCCAGTAATACATCAATCACCCGAAGGAATATAGTCAGCAATATGTGTAACTTTTTCTTGTTGTTTCTCAATCTGTTGAATGGCCCTGCCATTGTTTGCCTTACCTTTTTCGTTCTCCAAAGGTTTGTATAATTGAAATGAAAATTTGGATCCAAGGAAAAAATTGACCACAATCTTATTTCTTTAGTAGTAGGATTCCTTACTACATGGTCTCAAAAATCTAGCAAGTCCAATCCAAGAGTGCGCCTAAACAAAACTGACTTTTAAGAGTTTTGGACAACAAGTTAAAAAATGCAAACATAATAGCGGGCATGGTATATACTCGTTATTGCCTCTTCCTTTTCTCAATGTTAAAGTTGACATCCAGGAGGTTTGTTATGCCTGCACTTATCTTTTGACCTGCTTTTACCGGACCGACACCTTCAGGAGTGCCTGCATGTATAGAAATAAAGACTGTTTAAGAAAAGACTATCAAATGTAGACTACAAATTCAAGGCTCTAATCAACCAATCCACCAATAAGCAAATATGACTACTTCCTTCGGTTGCAGACTTAATCTGATTAGTAACTATATTCACCTCTTCTAATTTTAAGGCTAAAGATTTTAATAACTCGTCCTTTGTTAAAAGTACCTAACTTATTTCCACCCAGAAAGTCTAGAAGGGGACAAAGAAAGGGGGCATTTTAATGACCTACAATACCTGTTAGTATGACATCCCCTTCAAAAAGTGTCATGAAAGAACTTATGTGGCTAATGAGAAATGGGATCTTAAATATCATATCCTTGGTCGAGCCTTTCTGCTTCACTTCGCCGTCTACCTGCGGTCAATCAGTTCGGAGTATATCAATATGAAGACTAATAAGAGCTACTTTTAAAGCAAATGAAGAAGAGCTAATATCCACCTTCAACCATAGTTCTAAATTTTCAGGGTCTGCTACTGATGCCTTTGGCAGCTGCATAATTCATTTGAAAAGTCAAAGGCGAAGAGATAATGCTTGAAAAAAGTAGCTAGAAGAACTTGCATACTCATTAAGTACAATCAAGACTAAGCGGTTACCCTAAATGCTCTTACCTCTTTTTAAAAGAGATTAAATGAGAGAAGAGACAATCATAGAAGAAAGACACTGCTCGTACATCCTTTTACTTACATCTAAAGGGAAGCGAAAAGGAATAAAGTATGGTAGAACATAACCATCTCTTCAGAAGAAATCACAATATCTTGTTTTGAGCACATAAACTATAGCCTCTAGACTCACCGTACAAGTTCACCCTAATGAATCCATCTACACACCACATTGACTGATGCATTCTGTTCTGAATTTAAGTTCAGTCTATGTGATCTTCTTTTAAAATGTGTTGGAATATTTCATATAAAGATGCCGAAAGGGCACAATTCAAGTGAGAGAAACATACCAAACATCAAAGATACAAGAAGCATTTCTTACAAAAGAACTGATTGGTGTAAAGGTATCTTGGCCTTTAGCTATATCCCACGGAAGACCTGCAGACTGGGAAAGCAAATAATTAAAATAACATCGACCGCATTAACGATTTCCAATCAGGCAATGGCACTAATTTTTGGAAGAAAAACAATCCAAATAAGTTTACTTGATAGTCTAAATAGACACCAAAGTTTATGTCTCTCCAGTAGTAATATAGCCGTTTTCCCCATATGATAAATCAAGTTATGACAGTTGGAATCAGTTCAAATACTCCCTCTGAACTATTCTTACTATTAAAGGCAGCAACAACTAGCTATACCACAACTCTGTCTCCCTAAATCGGCAAATGGGAGAGAAAATACACAGNAATAAAAAAATACTACCTTTGCCGGAGCTTGAATTTGCCTGGCAGTCATATCCAACGCAAGAGCATAGCCTGACAGGAAATAAGGCTATTCAGATAGCGAACAACTCATATTTGTAATACATAAGGCCAAAAATCTGGCTTTCATTTATCTTAAACAAAGCAAAGCAGAGTTACAAGGAACCCGGAACAAAAAAAAAAATTCACCATTATAGAGCCAAACAAGAAGCATGGCAAACATCTCATGTCACAGATAGAACCCAAACAACGTAAAGAAATCATCACCACAGCACAGTAGTAGCAAAATCCAAGGGGTTCATCAAGAGAAATGTTTAAAAACAACCTCGAACAAACACTTCTCAGTAAAAAGTACAAAAGAAAAGAACCAATCATATATTAGGCAAAATCATTCAGCCAAAAGCGAATCCTACCAATTTCACAAAGTGAACATATTTCAACATCCAGAGAGCTAATACATTGTCATGTGTTACACTAAGTTTAAATTTAAGTACCAAAATTATAATTTGGTTTGTCAGGATAAAGTCACGCTTGCTAATCCGTAACAAAAATGAGTAGAAAGAGGATAAAGCCCGAAAAAGATAGAGTGGAATGAGAAATAAAGAGAGGAGAATATTATAATTCTCTTTGGTACGTAATTAATACATGATAATTACATGTGATAAATAATATGTGTGACAATAAAACAACCAATTATGTAAGTTATTGTAACTAAGTTAAACTTGATAAGAATTTACCAGCAACATAATCCATGGCAGAGTCCTCGGGAACATCACGAGCTCTCTTACCGATCACAACAGCGAGCTCCACCTCATGATCCAGCCACTCCAGGGGATGAGGAATCTCTATGGTGCCTCCGGCTTCCAAGTAAGACGATGTCGGTTTCAGAAACAACATCGGCTCCTACAAAAGTACTTCTTCACATTTTAATAACTTTCCCACACTTTCTCACCACCCAAACAAACCCATATACACACACACACACACACACACACACACACACACACACATAGACAACCTTAGGTACGGCGTTGCCGAGTTCTTTGGCATGAGCAGCGTAGTTTCTTCCGACGGCGACAATCTTGGTGCCCACTTTCACAGGGTTTTCGGACGCCGCCATTGCCTTTTTTTTAAAAAAAAAAAAAACTTATCTCTTTGCTCAACAAAGGGTGTCGTTGATGTAGAATTGTTTATACGAATATGGGTCCTGCTTCTATTTTTTTATTTATTTATTTTCTGTACACATGTCTCGGACGATAAGATATAAATAATAGTTATATATGTTTACAATAAAGAAAAAAAAAAGGGAAAAAAAAAAGTCATTACAGTTCTCCTCAAAAGAAAAAGTACATACAAATGGCACTACAGTGAAGTGTTTAAGCACTTTCAGAAGCTAAGGTCTGTCTTTTACTGCAATAGCAAAACATGTCATCAATATGCATGGCATGAGATTAGAACAGGTTCCTGATTAGTTAATAGTTAAAACGACATTAATTAGTGTGTCGTAAAAGAAAAAGATTACTCACAGTTCCTTTGAGAGAAGCAGCCTCAGGAATTTTGGGGCTGATCATAGCATTGTTTCTTCTTTCATTGAGCAAAACAATAGCACACTTGCATGTGAAAGATAATAGTACAACTCCAAGAGTAAGCACCACAATGGATTCAATCACAATTGCAGATCCCAATGCTCCACGATAAACATTATATATATAAAAATATGTGAGTTTGTTATAACAGAGAATGCTAAACTAATACGCGTTTATAATTATAGTCCTTGTTGTAATGGACCCATTCTAGCATGCATTTTCTTCTTGCTTTGCTAATTAATGAAATTTATGTTTGAAACTAATTATACTCACCATGAGATACAAATGAACTCATTGGCCTTTTTCTGATTAGATTGACATTAGCCTCTGCATATAAAGGCACAGATACATTTTCACTACAATCAGGGTAGCACCCATAATTTCCCATGTCATTTACTGTCACGGTTAAAATAGTACCATGGTATCCACCCTGTGCAAGAAAAAAAAACAGAAATTATAAGCTAGTTAATGTTTATGTAATCTGACTAAACTTAGTTTAGCTTGCATCAATAGAAACTTACATTATAGAATAGTTGTTTCATAACACTGTTGCAGTCATTGATTGTTCCCTTAAATCTGATTCCATTAGCTTTGACTGTAAAATGTTTTGAGATAGTAACATATGTCTGAAGAGGCTGCCACCTATAACTATTCATGGTCCTGAGTTCAGTTGTCTTGATCAGCTCAGCTGGTAGACTAGTTACCAGAAATCCATTATCAACTTCTACGGAGAATATGACCATGAAAGAGGAATCATCACCTGAAATGTTCCAAGGGAAGCCTTAAAAGACAGTTGAACTTCAAACACGTTCAAATCGTGTTTAGTTTTAATACATGGGATTTTTAAGTCTAAATCATTACTTCAAAGTTCCAGCATATCATCTCTAACCATACCAGAAAAGCCTTGAAGATCAGGGTCTCCAATGAAAAACTCAAACTTGTCTCTTTCTAAGTCATATATCAGTGACTCATCTTCATTACTCTTCAAGATGATAAATTCAGGGATGTTAATAAATGGCGGATCATTAATAGGCTCCAAAAAGACTGGAACATCCATGTTATTCACTCCATTTGTGTTTCTCGTCGAAATTCGGACTGTATCGCTGCCATAAAAGTTCTCATTTCTGATTCAAGAAGGAAAGAAAAAAATAACTGTAACAAGCCATACAGTCCTCTAGCATAAACTTAAGAATATTCTTATTGTAAGATTTTATATCAAAGAAAAAGGAGGAGTGCAGGTTAGTGAATTGTACCCAAAATACTGAATTGATTCGAGAGCATAATTGACTACTTCCACAGTGCCTTCCAAGACCAAAACCTTTGCTTCTCCAGTCCCTATGTATACAGAAAGTCTGTTCTTTATTGGCCAAAACCGGATTGGCATTGGAGAGAGGGAAATAGTCCCAGATTGTGCACTAAGATTAACAGAGATGTTCTCCCTCATATCTGAATATCTTATCTCAAACCCAGAGAAACCACTACAAAAACCACGAATCAATGGTATAAACCATATAAAAAGGTAGAACACAAATGACAAAATCATTAGAGATGTAAAGTGGCTTACCCAAATTTGGGACTAAGCTCATCTTCAGCTGCTTGTAATTGACTTGGGAAAGAAACAAACTGAGGTGGGATTGTGAGAACAGATATGTTCACAGAAGCAGTTGCAAGATTACCATTGATATCGGATATTGTATACATAAAAGAATCGTTCCCATAGTAATCTTTCTGAGGCGTGTAACGGAGCAGCCTTCCGTATTGGAGAAGTGAACCATGATTTGGCTAACAACACAAGAATGAAAAGAGATTAGCAAGACAGAAATTTGAAAGAACTAGCTATTAACTACGTCACTCTAGAATGACCCTTCGAGTGTTTAAATGCTTAAGGAAGACCATGAAAGAAAAGTTCAATTGAATGTCTTCTTTTGGAAAGAAGTCAAGGAGGATAGAGAACATACTTCTGAAAATTCAAGGATAGTTGCATTGTCACCAGCGAAGAAGTCATTTGCTAAAGCATCAAAAGCAGTCGATTCATCCTCCCAAACAGATATTGCATCATCAAAGGCTCTTGGGAAATATTTGCCTACAAAATGATCAGTGAAAAACAATAGAAAGTTAGACAAAAATGCTAGAAAGATGTTGAGTCAGATTATGATTTGAGGCCATTCGTTGAACAGCGGCGAAAACAATCAAGTCCAGAAGGCAAATTATGAAGTAGAGAATAGATGCTAACTTACTACTATAGACATTGACCTCAAAGGGACAAGGGGAGAAACGTTTGCCATCAAATGAAGCACAAATTTGATATGTTCCAATATCCTTAGCCGTATAATGACCCGTATATGACCCATCATTGTTATCCAAAAACATTGAACTTGAGAAACCTGAAGTATTCTTCATTGAAGAAGCAACCTCTAGTTTCAGCCTTGATTGTTGTGACATAACAGGGTTATGGAAGGAATCCATGAGCAGTACAACTACTTCATTCTTTATCAGCTTTGGCACTTTGGGAGCAAATTTGACAACCCCTGAAAGTGATACATTAACCTCACCTGCCATAGAAGATAATGATTAAACCTATGACCGAAGCATTTAAGTTTGAACTTTTGAAGATGTGGTATGCTTGGATTGGATATGGGACATTCCCCTTCAGGAGAAAAATCTTCAAACAGAAAATGGAGAAAAAAGATGCATCTGGAACCAAAAAGCATAAACTAGAGATGAGCAATACCTGCCCTTACTTCCTTGATAAATGAATGACCTCCATTAAGCATAATATTTCCACAAAATACTCGGATACTGTAGATCCCACTCTTGTCAGGCGTGTAAGTCACGTTAAAAGAAGTGGCTAGAACACTCAAGTTCCTAACAGACTGGACAGGACACCAAACATCATACGAATTAAAAGACTTAGAGATTGAAGTAAAATACACATAAATTATATATGAATCTACTTCCTACAGGATCAGTCGGATTCACAGATGGTGAAGGAGCAACTTCTGCTTGGTTTGAACCATATCTAAGTCCCCTTGCGAGTTCACTGTCTACACAAAGATGCAAACTTTTGTTATAGTAAAAGTGAAACAAGGGAGTTTCGTAAGATTGAATATACCATTGATAATCTGCATTGGAGCTATGACTGGTAGTACATTATAGGAATCAATTTCCCTTGTGATTTGTACTCGAGGCCTCTCTACTTCTACTGGAGAAGGATATAAAAAACTATCTCTTAAATAAATCGAGAACTCTGCCACTTCTCCTGCGACCGAATTGTTCAAACCACTTCCATTGACAACACTGTTTGATCCATTGCAATATCCTATTCAAGTATTTACATTCAAGCATTAGCATACTAGTCAAAAGGGTAAGAGACGAGGCAGACTAAAATAACATCGTAAAACGGCAGGACAAGCTCCAGATACACTTCTTTAGCAAGAAAGAAATATCAAATGACACACCTACAAAAACAGTATAAGCATATGGCATGTTAGAGATACTCTTGTTGTGCTTTATGTCAGATATCTTGAGCAAGAAATTCCCCGGTTCCAGATTACTATATGAGAAAAGCTGAATTCCAGGCTCCACTTCCTCAAAGTACAAATCTGGTACAGGTATAGACAAGTTTGTCTCTTTTTCGACAACTTCAGCATCAAACTCATACAGTCCTGGAGCTAAATTTCCATATTGATCTTGCTGTTGTATGAAGAGTTCCATCTTCGAAAACAGTTGCCATGCATTTGATTCATAGTTCCACTTCGCCACACAATTGGAAACTTCAAGAGGTCCTGGTACAGGCCACTCAAATACTTCATTACTAGAGGCCTATTCTATAGCATTTGGCATATTAAAACTCAAAAGAAATAGTTGCTCCACCAAATGAAAAGTTCGAAGCAAAAAAGATGAATAAGCAGTGACTTGATCAAGATATTGAACTATGCTTAAATTACTTACAGAAATATGAAGACTGGATTCACAAAACTTCACCTGGATTCACTTTAAACGATAGGGGAGTGCCACTCAAGGCCTGGTTATCACCCTGAACTAACAACAAGAAGTCTCCAGCTTTCACCACAATAAACTCAATGCCGATATAACCAAATCCATTCCAACCAACGCGAGTGACATTCGGAGAATCAGCAACGGAACCATTCGCATATAATGCAGACACAGTAAAGTTCAACGAACTCGGGTCTTCGCCAGTTGAAGTGACATTATTCCCAAATGCATCTTTAGGAAGAATCAGGACTCTGGCTCTTGCCCCTGCTTCATACTCATTGATGTAACCCATCCATGAAGCGAAACAGATAGATGGATATATTCTCCCTTCAACAGTACATTTCAGAGTCAAAAAAAACATATCGAAAACTCACAAGCCTTTCATTTACAGTTCAGTTCACTTAATGGGATATGAACAAGTATCATAAAACCTGGTTCAACTTGGAAATGCAATGATGAATCGAACACTTGGTACCGGTCCTCATTGATCATTACGTTGAATAAACCCGCGGTTATGGTAGTAAAGAACACCTTCCAGTCATCATGATTGCCTTCTAAATCTGTAAGAACCCCTGATACATAAGAGCTATTGCCAGTTTTCCCACTGACAGAAAGAGTGGGCTTGAAAACATTCTTGTCAAGCTTGTCAAAGTTGTTTAGAACTTTGATCTTTATAGTCGCAATGTCGCCGGCTTTGTATGTGTCCTTGTCGTTTAACCAACTGAATGCAAACTCAGGCTTTCCCTTTACGTCTTCTGCAAACAAAAATGTATGTTAGCGCCAAAGAGAGAGAGAAGAAGAAGAAGAAGAAGAAGAAGAAGAAGAAGAAGAAGAAAGTTAATGAATTACGTGAATTCGAAAGTTTGAACCCAGAAGGCAAAGCCATGATCATGATGAGTATGCATACTCCCATCTGAACTGCCATGATTCTAAACAACGCCGGATGAAGCCACAGGCGGTTTAGCAGTTTGCCTAAAGCCAAAGCCCCACTTCATGCCGGGGCCCCAATAACCGTTAACCTTTTCTTTTCTTTTTTCTTAAAATTAAGGCTTCATTTAAATAGAAAATTATTTACTCAAAAAAAAAGACAGAAAATTAAAAAGAAATATATTTTCAAAAAGAGAACAATAATATCTTATTGTTTAAACATTTTGTTTGGATTGAACCCAATCATTACATTTAAGATTCTATCCAAATGCTATCTCATAATAACGAAAATATCATAAGATTCAAATTAACTAGTTAACTGGGATCCCTCACACAAAACATCAATTGTCTCACACAAAGAAATTGTTACCTTCTAGATTTAACACGGGTACATGGGCGCTAACTATGTACTATAGATGATTTTAGTTTCTTTTTGTAATATTAATATTTACAATAAAAACAGTAAGAATACCAGCAATGCTGATAATTTTAAATATATAAATAAACTCTACTAACTAAGACAGTTTATCTCCTTTTGTGTTGAAACCGTATAACCATATTTATCAGTTCCGACCTTCATGTTTGAAATTTGAAATTCAACAACCGTCAAGCTTTTCTTTTTGAAATGTCCTGAATATAATCTATAATGCTTTTTTATTTAAAAAAAAAAAAAGTTTGAAAAAATAAGAACTTCTACAGATATATTGTAAATTTCCTATTACAAGAGGAAGAGTATAATTTTATGCCTAAATAATAGCAACGTTACTAACGAATGCCCTGATTTAAGGAAAATAATCTAGGCAATAAATCAAATAAATACAAAAAATCAAATACAGAGAATCAAGGAATAATTAGAGAAGATCTTGATTCGTAGCACTCCCCCTCAAGTTAGAATAGATGTTGATCATTCCTAACTTGCTGGTAAAGTTTGAAAACTGTGGCACACTCAATGATTTAGTGAAGATGTCTACAAGTTGTTCTGATGTTGATATATGATAAGTTTTAACCACACCAGCTTGAATCTTTTCACGAACAAAGTGACAATCAATCTCTATATATTTTATCAGTTCATGAAAAACCGGAATAGAAACTATGTGTAGAGCGGCTTGTCTATCATAAAATAGCTCAACTGGTTGTGAATGCTTTGTTCCAAAATCATGTAAAATGTTTTTGAGCCAAGTGACCTCACAATAAACAGCTGCTATAGAACGATATTCTGCCTTTACACTTGAGCGGGAGACGGTAGCTTTGCTTCTTGGTTTTCCAAGAAATGAGATAACGCCCAATAAAAACACAATAACCTGTGGTTAACTATCGTATGTCTCGACATGGAGCCCAATCAGCATCACAAAAAGCATTCAACTCTAATGAACTTGCCGATGAGAGAAAGATACCTTGTCTAGGTGTATTCTTGATTTAGCGTAGGACTTGTTGCACTGCTTCTAAGTGTGGGACTCAGGGCTTATCCATAAATTGACTGAGAAGGTGTACGACATAAACCAAATCTGACCTTATGATAGTCAAATAAATCAATCGTCTAATAAGTCTTACTAAGAGATAAATTCTGCTCCATTGGAGAATAGGCAGGCTTCACTGCCAAGTACCCTATATCTTCTAATATTTCAAGTGCATACTGCTAGTGTTGGTGTTAGTTGAAATAAATTTTTGGAAAAATATTTTCATAAAATTATTTTTAAGAACGCAATAATTTTGTAAAATTAAGAAATGCAGTGAAATTGGTCGTTTAAAATTTTCTTTTTACAAAATATTTCAAATTGTGATCTAACATAAATTAACTCTTGATATAAACAAGAACAATACTCGGATTCGCTTCACAACTTTCTCGTCTTCCTGTCTATTTTCGAAAGCCGTTTGATTGATTCGGTAGGTGGTTACTTTCTTGATTCCCTACAAAGAGATCTGCAGATGAACAAGAAGACAATCTTCTCAAACCGATTTCTCCGCGATGGCCGAAACAACAAGGACAATGAATCCCTAGTGGTGGCTGATTTTTTTTACTCTCTCTCTATTTTTCGTGTGACACTCTCTTCTCAAGGGGGTATTTCACGCGTAACATTTGTGTCTAGTTGCTAGAGAATTTTTCTCTTAACTATAAAGAGATTAGTAAACCCTAATGGGCTTATTGGACTCAACTAATCATCAAATAATTATTGGGTTTTAATTTGAGCTAGACAGAGGACTAAATGGATCCATAAAGTCCAAGCTCCAATAAACCATATATCCACTATCATAATTAACTCTTAATTATGATTGGGCCTTGTCCATTAATATTAAGGCATACCACTATAAACCTAATATTGAACTCTTGAACTAAATGTTATTTAGTTTCTGTGAAACTTATTAACAATTAATTAGCTTGATCCATTTAGCATATACTATACCTGTAGACATACCCACAATGCAATGCCGTACTAGTAGGGTGAAAATACTGTATTACCCCTCTAATACATATTTACCTTTGAGTTGCCATTTTTCATCTAATGGATAATAGTTGACTATAGTGTTTATATCTGCTTATACCTGGTGTGTATTATTCAAGTACTTGAAAAAATTTAAAGTGACATCATATGCATGGTGTCCATCATGAAAAACGTTTTACATATATCATATATCTTATCTTCCAAGATACCAGAGTTCGAACCATAAATCGGAACTAATCCTTTAGTAACTCAAAAGGACAAAACATATGAAAGTAAGTTTGTTAATCACTAGAATTAAGGTCTTCTACAATAGTGCTAGATTAGTAAAATTAGAAATTTGAGTTACGATACTTAACCTCAAATTCTAATTCACTAGGTCCTGTTTGATGCTGTTATAAGTTTCTTATGACACACTAGTGTTTCTATCCGAAGACTCACTTCGATAATTAGAGACTTCATTAATTAAATACACAACACTATATTCTATAGCATAGTAAATTATTTCATCTTCAATATGAAAAATGCGAATAATTTAATTTAGACATAATGAAATAAAGAATATAATGTCTCTCATACATGATCTCATCATACGAATAATTCTTTATTACTCATTTCATGTCTTAGAATCTTTAAGATGTTTTCATAGGATAAACATACACATCACATGTATATCAATTGGACATAAATGAAATAAAAATTTATAACATAGAATTTATTAATAAAAATATATACTAAATAATCCAATAAATATTACTTATAATATCTAAATAATAAACTGTTTTATAGGACATTATTCTAACACATACTTCCTTTATGAAATAGCAATTCTTCCTTTGGATCGAGATATCTCTATGCCTAAATACTATTTCAAGCTACCAAGATCCTTAAGGTTAAATTGATGCATGAGGTGAGCTTTAATTCCTTCAATCTCTTAGAGATTATCACCTGCTAGAATGATGTCATCAACATAGATAATAGAGCAGTAAAGGAAGTACCATGGTGTCGGACAAATAAGGAGTGATCTGATTTGGATTGTATAAAGTCCGCAAGGACAAAGACTTTAGATAGCTTGATGAACCATTGGTAAGAAGCTTGTTTGAGCCCATACAAAGATTTGTGAAGCTTGCATACACATGTCTCTCCCTTTCATCCGAAACCAGGAGGTAATGACATGTAGACTTCTTCCTCCAAATCGCCACATAGGAAAGTATTACTAACATCTAGTTATTGAAGATGCCAATTCATGGAAGATGCAATAGTAAGGAGCAAGCGAATGGTAACAAGCTTGGCAACGGGAGCAAAAGTCTCACGATAATCAAAACCTTCAATCTGACTATAGCCTTTTGCAACCAAGTGTGCTTTATAGCGATTGACAGTTCCATTAAGGTTGAATTTGATCTTGTATACCTATTTGCAACCCACAACTTTCTTGTTGGAAGGCAAAGGTTGGAGGGTACAAGTGCCATTTTCATGCAGAGCATGAAGTTCTTCGTCCATGGTAAGATGTCATTTAAGGTCTTTGACGGCTTGGGCAAATGAGGTGGGTTATTAGACAATTGAAATAGAAGTAGTGAAAGCACGATGTGTAAAAACTCAATTTTTTTAGGGGTAGAATGGTCATTTGACCATGTCTTAAAAAAAATCAGATTATATATATACATATATATATATATATATATATTATTTCACTCTCTCTCCTCTGTTTCCCTTTCCTTCCTGATTACACTCTCTCTCTCTCTCGTCTCTCTCTCGCTCGGCCGAAGACCGGAGGAACTGCCGCCACTGCTCCGAGCTCCGTCCGGCTAGCCCACTGCCCGGTGAGCTCCTTCCATGTCGCCAGGAGGCCGCGCTACCCACCTCCAGTCACCGCCGATAGCCACATTGCCGGAAAATGTCATTTTTGGCCACGGGAAGTTTTGATTTCCGGCGACGATTCCGGCCATTTTAAGCTGCATTCTTGGGCTCGTTGGGTTCGTTTCATCGAGAGAAATCTCAATGTATATATTTCTCAATCCCATTTTGCCCGAATTGAAAGTTGCTATTTTAGGGTATTTTGAGTTTTGAATTTTAGTTTTTGATCCGACCGTTAGATTTCATTTTTGTTGTCATTTTGGAATGTACTCAGAAAATGGAAAAGTTTGATATATATATATATATATATATATATATATATATATATATATATTGTGTCGTTTGGTGATCAGCACGAAAATCGAGATCAGACGATTGAGATTTTACCTCATTTTGTGTGCCACCGGTCCGATGTAGACCTAGACTCGAATTGGACAAGTCATATATCTAACCTAACAATTTTGGGTGCTAGAAATTCAGTGAAGAGGTCCATTTGTGGAATTGAAGCTCCAGTGAGAAGTTGGTTTTTCGCAAGAGGACGATCGAGGGCATGGGATTAGTTTCCAACCCTCCGAATGATCATCTAACGGCACCTTGAGCATCCAATAGCGTGGTATCGCTATTCTAGTGAGGTAGAGATTCGGTTACCTCTCTTTTACGTCATTTTGAATAAAACTTATTTTCTGCAGCATATGAGAACAAAGTGATTTTAGAACTTTTAAATATCTGTGATGGAATTGAATAGTATAATTTATATATTGGATTGTTCTGGGAATTTTTTGAGTGCAGGTTATTTTTAGGTATGTTAAAATAGGGCCATTATGCTGTCCATTTTTCTACAAAATCTAATGAATTATTTTATTAAAAATCAGAGCATCATGTGAACTTAATTTACTGCATAGCTACTTTTAGACATCAGTTCAGAGTACACGTATCATAGGATCACACATAAGTCCCAGGTTAGCATCATAGGGATTTTACAGTATAGCATTGTGGCCCCACCGACGGTAAGAGTCCGTGAACCCGCGCAAGATATTTCTTCTGATTACCTCCCCATTTGGCAGGCGTAGAAAATGTGGTTTCCCCTCCAGGTTTGGTAGGCGACACACGGGTATCCCCTCTGGTTATGGGCTAGGTGTCAGGCAGGCTGTATGGCACACGTAGTGCCAACACCCTAGTTTCCATTGATGAAAGGTGGTAAACTCATGGGTATGGGTGGATTTGTGTCATGTATTTGTGGACTGATTAGTTTTGGGATATTATGTTTTCCATACCTCTATATATATGTATGTGCATATGGACTCTCAGTTTTGGATATTTTATGAATATATGCACATATGGTTTTGCAAAGTTATTTTGGATTAAACTAACCATGCATGGGCTTTCCATTACTAAAAAGGTTTTAATTGAGGTAATAGCATTCCTACTGAACTTTCGAACTCACTCCTTCCCTTTTTCTCCCCTTTTCAGGTGATCACTCATTCGAGTATCGATGACTAGGTAAGTCGCTTAGCTTAGGCTCATGGTCTTATTCCTCGGGTTGGTACTTTTCTTTGTCTCACTCTTTCTCCATGTCTAACTATTTAGCCAAGTTCATTGAGTCTACTAAGTGAATGTATGAGGATGTATTTACTACTATTTGAGGATTTGGTATATATATATATATATATATATATATGGGACTCTATAGTTCCCAAGGAGTATATTTTTAAAGTTTTAAGTGCTTAGAAATTTTGATTAATTTTATAAATCAATTTTTGGACCTTCTGACTCAAGATTTACGAACTTTATTTTAATCAACACAAAAGTTTTTATCAAATCAAGTTTTTGTATAAATTAACTATGTTTCATCAAATGTTAATTGGCCTATCTCTCTTAATAAATTAAACTAAAGATATATTCCATTTTTATAGAATTTCTAATGAGTCAAGGACTAAAATGAAATATCCAAATACTGAATTTTCTTCGAATTTTATAAAATTTCTTATTTATATTAATTTACACTCGGAATTACTAAAAAATCACGGCCTAAGATTTTAGATCGTGACACGGTGGATAGGAGAAAGTCTATCATAAGTAAGCACATGAGACAAGGGTGAGAAATACCTTTGGAAGAAGTTAACACCGAGTGAGACGATAGTAGGGAGTGAGCAAACAAAGAAGCTTCTACATGATACTGTTGTTGAAGGTAGTTGGGTGTTAGTGTGGGCCGTCAAATTCGATTATCAGGTGTAGGAGAATCAGGTGAGGAGTCAAGTGGAACCATTGCAACAGTATCTAAGACTGCAACATCTAGAAGAAAAGGGATGCATAGAAACTGGTGCTTCGGTGGGACGAATTGGGTCTAAGGATGTTATGGCAAGCAATGGTGGCGTCGTGGCAGTTGTTATAGGATGTGAAATATGAGAAATTGATGGCACAATAGCGAAAGAATTCGGATTAGTTGGCACTGTGGTAGACAAGGCAGGTGCCACAACAGGAAGAATTGCCATGTCATCTGGTTCCCAAAAATCGGGCGTGACAGATAAAGTGGATATGGGAGTGGTAGAAGCATAAGGAAAAATATGTTCATGAAAAATGACATCTCGGGAAATAAAAATTCTTCCAGTGACTAAATCATACACCCGATAACCTTTAGTACCATAAGGATAACCAAGAAAGATGCAACGAAGAGAACGAGCATCAAATTTACTTGGTTTTTGATGATAGGTAGATGCAAAACATAGACAGAAAAAAACATGTAAATGATCATAAGTGGGTGTTTTGTTAAAAAATACCTCAAATGGTATTTTGCCATAATGAATATGGGTTGAGGTATAATTGACTACCAGTAAGAATAGCATCACCCCAAAATATTTTGGGAAGATTAGCTTGGAAAAGAAAAGCATGGGCTACATTGAGTAGATGCCGATGTTTTCGTTTAATAACTCTATTTTGTTGAAAAGTTGAGATACAACTGGTTTAGTGAATAATCCCTTTAGCTTGATATACGTTTAGAATGTCAAATTCAAAGCCATTGTCACTACGAATCATCTTAATGCGAGAATCAAATTGCATTTTAACAAGATTTATAAAGCCAAGTAAACAACTTCTAGCTTCAGATTTTGTAAGCAAGAGATAAACCCATGCACATCAAGAAAGATCATCCATGATAGTAAGAAAATATTTTGCCCTTTGTAAAGTTGGAACATGATAACCACCTCAAGTATCAACATGAATTATCTCAAAACAAGATTTTGTATTAGTAGAACTGGAAGGAAAAGATAGTCTAGTTTGTTTAGCATGTGGACAAATAGAACAATCATTAATAAAATGAGATTTAACAGAATCTGAACACAAAGAAATGGCTTGCAAACTTTTATTAGAGGGGTGACCAAGACGTCGGTGCCAAAGATGAGGATGGGAACTGGCGGCAGTGGCAACAAAGGCATGACACCCAACATATGTCGAAGTATCAAAGTAGTAGAGTCCAGCTTGCTCAGTTCTTGTCCCAATTGTCTTCCTCGAATGTTGGTCCTACACAAAACAAAGATTGTTGGTAAAGATTGCATAACATAAAGAAGTTTGAGTCAATTTCGCTATAGATATCAAATTGAGTTTAAAGGAAAGAACACAAAGCACATTATAAAGAACCAATTTGCTTGAAAAATATATTGTCCCTATATGTGTTACTTGAGCAAGAGCATGGTTTGGTAAACGAACGTAACGATTATTGACAGGAATGCTAGGAGTAAAAAAATGAGATGAACAAACCATATGATCAGTGGCTCCTATGTCAAAAATCCATCGAATACCTTTACCATGTATGGGAGAGCTAGGAGAAATACCTAAAATATTACTCATAAATGACATTTGATTGGCAACACTAACCGATTTCGTTCTGTCAATGAGTTCAAGGAGATCACGATATTGATTAGCAGTGGACTGTAAGAGGAAGAAACAGTTTCAGCTTTGTCAGACTTGGAATCCATATTATGAGCCCTAGAATAAAAGTTTGAAGGACCTCTCTTATCTGCTTGAGCATTTGCTCGCTTGAGTTTGCGACAGATGTCGATGGTATGGCCATTGAAACCACAATGATCACACTGAAGATGTTGGCAGTAGTTTTCAGTGGTATGTTCGACAAGATTGCAACGATCACATTTGAGATGTGGATTTCTTACTGAGTAACTCCTGTTGGAATTTGATGGTCCATCTTTGACAGCAAAAGCAGCCACACCCAGTGTTTTCACGATTATCTGTGAAGAGATGTTTCGTTGTTTTCATCCTGAATAATGAGGGAAAATATCTTGTTCACAGACAGCAAGGGACCCATAAATAAGATCTTCCCTCGAACTTCGGCATAGATGGGGTTGAGTCTTATTAGAAATTGAATAGTACATTGTATTTATTGGTATTCCTGTAATTTCTTTGCTATGTCACTGTCACAAGCTAGAAGAGAACTTACAGCATCATGTGCATCTTACAATCCCTTTAATTTGGTATAGTAATCACCAATGCTCATGTTTCCTTGAATGCAATCATGAATCACTTCTTCAATATGAAAAAAATGCAAACTATTCACACGAGAGAAACGCTCTTTCAATTTTTGCCGGATTTTGAAGGTGCTCTCATTGTACATCACACTTTGAGCAATGTTTGGCAAAATGGTGTTGAGGATCCAGCCCTTGACGAGAAGATTGCAGTGGGTCTATTGCTTGTGTTCCTTAATAGATGTTCTGATAGTTTCGTGACGGATCCATCCACAAAACTGTCATTGTATTTGGTGATAAGGGCCATGAGCATAGCATAACTTCAAAGGGGGTAATTGTCATGTGTTAATTGTTGAGTCACAAGGATCAGACTTGGTTGATCAGAATGATGGAGATAAAAAGGATCACTTAGATCATCGTACATGTTGGTAGAGGGCTTAGTTGCCTCTAAAGTTTCATCACTCTTTGCTATAGAAGCTGAAAAGAATGGAGGCTTAGATTTAAGTGGGCTATGGAGGTTTTAAAGCTCTGATACCATGTAAATTTCCTATGACAGGAAATATGTAAATGAAAACATAAAGAAAGGAAAGGAAAAATTGGAGAAAAATGTATATTCATATATATGAAAAATAATGTACAGAGGCATATTTATACAAGAAGAAGAGTATAATTTTATGCCTAAATAATAGCAACGAAACTAACTAATACCTTGATTTAAGGAAAAAAATCTAGGCAATAAATCAAATAAATACAAAAAGTCAAATACAAAGAATCTAGGAATAATTAGAGAAGATCTTGATTCTTAACATATATACATCATATATTGATTCTTAACATATATACATCATATACAATAAAATTTATATAAGTAAATATGAACATTTTTACAGGGTCTACAGCTTTAACATCAAACCTCGGATGTTTTTAATTAGTTGGATTGCTAATTATATTGATGAAACTAAAGAAGTGACGACATATTTCAATATTGATAATTCTTTGTATGACATACGAAGGCAGGAGGTTCGTTGGTCTCCATCATTCGAAATGCAGTTTCAAATTCAACTTTGATCTTGTAATAATAAGAATATGTGAATGGTAGATTTTGATGCTCTCATATGAAATGCCAAAGACGAAGTCATGGCAACTCTTTATAAGAAGGTGGTTGTTATTCTTACCCCAAAGTTGGCGAAAGCCAAAATTATGCGAGTTTCTTTCTCATGGATTAGGTATATTGATTTAAATCTCTAAATATTAGAGTTGGACGCATTGATAATATAACAAATTCTTAATGATGGTATTATTTGTCATTTGGAGTTTGATAGTTTGGATGCATTTACTTTATTGTCCTATTTACCTAATATTTTAGTTAAACATGTATATAGTGAAATTAATGAAGCGGTGCATAGTTTAGCTAAGTTTGTTTTAAGATTAAACTATAAGCTAATTTAGTTAGAATAATCTTCTTTTTCAATAGAATCAATTGTTTTAAAGAATATGACTTTCATATAATAACAGATTCGCCCATTCTCGAAAAAAAAATCATTTTCATATTTGAAAAGGTCACACAAAATATTTTCTTTTAAATTTCAATAATAATTGAATTCTATGATTAAACATTTGAAACAGTTATTATTGTCATTTTAAAAGATATATATTTTAAGTGAAAATAGTAATTATTAAAAAAATTAAAAAATGTGATTCTTTTTTAATTTTTGTCATTCGCTTTTTTTAAAAAAAATAATGTTTTGAATAATTTAAACTCTTGAAAAAAAGAATAAAACAATAATTTTTTTAACCTTTTTTCATTTTTTAAAATTTTTTTGAATAGTCTGGAACTCTTTTTATTTTTAATAATTATTATTTTCATTCAAAATACTTTTTTTAGAAAAAAGAAAAATAAAGGTAATTGGTTTCAATATTTATTTGGTTCAATACATGTTTTATGAATTTAAAGGGTAATATTATCTTTTAAAGTAAACTAAAATTCTAACTTTGACTAAATATATAGGTTCAGTTTCATTTGATATGAAAACGCAAATTAAAGGTTTAGTTTGATATAAATGAAAATATATGGGTTTTTCATGAAACTAAAGGTAGTGAGTTTTTCTTGATATTATCCCTTACTTTTTCTTTAATTTACTGATTATTATTGATGTTTAAATAATATTATAATAGCTATTTTTTATTATTATTGTCTTATATTGAGAATTTTTTTATAATATTGAATTAGAACAAACATGTCTAATAAAAAAATATTCATCCAGATATAATAAATTTAATAAAAAGAGATAAGTAGAGAGTTTAATTCCATCACAAATGGAGCTATTAAAAAGTTTCCCACTTATAATATAAGAATGTAAACAACTCAGCATATTTTAATGAATTAGGGGACATGTTTTTTTCTTTTCAATTTTTAAATAATGTCCTATTGGAGGGTCTACCGAAAATGCTTGAGTCAACTTAAGAGATGGGTCAAGAGTAAGGCAACTAGCCCTTTTAAACCCACGAAATTCTTAGATACATACATATATATATATATATATTATATACATAGTTTAATTTACTTTACTTGAAGATAAATAATTAAAACTTAGTGTACATTGAATACTTTATTCTTGTGAAAGTAATAGTACTTGTTATACTAATTTTTATAAACATAACAAATTTATTAGCCTATTTATAGTCCATAGGGAAAAAAAAAATTTGAACCTTTGAAATCTAATATAAAGCATTAATCATGTTTTTGCGATTTTTTCAGTTGAGTCAGACCTAAATCTAAATAAAATGGTAACAAACTTTTACCCAAAAAAAATTATTAATATACATAAATATCTTTGAAGTTGAGCAACGATGGTTTTGAGTGTGATGTTATACTACTAACACGAGAAAAAATTGTGAATGACAAGTGGTTTAAGGTCTTGAAAGTTTTTAAAAGAACGAAACGTCCAAATACTAAAGCAACAACCATTTTATCTTAAACATCTAAGCAAACCAGGAGTTAACGCGTGATTTTCTTCGAAGGTTAATTAAGAAAAATTCAGGTGAATCCTAATTTCAGTCCATGTTAAAATGTTCTTATTCAAAATGTCTTTTAAATTATTTTTTAGGACTAAAAATAAAATTAAACGAAATTTCATGATTCAAAATGGCATGTCATATAAAGAACGTTCAACTTTCACATAATAAAACTACATGTCATTTGTGCTCCCACAATGACATAAATGACAAGAAACTTAAAAGTAATATGTAATATGAATAAACGACAATGAAATTTTGATATATTTATTAAAAGAACGACAATTTGTATAAGTTGGCCCTTTTTTTTTATTTGTTTTATATTATGAGTTGTATTATTTGTCTTCAATAACAAACAAACAAAAAGTTAATTGCAAAAAAAAAAAAAAAACCCTGAAATTTGGTATTTCCACAATTAAAATCCTATATTTTGGTTTCTTAAAAAAAAAAATACCCTAACATTTTGAAATTCAAAAAATTTGTACCATGCGTCTATATTTTTACCAATTTAAATTAATCCAAACAATTTTTTTATAACTGTTTGGAAACAAGAATAACAATTCATAAATTTTTTGGGAAATAAATTTGTAAAAGATGGGCAAAGGGTAATTTTTTTTTAATTTCAAAATGTGATGGTACTTTTTTGGCAGAAACCAAAATATAAAATTGAAGAAAGGCTAAACTTCATAGGAATTTTATTTTTATTTATTTTTTCAATTAACCCAGCAAACAAAATATATGATACAAGTAGTAGTTCTGGTACTAAGGAGATAAATAACATAGCGTTTTGGCAAGTAAACAATACATACATATAGTACAAAGACATGTTGCAACTATATATGTCTCCCCGTTTATGGTGCTCAAAGATTTGTTGGAATTGGAAAACAACGATTGCCATTTCAATAACTTTATTCCATTTAGTATGAAAGTGAGACATCATATGAGTTTAGCTTTATTCCAATTTACAGAAGAGTCATCTTAAGTGCAACATAAGCAGCTCTGGATTCTCGATTAGCTTCTTCCACTCGCTGCAAAATCTTGCAACAGTGGCTCCATCCAGAACTCGATGATCTGCACCTATATTAACCTGAGAAGAATATAAGGAAAAAAAAATATTAAACAGACACAAATCAGATTATAAGAGAGTGAACAACATCCAAAGCACAGTCGAAAAGAAGAAGGAAAAAAAATGCTCACCGTCATTATCGATGCAGGATATATATTTCCATCATCTGAAAATTGTGGAACCTTTTGAATTCTTCCAATCACGATGATGGAGACCTCAGGCAAGTTGAGAAGAGGGGAACCATACTTTCCACCAATTGCTCCAATATTGCTCAAAGTTATTGTTCCACCAGATATATCTCCAGGAGTAAGCTTGTTTTCTGATGCCAGTTGTTGTAACCTTGAAAGTTCCTTTGTTATCTAAATGCATTGGGAAAAAAAAATACTACTTAATAAAATTCATAATTTCCAGCACTGCACAAAAGTATTGTTTTGAAATCCTGAATTTCAAGCTAATACAATTTTTCCCCTCTACATGTTGCCTTGCTCTCACCAGACAAGTATCTACACTACTAAGTAAAAGGAGGTACAAGTCACATTCGGAAAGTTACGTAGAACTAACCTCCATGATGGAAAGGGACTGAACATTCTTTATGTTTGGCACAACTAGACCATATGGTGTAGCCATGGCAACTCCTATATTGTGGGAACCTGTACAATAATTAACAATAACAAAGACCGCAGTTTGAATCACAACTTGGGGAAAAGAAAGTACTTTAAGTAGATGTTATCTACTCTAGCATAATCAAAGATTTCACGGATTGGGTAGAAATAAGTTGACAAACCTTTAAGCACAACCTCAAGTGAGTCCTCATTGAAGCAACTATTCACCCAGGGAAATTTACCCAGGGCCACTGAAAGTGACTTTATCAATACTGGAAGGAAGGTGTATTTGACGTTTGGATCAGAATTATTACATTTGAAAGACTCTTTCAGCTCCACAAGTGCATCACAATTTATATCTTCAACATAATGAAAATGTGGAACTCTTGCAGCGATGCTCATAGATTGAACCATTTTACGCTGGAATCCCCTGAAACAACCGAATTTAAACAAATCAGTACAACTTAAATTCCTTCTGAAATAGACTGGTAACATTTGTATCCTACACATCTTAGAATGGCTTTTAAAATAAATATTTGCATTCAATATTACCTCAAAGAGACAGTCTTATCCTTATAGTTCTGTCTACCTCCAGCCGATGCATGTGCATAACTCTCATGTCCACCCAAAGCGTGCTCAGAATCAGAACTTGAGGAAGCAGATGTATCTTCTATAATGCCCTTCTCAGCAGCATACTTGAGGATATCGTCTTTTACCACTCTCCCATCTTTTCCAGTTCCAAGAACACCGTTTATATCTATGCCATATTGCTTAGCAAGGACCCTAACAGCAGGTGTAGATAAAACTCCACCAATGTTATGTTTGTTCTGTTGAGAATCTACAGACTTAACACTTTCCAAATCCTTGTTAGTCTCTATTGAAGCCTGAAAATCCTCAACGGCCATTTTTAAAAGTGTCTCTCCAACCTGCCGATTCATTTAACTTTAATAACAAATGAGAGTCTATAAAAACTAAAAATAACGAAGTAAGAGGAATTTCAACGCTAATATGAGACGAAGGACTGAATTTCAAATCAATATAAAAGTAAAAATATCAGTTTACATTTCCAGGGTAAGCAATTCTACTCACCTTTACTATGTCTCCAGGAATATAAAAAATTTGAGCAACTCTTCCCTTGTAGCGACTTGTTATTTCAATGGTTGCTTTGTCACTCTGAACCTCACAAAGTGGTTGAAATTCATCAATTTGATCCCCCTGCAAAAAATGAAAATTATGTCTATTCCATCCAATTCTCTTAAAAAAGCACCAGGTCATTATAAATATATATTACTAGATACACACATCTTCAAGATGGACAGTTGAAGGGAAAGATCTTCCTCATTGTATTAACATGAGAATGTCGTGTTCACTAGGGAGGAAGAAGCTTTACTTCCCTTGCCAGACAATGATCAAACCAACATAGCTATTTTGAGTTGAGGTGAATGTATTTCTTAAAACAGATTTGGTTAGAACTTTATCTTTTCTCTTTGGCTAGACATTCCTTTTAGACATGTTACATAGTCCATAGTCACATCTTATCTAGCAAAGCAGCACGTTCATCAGTATTGTCCCGGTTATATTAAACACAAATGTTAAGTTGAATGAATCCGGGGAAATAAGCGCATTAGTAATTCCAGAAGGGAGCAAAGCGAAAAAAGAAGACGGCATCGGTCCACAAATTCAGCAAGCGTTCACCAAATATAAATGAACCAACAAACAAAAACCAACACAATATCTAAACAATCACCATCATATCTCACCTCTTTCACAAACCATTTGAGAAGCTCACATTCAGCAATGCCTTCACCAGTCTGTGCCAGTGGTACATCAACCACCCCACCCGTTGCAAGATCAGCCACAGCAAGAGTAGAAAAGCAACCTCTATTCACAAAATGCGGAATCCTGAGCTGTAAAAGTTGGAAAA
Organism: Parasponia andersonii; assembly: GCA_002914805.1. NCBI lineage: Eukaryota > Viridiplantae > Streptophyta > Magnoliopsida > Rosales > Cannabaceae > Trema > Trema andersonii. The sequence continues at coordinate 827,556 of JXTB01000117.1, forward strand.
AAAAAATCAAATATGACGCGCATAACATGCTAATACCCTTAACCAATTACGCCAAAAGAATCGCAAAGAAGATGATATCAGATTACAACTCTGCTTTACGAGCCACCAAAAACACACCAACATGATGGCAGGTCATGGACACACCCTGCTGCCACTCAACACCATAAAACTATAAGTTTCAAATTGTTTTTGGTCCTATAACCTTTCATAACCAATGTAGCAGCCCAGCTAGCCAATGAGCAGTGACACGGAGCCAGAAATTTTCTTAGGGGGCATGCACTAAAATTTTTTTAGCTAATTTTGAAACAAATTAGTTAATATAGACTAACATAGAATTAAAATGAGTTAAAAGAAATATTATCCAAAGCGAAGGTAAAACATAATATTTAAAAATAATATGAGTAAATTTCATAATTTTTTTTTAAAAAATAGTGGGTCTCGTTAAGGGCATTATTAAATTTTTTTTTAATATAAAAAAGGGGCAAAAACTACAATTATAAAAATTCAGAGGCAAATAGTGGACAAAACTGAAATTTTGAAATAAAATTAGGGATAAAAATATAATTCTAAAAAAAGAGAGCGGTGTATTGGCTCCGTCTATCCCTATGAGTCTATGAGAACTAAAATAAGTTTCAGTCTTTAAGGTATTAAGCCTAAGCGAGCATCAAATTAAGTCACTTTAAGAAACTATTACCCCAAACCTCTCAACATGCAATTACATAATTCCATTAAAAAAAAAAAAAAAAAAAAAAGACTAAACAACAAACAGAAAGAGCAGTAAGGAAGTGTTACAATCATCAAACATTAAAATTGTTAAACTAGCTACCGGAAGATCAAATCCTGGAGTCAAAGCAAAGAAGACCCACCTGAGGAAAATCACCAGCGGGTCGAAACGACGCCGTAGTGGAAGAGAACCGAAGAAATGGATGAAGGCGGAGACTCTCCTCCGAGTGAGGTGGCGGCGCCTCCATAGCCGGACCTCGAGATGGCAGAGGAGAAAGGCGGCGGCGGCAGCCGCCTGAGACTGCGGCCCATCTCTGCCAGACCATCCGAGCGATCATAGTGGTTAGGATTTTGGGTTCTAATTTCTATGGAGTAGGATTGTACGGACTGGAAGGAAGAGACGAAGAAGACGAGGATTTTAAAGACACAACCAAAGCTGAGGTTAAGGTATAGTAATAGTATGAACGATTGCAGTTCCCAGAATTTGGATTAGCGCCAAATGGATTTGGCTTGCTGACGCTTCAAATCACCATGCTTACCCATATGACGTGTCTAAACCATTTTTCCTAATTATATTACTAACTAAGCAATTTTCTTTTGGAAAATTAGGTTAAATATGCTCCGTAATACGGGTCATATGCACAAGTTAAAAAATATTTGAAAAATATGCTTGCGAACGAAAATACCCTTACTAATACCTAGGAAAAAATATGTCTTTTTCCCTTAAATTCCTCATTTCTCTCTCTCTCCAACTCTCTCTTTCGTCTCCTTATCTAAAGAGCTAAGAACCATCGCGTCGTTAACCGAGGAAGACGAAATCTCGTCGTGCCGTCTATCGTAAATCTCTCTCAGTGTTTAGGATTACGTTGAGAAAAATGAGTCCCCAAAAGAAAGTAAGCAAAATCTGATTTGAGGGTTTTATTTTTTTTTAATTTAGGGCATTTGTAGTAGAAGACGATTTAGAAATTTTTCACTTCATTCCGACATTTTTTTGATGCATTTTCGATTAGCTAGTCTAAATTTTCGATCATATTTCGATGAGTATGGCTGAAAATAGTACCGGAAAATCACGCGAAATTCGACGTGTTTTCGATGGTATTTCGACGTAGTTTCGATGGTATTTCGACTTGGTTTTGATTTACAGAGTCGAAATTTCGATACCTTTTCGATGATATTTAAAAGAGAAATTAGATTAAATATGCTCTGTATTCTCTATTAAATAGATAAAATAAACTTTCGATGTTATTTCGACTGTGTTTCGATTTTATTTCGATGAGGTTTGGATGAATAGTGCTGCAATTTCGATACATTTTCCATGACATTTAAAGCTAATTTGTCTTTTAAAATAGAAAAAAAGGCTGCTCTAAATTTTCGATGACAGTTCGATGATATTCGATGGTATTTCGACTGTGTTTCGATTTACAGTCGAAATTTCGATACCTTTTCGATAGTATTTCGACTGTGTTTCGATTTTATTTCGATGAATAGTGCTGAAATTTCGATACATTTTCGATGACATTTTAAAATAGAAAATCTAAATTTTCGATGTTAGTTCGACTGTTTTTCGATCACAGTTCGATGATATTCGATGGTATTTTGACGTGTTTTCGATGGTATTTCGACGTATTTTCGATGGTATTTCGACTGTGTTTCGATTTACAGAGTCGAAATTTCGATACCCTTCGAAATAGGTTTTTTACAGTATTTCGATACATTTTCGATGACAATTTAAAATAGAAAATAAGGCTGGTCTAAATTTTCGATGTTAGTTCGACTGTTTTTCGATCACAGTTCGATGACCTGTTCTCTTCTTTAATCTTTTTTCGA
>JXTB01000117.1:833801-892627 GCA_002914805.1 Parasponia andersonii
GCGACATATACATTATAAACCAATTATTAAGGGCAGAAGTGACATTTCAGGTGGGTATATGCATATTTTTCAGAGTTTTATTGAGAGAAGCATATTTGCCAAAATATGCCTCTTATAATGCATATTTAACCTAATTTCTCTTTCTTTTCATTTCTTTTCTTTTCTTTTTTTTTTTCCTTTTTTAAGAAGAAGAAAAAGAAAACTAGAGAAAGTCCTTGTATTGGAATCAAGGTGGGCCTACCTACTTGTTGTCCTAGTCTTGTAGGGAAATGGACCTAACTAGGAGTAATAGAGAAATTTATGCCTAGTAACCGTTTTTAAAATTTATTTTTATAAAAATCCGTTTTTATGATCCACGTTCTATATATAAAATACGAGTAGTGTGCATTTATAATATAAATTTTATGTATGAGTTACACATTTTATGTGTAAAATATGAACGTTATACATTTGCAAAATTTACCACGGTTTACATTTTTCATTATAAATTTAACCAATAATATACATTTTAAAATGTGTGCTAATTTTTAATGTAATTTTATTCATAAAATATATACCATGGTATAAATTTCATGTGTAAAATAATTGTGGTCTATCCTTCTCCAAAAATGATATAAAAACGGGTATTTATGAAATAAAAATAAAAAAACGGGTATTTATTGAAATATGGTTTTGAAAATCGGTATTTATAAACTTTTTCCAGAGTAATATGGTCCTAAATGACTATTTTTGCAAATTTTTTAGGAGTACCACAATATGAGTAACAAGTAACTATTATGTTAATGAGTTTCCTAGGACTAATTATCGATTAATAATACAGTAACTACTTTATTAATATTGTGACACTCCTTAAATTTTTAAGTCATCCTACAAAATTCTTATAGAAAAATCATTTTATCCCAAAACATAACTAGCTAGGTCTATTCCCCCCCCCTTAAATAGGATCAAGAAAAGGACAAGGGTGGGACTAACTTGGGCCAAAATGATTGTTTTGTGCATTTTTCTAATAATGACATTTTTAGAAGTATCAAAGACGTCTTGGCCTATAATCACTTGACTTATGGTTATGAAGTCCTTAACACTTCTAAAAATGTCATTTTTAGAAAAATTGCACAAAAAATTCATTTTGGCCCAAGTTAGTCCTATTTATGTCATTTTCTCAATAGAATCCGGGCCTTTCCCAATCCACTGGTTAAGCCCATAATGAGCCAGCCGAAGACCCAATAATGTTTGAGGAATTTAGGGTGAGTAGCAATTTGGAAAATTGTGTTAGATTTAGTTTTGGCCAAAAAAAATAAAAAAAAATAAAACCCTTATATAATTTTGTAGAACTGCATAAAGTTTCAAATTGTCTATCTAAATAAAATAAGGCCCAAAGAAAACTATTGATAATCGAAAATTTGATTATTCCAAAATACATCTGAACGAAAAAAAAAAATCCACAACTTCGGCTAATAATTAGTCCAAACCTCTCCAGCCAATTGAGCTGTCAAAAGTGTTTCTATGCATATTTTTGGTTCATTTTCTTTCTTTGTTTTGATTAAGTTTGTTTTTTTATTCTAAGAGTTCAAAACTTACTCAGCAGATGCTATAATATTGCTAAGTGAATTCTTATGTTCAAAAGTTATATTGTACTATACGGAGTTAATTATATTTTAATACTTTGCGTTTTTACTGTTTTTTCGGTTTATATTTTGTATTTTGATTATTATCATTATTGATATTCAAGTTGAAACTTATAACAAATGATACTATCTTTGGGTCAAACACCAATTTTGATTATTGAGTTTATCAAAATACCCTTTTAAACTTAAAAAAATGTATATTTTAGTACGTATATTTTAACTAATTAAATTAAGAGGTAAAAAAAAAATTTTAAATGCTAAAATTAAAAGTGTATTTTGTTAAATATAATGGTCAAAATTGATGTTTAATTTAGAGATGGTATAAATTTATTACAAGTTCTAAATTTGAAAGTCAATATTGATAACAACTAAAATACAAAGTATAAACTGAACAAATAGTCCAAATATAAAGTATAAAAATGTAATTATCCATACTATAAAACCTTGTTTGATGGCCTGGATTAAAAGAATAAATTAGACTCTTTATTTTAAGAAGAAATTAAATTCTTTTTATGGCAAAAGTTCTTAAAAATTTGAAAAATCCCAGATTTTGAAATTGTTTGAAAATCTCATATTTAATTAAAAAAATAACACTTTTAAAAGTATTTATAAAAATATTAATTTTTATTAATTTGTGAGATAATTTGATTGGTTACACTTCAAGTAATTAGATTAGATTGGTTATCTCGAGTATTATTAGAAAAATACCAATTTTAAAGAAAAAAATAATATTTTCTAAATATTTATTAAAAATGATATTTTTTTTAAAATATTTTCAAAAATGATATTTTTAAATTAATTCAGGAATTTTCTAAAAATTAGCCTTTTCAAATTTTAACTCATGGATTTCTGTAAAAAGCCCATATTTTAATCTGAAATATGATTTAGGTCCAGGGTTAAAAAACACACCTATTGTACACAAAATAACACCATGCCAGATTGGACTAAAGGAGTAGGCTAGACTAAAATTAGTCCAACCCCTTGTTTGGTATATAAATATTGGGAAAAATATATAAATGTCTTAAATATATTTTCATAAATTTTTATTTTTATTTCGAAAATACCAATTTTATTCCCATTTCTAGAGAAATGAATACCATAAATATTTTATACATGATATATATTTTAAGAATAAAAAATTATACCTAAAATTTGAAATACATTTCAAAATAGATTCCATATGTATATATTGATACTGCAAATGTAAATCATAAGAAAACATTTGTATTATAAATATATACTACACACATTTTATACTTAAGAGATATTTTTGAAATATATATATGTGAAATATAAGACAAAAAAAATAGGTACTAGATATAAATTTCTCCAAAATTACGAGAATGGTACAATTTTAATACATCCTATATTTGGATCAAAATATTTTCTCTCTCTCTTTTATTTCAAAAAAAAGTGGATCACGTGATTGTTTTTTTCTACTTTTTTTAACCGTTCCAATAAGCGTGGATTCTTGATATAACTTAACTAATAATGTTTAATTATTACAAATTAAAGTAAAATAATTTATACTTCCTAGTACCTAATTCTCAGCTCACTCCACCCTATCCACCGAATTAGTTCCAATAATAGACACAATATTTTGTATCTATTATTTTACTACACAATTCTCAAGTAATATGGGGCCCATCTGTTCTTTACTATTATTTTATTTAGTTTCATCTTTTAGTCCCACACCCAACCAAAGAAATAAGTCACGATACTAAATACAATGTATAATCAAATCCAAACAATAGTTCAAATGTTCAATCCAGTCCCGCCAACTAAACGGATGGTAAGACTGGTTAGTAAAGGATCTTCTTTTTCTTAACCGAAAAAATGGACTTCCAATAAATGAGACAAGAAGAAAATTTAACAGATCAGCAGCAGTGTGAAGGTCCCATAAAATTATTACTAGGAAAAAATAAAATTAAGGTACGGAAACAAAGGAGTATATATATTGGTAATAGGTCGAATAATAGAGAATTTTTCTTTTAGACATAAAACAATTATCAATATTAAAGGGAAAATAAATGAATATGATACATAGCGAATAAATATGATAACATATAAAGAAGTTTTAACTTCCAACATGTACGGTGATAAGTAACATGATCACAAACTATGTGATACGTTATTTGAAAAAGGTTGTTAACAGCTGCTGATTCAGTGATTCATATATTCCAATTGACTTTTTGAAGTATCCTTATTAAAAAAAATATATATATACTCTGATCACTTCAGCTCATATAGTTTTTGGACCAGGCATGCAATTAAAAAAAAAAAATCTCCATATATCTTCAAGTACTACTCTGAAAGCAAATAATAGATCTCAAGGTTTTTGGAACTACTTTAGGTCAGTGTCAAGTCAAATATTCATGGTCACATGCTCTTTGTTCTGTGAGAGGCCAATCCTTCACATGAAATTTTGCAGTCTTTGTCAATAATAACCAGGCTTATCCACAGCCTATGTTTTTTTGCATTGCATGCTTAGCTATAAATGGTAATAAACTGCTTTAATCGGTCAAAGTTCAAATGGGCTAGCTTTTGCTACACAAATCCAAATTGTTCAATCTGTCAGCTAAAATTGCATGTGGGTGTGCTTTGATATGGCCAAAAGTTAATTTACTTTTTCTTATATATATATCATCTTCATCTTTCATGAATAATGAATATTGACTATTATATTTCAATTAATATATTTTTTTCTCTTTTCCCCCTAAAAAGAATGAGTATAGTACATAATCTTCTGAGAATATATATCTAGTAACAATTTAGAAGGACATTCAATCGCAATAATATTGTTGCCTATACCCGTATGTAACAGATAATCAATTGCAATGTCTATATATATAAGGATGCATGTACGGGGCTTTGATATAATATCAGTTGCTCTGTATGGGGCTTTGCCTGCATGGAGAAAAGGTGGCTAACTACCTGAATGTCATTTTGAATCTTATAATAGCCGCATTCACTATTATCCTATATCAAGAACTTGTCATGTTTTAATTTATATCATTTTAGTATGGGAATTTCCTAGTGCAAGACCTATAAGCATATAATGGTCAATGACAGGAATTAATTATCGATTAAAGATTATCATAAAGCTCCTATTTTCTACAATTTATAACATAATGCTATGTTGAAGGATTTCTACATATATGGTGCACATGTATAAATATAATGGAGGGAGTAGGGGCTGCCCAAAACGAGTTTGGGAAGAAAAATGGACTAGATCGGTCTGGAATTTTAAAAAAATGAGTCTGGCCTGGCCTGACTCATAGGTTTGCTTAGGCTCCTAGGCAGACCTAGTCCGACCCAGCCCGAAACAGGCTAATTCGTTTTGGACCAAATTTAAAAAATTTAAAAAATTTAAAATTTTGAAAAAATATTATTATTATTTATATAATTAGTTAAAAATAAAATGTATAACAAAATAATATGTTATGTTTTTTTTTCTATTGATAAAATTTATAAATAATTAAATAAGCTAAAATTAAAAAGTGTATAAGTTGAATAGTTGATTAAAAAAAGTTTAAAACAAAAATCATTAAAAGATTATCTAAAATTAGATTGGAATTTGAAAGTGTGAAAAAAAAGTAAAGAAACGTGTATTTATAAGTATTTAAAAAGAAATTATATTTAAATTTATTTAAAAATTTTAAAAAAATAACAGATCAAGTCGGATTAGCCTGTGCGAGTTATATTGGCGGGCCTAAAAATCTAAACCCAACCGAGCCTTACCCTTAGGGTCAAGCCTACTTGCAGCCCATTTTAATACGGATTGGACCAACCCATAGGCCATAAAAATAGATTGTAAGCCAACCTATTTGGCCCGGCTTATTTTGCCAACTCTAGAAGGGAATACAGTATCAACGTCATCTCGATCATATATCAACTTTTGACTCGATTACAATGCATCCATATGATCTTTATAAGTAAAAGCCATATAAGTAAAAGCCATATTAATGAGGTGAAGAGATCAAGTAATGCACGCAATGTGGACAATCTACTAGAGGGGAGATTCCCATCTTGGAGTACTACCAATACCCCATCTTGGAGTACTACCAATACTATTATAGTTAGGTGTGGTTCAACGCAAATAGAGAGTGTGTTGACTAAAATGAAAAAATAGTGCCTTTTCAAGTAAGAAAAGTCGAACTCATGGCTTCCACCAAAGATATATGTATTTTTATATTTTTCTTCGTCACTCCAAAGATCCACAAGATCTCTTTACTATTTACCACATGCATGGTTTTTGACTGGCTAGGGTTTCTTTCGATTGGTCAAATGAATGGACCATTTGAACAGCTAGCTAGCCAGCCAGGCTGTATATATAAATTAGATTGATGAATATATATATATATATATATATATGGTTGCCAATAGATATATTTTTTTTTTTACTTATGGATAGATATTTTTTTTTAAACCGTTGGATCACCATCTAACGGTGATTCAATGGCTATAATGAGTGCATGAAAAGACGTGTATCATTAATGTTCTTTTTCTCTCTTATTTTTTATAATAAAAAAATATACATACTAAATTTTCATTGGTCAAATTGATACCAATGCATGGGTAAAAAAAAAAAATACCTACTAAATTGGATTGGTGCCATCAAATGAATATGTATATAAATAGATCTCCTCCCATCCTCTAAAATCTCCTTTCCCACTCATGTTTGATTGTGTTTTCTTAGACTTGAGATCAAATAACTTCTCATGTGAGTATATACTAACCCTAACCTGCATATTTATAACAATGGAAAAAGTACATACATGCAAAACTTCTTAGATTTCTTTAGCGCAATATACATATATATATATATATATATATATATATATATATATATATATATATATATATTGGCAACTAACATGGAATCGATCGATATGTGGATCTCGGGGAAAATGGCGATGAAATGTCAACTATATATATATATATAGCACTGCAAGTGTAGCTTGTCACTGGGAAGATTTTATTCTTAATATTAAGCTTTTGAAAGTTCAAGTGATACAATATATATTTATATATTTATATATTATGAAGGGGGGAATATTTTTGTGAATATATATATATTTATTGGCTTTGTGGTGACATGCCTCTTTTATCAAACTTGAAGGGATTCAACTTTAGAATAATGACTAGCGCATTTGATGAGATGATGGAAAATACGTGTAATGTGTCACACAAGGGCCGAGCCACAGCGAGGTGAGAGGGTTGTCGGTTGTTTGAGTTCTTCCCTACAATGCTGGGGAATTTGGGACCAACGGCAATGGCAATTAAAAAACATCATAAAAACCATGAGCGATATGACCGTTGGATATGCTGTCCTTTCTCCTCTAGCAACCACTCCATTATATAAATATATATATATATATATATATATATATATATATTGTATATGTATATATAGAAAACTCATATATAATGTACCAATTAGCCAAGAATGTAAGGTAAGAAATCCCATCTTAATTAGTCATGAGACCAAAAGATTAGGAAAATAAAAAAAAAAAAAAAAACGAAACAAAAAAGTTGATTGACATTATAAACTCTGTCGACAGGATTATCGAAAGTGGGTGTAATTATTGTCGATAACGATTGATTCCTTTAGTAATTTGGTGTAACTAGCACATGCATGGTTCCATGCAAGTGCGACAACTAGATAATTTTTTGTTGGTAGTGATGATTTTCAATATATCATTTTTGTATGTAATGCAAGCATCTAGAGCTCCATCTAGAGATAGATAGCTAGATATAGCTAGAAAGATAAGAGAATAGGCCTAGTTTTGAAGGGTCCCGAGATTTTCTAAGACTCAGACTAATATTGTGTATATAAATTAATATGTGTATTTATATTATAATGTGTATACATAAATATATATATATATATATATATATTTGTTGAAATCTATTTATACATATGTATGTATAGGAAAAGAGGAAGAATGGTAAACATATAGATCAAACTAATTAATTTATTAAGGTTGTTGTTGTTGTTTTCCTGAACAGCTGAAAAAAGTTTCGGAGTAAAAGGACTCACTTTAACATGGGTCGTGACATTGAATCTAAAGTTGTTCCAAGGGAAGCTAATAGTCTTAAAGGAAGTCAACATGTTTGACAATATGAAAAATTAAGTGTGAAACAATATTAAAGTAATAATTAAAGCCTAGCTGCTCCAACGGCTAGTGTAATACTAATGTAATAAATTAACAATATATCTCCTATTTTATGAGGGTAAGAAACATGCATTTAGTTCCTTCATTCCTTCTTTTCAAGTGATTGACTAATATATAGGAGCCTAAGTTCCCTCTCCCACGTGTCATACTCAAAACGACCGCAAATAATATTCTAAAGTCGTTACAAATCTAGTTCTACTTTTACATGAAAGTGATATATACATATATTATATATGAAATATATGTATGTATCTTATGGAAAGAATTAAAGATATTGGTAAGCATGCATAACTACCCCTACTGCTTTTGATATATAATAACATATTTCTCAATCCTAGCACACTTTTTTGTCGCCTCATTTGCTTGCCGTAGTAACATATATCATTGTTTAGAAAACCAGTTAAAATTCTGATATTCAACATCGGAGAACCAAAAGATAAAAATTAAAATTAGAAAAAGTTGACATAATTTGCCTCAACGTGGTCTAATTTTTACTGTACATAGAAGAAACCAATTACTCCGTCAAAAGTACTCTTTTGAAACCGCACTTAATTAAGAGATGCATGAATCGGTTTTTCTACAAGCTTACGTCGCTCTCGTCATCTTATTACTGGTCAAATAACTTATGGAAATAGCCTTTACATATTAATATTCATGGTATATAGTCTATCATGAGCCTATCACATGCATATATATTAAAACTATATATATGCCAAGAATTTACAGGCATTAGTTATGGCATATATATATTAATAACATCCTCTTGGCAAAGTTAATATAATGCTATGTTTAAAGTGAGAATCAAACCAATTCCTTGCAAGAGGAATCATGAGAAGGGGGAAAAATGATTTGACGTATACTGGAAATATAAGGCTTTTGTTTTTTGGGCCCTTTTTTTTGCTAATTAATTAATTATGAGTGATATCCAAATTAGACGTGACATATAATATACTTATACATATATATATATATATATATATATATATATTGACGATATATGTTAGAGTGTTCGATCAGATTATCTCCGCTAGGATATTTTGAAGAATCTCCCACGGAAAAGCATGTGCAGCTAGCAAGCAAGGTGGGGGGAGGGGGAAAAATTTGCTTCTGGCACAATCTAAATTTTCTACTTTGCAAGAAAATATGATTTGGGCGGCCATGGGGGCGACCCTATTAATGCTTATTCCGTGGCCTCATTAATAGCTAGAAAATACTAAAATTTGAAAGTGACATATTACTAACATTTCAAACTTATTACAAAAAAAAAAATCAAGATATTTCAATATTTTAGAACCCAAGCTAATTAATAATTATCTTCTTGATCGAATAATATATCACCTAATAATGCTAATATTTTTAAAATATCTGAGAATGAAACGTTGGAAATATATCTCCCAAGTACACAAGTTTTTTTTAGAAGAAATGATTTCTCAATATGATCATGCATGCAAATACTCAAACCAAACAAGCCGTACGCACTCTTGGATTAATCTCCTGCTTTTCATGATTAAGATAATAATATTATGGTCATTATTGAGCTAATTAGCTAGAAAATTAATCACATAGTAGTACCCTCTTTGTGCTGAACAACATCAAATCTTAAATAACCAAAACTAATTGATCAAATTAATAAGGGAATAAACGCAACAACAAACGACAAGCCATATTCCCTCACGTGAAGAAAGATATTCAGGTACTGTGACGACATTGGTTGATAAATGAAAAAAAAAAACTGGGTATGTTCCCATCTATTTTCGCAAAATGACAAAAACCAATTTGGAACAAACATAGGAGCATGGCAAACACCTTCTTTCAATACCACACGGTTTAAATAAGGCTATTCTTTTATCATTTTTTTTTTTAGCTTCTATGATTTTATACAATTCTTATAAATTTTTAAGAAAGAGCTAAAACACACAAACAAAAGTGGATCACCACTCACAATGGCCCAACCACTTCCAAAACTTCTAATAAATACCCTCCTCATCCATCGAACTAATTTCCAACTCCCTCTCTTTCTCTCTGTCACACACACATACACACACGAATTATAAAACAAGAGAGAGATATAAGAAAATTACCAATAAGGTAAAAACGAAACAAATTATAGATGGTTCCAGTACTAGAGCCAGAGAAGGTCCAAAAGTACCCGACAATGCCAGAGGTACAAAATCTTATATATACAATACACCTATCATGATCATCCTTTTTTTATTTCACTGTTGTCTTCTTTTTCAGTTTTCATTAAGTTAAACTCTAATATAATTTGTTCTTTGGACCATTTTAGGTGGTGGAGGAGCTAAAAAGAGTGACAAACATAGGCTTCCCTATTTTAACCATGAGTTTAGTAAACTACCTAAGAAACATGGTGATGGTCGTATGCATGGGAAAACTAGGAAGCCTCGAACTCGCCGGCGGCGCTTTAGCCATCGGATTCACCAACATCACCGGCTACTCGGTCCTCTCCGGCCTCGCCATGGGGATGGACCCACTTTGCAGCCAAGCCTTCGGTTCGCAAAACGACGTAGTTGCATTCCTTACCCTACAAAGAACAATCTTCATACTACTCTTTGCTTCATTACCCATCTCTTTACTTTGGTTCAACCTCGAACCCCTCATGTTGATCCTCAACCAAAATCCAGATATCACAAAAATAGCAAGCTTATATTGCAAGTTCGCCATACCTGATCTACTAGCTAACACTCTTCTTCACCCTCTACGTATTTTTCTACGTAGTAAATCCACTACTTGGCCATTAATGTGGTCTAACTTACTAGCCATGTTTCTTCACATTCCGGTCACAATTTTCTTAACCTTTAAACTCTCTCTTGGGGTTCAAGGCATAGCTATCTCCAATTTCCTCACGAATTTTGTGACCCTTTTCTTTCTTTTAGCTTATCTTTATTTTAATACCAATAATTACGAAGCATTATACCCTTTGAAAACACCATTTTTGTCAAAATCATGGCCAATTATTTTGACCAACTCAACATGGGAAGGTTGGGGTGTTTTGATTAGATTGTCCATACAAAGTTGTTTAGCCGTTTGTTTAGAGTGGTGGTGGTATGAGTTCATGACGTTACTCGCCGGTTACCTCCCCAATCCCAAGGTTCCCCTCGCCACGTCAGCTATTGTCATACAAACCACCTCTCTCATGTACACCTTGCCGTCCGCACTGAGCGCCTCGGTTTCCACACGTGTCGGTAACGAGCTAGGCGCGGGGCGGCCCGCCAAGGCCCGCCTGGCGGCCGCGGTGGCGGTTGTATTGGCCCTTGTAACTTCTTTGCTAGGATTTGTGGGGACCACTTTTGGAAAGGGACCATGGGGCAGGGTTTTCACTGATGATAAGGAGATTTTGGAGCTGACTATGGCCGTACTGCCCATAATTGGACTCTGTGAGTTGGCCAATTGTCCACAAACGACAAGTTGTGGGATTCTTAGAGGGAGTGCTCGGCCAGGGATTGGTGCAGCCATTAACTTCTATGCGTTTTACTTGGTGGGAGCACCAGTGGCTGTCGTTTTGTCGTTTGTGTGGAGACTAGGCTTCTTGGGGCTCTGTTATGGGCTTCTAGCGGCTCAAATCGCCTGTGTTGTGTCCATATTAGCTGTGGTGTATAACACCGATTGGGAGAAGGAATCGGTCAAGGCCAAAGACTTGGTGGCGATCAAAGGCAATTATGATCATGATCATCATCATGATGGTCACCAGAATCAGATCACGGTGCTACTTCAATAATGTGAAGAAGGTTTTGGTATATTAAACAAATAGAAAACAGATCAAAGTGATTAATTAGTACCTGATTAATGACGATGATATAAAAATATTGTTAAGCATTAGTTTCTAAAGTAAGAAAAAGGAATGTTTTAGTTATCTAAAAAAGATCGTGACTTAGTTACAACTTGGATAATTGGCAACAATTTAACTGATCATCAATATCTATAGTTCATGTTTTTATCGTTATTATTTTTCATGATGTTGTACTTTTTTTTTTTCCCTCTCTTGATCTTGTCCCTATCTAATTTTAGCCACCGCCCACGAATCTCATTGGATTAACTATATGGTTCTTGATCGATACTAATGTAGCTACCTAGCTATGGCGAAGTGTGTATAGAGCACCACATAGATATGTGTATAATTAATATGAACATATATGGAATCAGTAAAAGTACATAGCCTGGCCACTAATTAAGGATGAGTATAGAATGGGGGTCACAAATAAATAGGACCCACCTTGTACAAATCTTGGAAGAAAAAGTAGATAAATATCCAATGCCATTAGAAAACATGCATATGTGGGAACACATGCTGTTTATCAATAATTATAACTTAGACACATCACTGTACAATGATAATTTTATATTTTCAATCAGAAATTAATTAATCAGTTAGTATGTCATATGAAGAATATGCATGCCTTTTTGTTCCCATCTCCTCATATCATATGTGAGCAGTAGCATGTATGGCCCCAATCTTTTTAATGCCATCATCCTTAAAAAAAAAAAAAAAAAAAAAAAGAGAGAGAGAGAGAGAGAGAGAGAGAGAGAGAGAAGGCCGTCCCTTTTTATTTTTGGCAATTATATTTTTTCGATGTAAATTTGTTTATGGTTTTTATTTGTGAAATATATTATTATTTTTTTTTCTTTTTTTTTTATAGTGGTTGAGTATGAACCAACGTTAATTTTTGAGTTAAAACTGCCAATTTTTTGGCAAATTTAAATTATTAAATCAGAGTTAATATATCCGTACAAATTGCTATTTATGAAAATGTCCAGAGATAGAGAGAGAGGAGAATGAATAATCAAGAGATCAAAATGTGCAATTTGAAATTGAAAGAGTATGGTGCTATTCTGTCAAATCACGTGGTAATTTAATTAATATATATGAAATCCAACCAAACTTAAAATACAAATTAAACTATTCGATGTCTATTGAGAAAATCACACGACGAGTCTTATATATATAGTACTAAATCACTATTGACTCAATATGAAATTAACCACTTGAAAATACTTAATGTAGAACCCTCGGACGACTTTTTTCTGTCTCAATTACAACAAGCACAATTTTGATTTCCCCGGCCACAAAGGCTTTGTAAAAGTAACTTATGCTTTTCTTTTTCTTTTTCTTTTTTTTTAATAATAATACGGCTTTATGCATGGCACCGAAAGACATTAATGTGGCAAAGAATAATGGAATTGTAATTGTTACGTCATAAGTTAATCAAATTTCAAAATTAACTTTAGTAGTTTAATTACTTTGAGACAGTCTTTTGTGGGTCCTTTTCCTTTTGATTTTTTTTTTTTTTGAGGGATTTTCCTTTTGAGTTTTAGAACCATGTTGGACAATGGACACTTTGAAATGTAATTGGTTATTGGTCTAACTGTTTTTTTTTCCAAATGGTAAGTGTTTTTTTTTTTTTGTTTGTTTTCTTTAATGAGCTTTTAGTTAACATCCTTAAAACAAATTTAGTAGTAAGTTATTTGGATTCGTCGATATAAAATTGTTTAGGATAATATTTGCGGTCCTACCTTTTATTACACTCGATTATGTGAATTATCATATTCAATTTATGAATATATATTTATACAATTAAATTTATCTGTGATAAGTTTTATAATTGAATGTTGGCAAATTACTAAAAAAGTAGGATTCCTAATATTACGGTATATTATATATATATATATATATATATATATATATATATATATATATATATATATATATATATATACTTTATCAGGATAGCATCAGTGGTTTTTCAAAACAACTTAAAATGTTAATCTTAAGTTATAGGATCGCAGTACAATAGTCACGTTATATCACTACAAAAAATCTTACTTTTAGTAATAAGACTAAAAAATTGTCAGCGAAAAATTTATGAGTAAAATAATGTTATTATTTTTACGTGGTGAATAAAAAACTCATAAAACTCAAAGTTAAAAATTTTAGTAATAAAAATTATAATTTGTTGTGTTAGCCATAATAAATTTTATTACTATAAACAAAAGAATGTGACTAAAAATAGATTAGTGATAACTTGAGACTAAATGTCAAATTTTAGTCGAATTATTAGCTGTGACTAAATATCATTTTTAATTAAAAAAATAAAAAATAAAAAGCTTGTTTGATTTTTTTAGTGTATATCTACAGTAAAGGAAGCGAGGATTAACATTGCAACTGGTCTAACATTTCTGCCGAATATTATTATATAGAAAAGTGCATGTAGTATTTATAAATACCATGCGCGATTGAAAAAAACGGTGTAAAGGTCATGGCCGACAAAATAGATCATAAGACGAGTCCTTTAACAAGGGTTGATTAGTATTTTGTCTTAACTACTTTTAAATAAATAGTTGCTTTTTCAAAAACCAAAATTAAAAAAAAAATGATATATAATAAAGAACAAATTCATATAATTACCAGATATTCATTATGCTTATGAATATGTTTCACTAAGCTAAAACAAACTTATATAACTATATATTAATGCTAATACGTAAATGTTATAATAATTAAGCTTAAAATAAAAAGATTGATTAATGTTTACTGTATTTCATAATCAATTACAAATAACAGTGGTGTAGGGTATGTTATACGTAAGATTAATTGGACCACACGCCACTAATATTTGGAGACTTGGTTCTGCTTCTGCATGAGATCGAACTGAAAAAGACACTATAAAGGGACACAAGATTGTAGATACATGTATATCATATATAATATAATGTAAGTAGATATATCTTATGTGATCCAACTAGCTGAATATATATATATATAGATATATCTATATATATATCTATATATATATATATGGACGTCATGATATTAATAACTGTAGATAAATAAGAATCCATTCCATGTACATCAAACGATAACTCAAATCATTCAAGTAAGAAAAGAGAAAAGCAAACAAAAAAAAAGGAAAGAAAAAGAAAATACGGCCGTGAGAAGTATTTACCATCTCACATATATATGCATTAATATAATTAATATATAACTTTTAATTTTATACTTTCTCAGTTTTCTCTACTCTTAGTAAGCCCAGTTGGTCCAAGGTTTTAGGATGGAGTGTATATGTTTGGAGAGTCAAGGATTTAAGTCTTGGTAGTCTGTATGTTATTTTTCTTTAAATTTATAATAAGTGATGGTCATTAGTTAAGTTTTATTTTTTTGACGAAGTAGGTTGACTCAAGTGCTAAGAGCACTCATTACCTAAAATCTCGATCCTAAGTTCGAATCACACCGAAAGTATGCATGAAAACCTATTATTTCTAATGAAGTGGGACGAGGATTAAGTAGTAATAAATATTTTCTTTTAATTAATAAAAACGGAAGTCATTAATTAAAAACCACTTTTAAAAAAAAATATTGGACATCTTCGTCGGTATGCACACTAGTAAATTGCGTACATGCAACCAAAAGAAAAGGCATGGGCGATAAGGTGGATACGTAGTATACGTAGCCATGGGTCAAGAGGATGTATAACAACGGTGAAAAGGATAACTTAGCTCTTTTTAGGCTCCACTATTTTATCGGTAACTTACCATATATATCAATAGACACAATATAACAAAATCACATATAGCTAGATTCAATGTAAAATGTTCATATGCCGTATAATTCGTAAGTGGCCATGGAGACAAGATCAGGAATGGCAATGGTAGTAAGGAAGCGTAAGAACGTCTTAGCTCTATTTAGAAAGATTCTGACTCCCATATATAGTAACTTGACATATATATCAACCAAGATAGTTGGAAAAATCAAATAGATTCATTGTAAATGTCGATGTCCTAGTCAACACATCAGTGCAATTCTTAATCAAGTATTCTCTTACATCTCTTGAGATGTTTCGTATATATATATATATATATATTTAAGAAGTGAAGCTTAACTAATGACATTCATTTATTACAAATTAAAAGAAAATACTTCTTATTGTTCAATTCTCATCTTACCCGATTTAGAACCAAGATCTTAAATAATGAATACTCTTACCACTTGAGCCAACTCACTTCGTCCTAATATTTCGTATATATTATTGCAACATAAATATCACGTATTGATTCAATATTAATGTTACCTTTATGATAATAAGCCTCATATGTATATACATGCATTGCTCTACACATATATATATCTGACTTTCATTATAAACTAAAAATATATGGCACCGATCGAGTAGGCTATTTTTTTTTTAACCTATAGATCTATAGGTATCAATTTGCGTAATGCATTGTTATTCTCTTTTGTAAAATATACTTTAATTTTTTATATTCGTAGATGACAATCATGGGGTGAGTTTAATATACTTTAATTTTTTATATTCGTAGATGACAATCATGGGGTGAGTAAACTGCTGATCATGACCCAATTTTTTATTCATTCTCTTTTCTTAAAAAGAAAAAAAAAATTATCAATCCCTTACTTAAAACACATAATAGCTGTAAAAACCCATTTTTTTAAAGGGGCAAAATGGTCTTTTGATCAGATTTTAAAAAAAAAAATCAGATTATATATATATGTTTCCTTTTCTCTCTCATCCCTCTCGTTTCACCAAAAATCTCTCTCTCTCTCGGCCGAAAGAAGCCACGTCGCCGCCCCGCCATCGTCTGGCCAAACGACCAGCCAGCGTCGACTCGCCGTGTTGCCATGAAGCTCCGCCGCCCCTCGCCGCTTGCTGTCGCCGCCCGATTCGCCGGAAAACTCTATAAAAGTCATTTTGTCCCATTTCGGATTTTTGGTCGCCGGCGAAGATTCCGTCCACCATTCGGCCTCCAACCCGTCCCGTTGGATTCGTATCGTCGCAAGGATCATCAACGTATATATATATCTCAACTCTATTTTGCCCGAATTGAAAGTTGTCATTTTTGAGCATTTCGAGTTTATGGTTGTTGTTCTCGATCCGGCCGTTAGATTGTGTTTTTGATTGCATTTTGGGAATGTACTCGGAAAATAGAGAAGTTTGATATAAATATTGTGTGGTTTGGTGATCGACACGAAAATCGAGATTGGACGGCCGAGATTTTGTCTTATTTATGTGCCACCGGTCCGGTGTGAGCCTAGACCCGAATTGGACAAGTTATATGTCTAACCTAGTTATTTTGGGTGCTAGGAATTCAGTGAAGAGGTCGTTTGTGGGATTGAAGCTCCGGTGAGAAAGTTGGTTTTTCGCTAGAGGACGATCAAGGGCTTGGAATTGGTTTTCAACCTTCCGGCTGATCGTCAACGACATCTTAAGGACTCAATAGCGTGGTATCGCAATTCCGATGAGGTAGGGGTTTAGTTACCATCGTTTTATACCGTTTTTGAGTTAAAACTTATTTTCTGCAGCATATAAGAACAAGTGTGTTTTTAATGATTTGAATTATATATGATGGAATCTGGTTATACGATATATACTGTACTACTCTGGGAATTTACTGTGTACAGGTTATTTTGGGTAAATCAAAAATAGGGCCATTATGCTGCCCATTTTTCTATAAAACCCCATTATACATGTTTTACTGAAAAACCAGAGTACAGTAGTTTTTACACTTCAGTTTTGGATTGCATGTATCATAGGATCATACATGAGAACTGTGTTAGAATCGTGGGTTTTACAGTATGGCGCTGCGTGCCCCACCGTCGGTGAAAGTCCATAAACTCGTGCGAGGTCTTGTTACTTCGAATTACCTCCCCATTTGGCAGGTGTAAGCAATTCGGTTGCCCCTCCAGGTTTGGTAGGCAACACATGGATGTCCCCTCCAGGTATGGGCTTAGGTATCAGGCAGGCTATTAGGTACACTTAGTGCTATCATCCTGGGTTTCCACAGATGATAGGATGTGAGCTCATGAGTATGGGTTGATTTGTGTCATGTGCATATGGATTGATGGTTTTGATTACACTGTTTTATATATATTGGCTCCCGGTTTGGATTATATATATATAAATATATATATATATATATATATATGCGTGTGTATATTTTGGATTTGAATTAACTTTGCAGGAGTTTTCCATCACTGAACTATTTTTCTTCGAGGTAACTATTTTCCTACTGGGCATTGTATGCTCGCCCCCTACCTTCCTCCTCAGGTGGTGTCCAGTACAATCTTGGTGATCAAGAGGAGTAAGAGGTCATCCGGATTGCAGTTCATTTCTTGGTAATGCTAGGAGTTTGTTGTCATAGTCTTTGGACTATTTGGGTTTTTGTGTTAGCATTGAACCACGATTACTGCTTTCTATTTTATCTGCAAACTTATGTATACCATTCTAGTATTTGACTTCTGTTGTGGATGATGATGATGCTGGGTTTTAAATTTAATTTCACGTTTCCAAATAATTGTTCAATCCATGTTAGATGGTATATACGAACTGTGGGAGTGGTTCACAGAATGGAATTCTGATTATTTTATTTAAATGGACCGTTTTTATAAAAACTAGAACTTTTGACATTTTTCAAATAAATTAAGGAATTTTCCACCTTGTGAAATTCTCCTTATGCCACTAGCCCGAGTTTTGGATCGCGACAGTAGCTCCTCAATTATCCTTGGAAAACAATAATTGTTATTATTAATAAGAACCTTGACTTATCATTCCCTTGCTTAAAATGTATATAGTAGCTCCCTCGATTACCATTGGCAAACGATCATTATTATTATTAAAGAAACCTTTACGTACAGCTTCATCTTTGTTTATCTGTCATTTTTATGCTCTAAGAAGTCAATCAAAAATCAAACACAGGAGTACAATTAAAAAAAAAGTTTTTTAATACAAAAATTCTTTGAACTCAAACAATTTAGTAAAATTAACACTGAATTTAATTTTTTAGAGTAAAATCCTCTGAAACCTCCTAATAATTTTATGTTAGAAAAGAAATGTGTTTCTATTAATTTTTTTTAACAGTCAAGTCCATATTATTTTATTTATGGATTTAATTAAATCTTCATTCTTGTATTTTTATTTCACATTAATCTTTTTTTAATCTTTTTTTATCCAAAACTACTGTTAATTAGTACTTGCACAAAATGTGCTCATCTCTGTAAGGGTAAAATTGAAAACAAAAAGAAATTATTATTTAAAAAAAAAAACTGAGCTGTCATTTCGTTTAAAATGGATATAAGAAATTGGAAAATTTTATATAGTTCTAATATAGATCTACTATAGTCCAAGTGAATTATAACTAGAAGAGAGGTATATAAATACTTGAATTAAATTAGATCTATATTGGAACTATATAAAATTTTAGCAATATATGTCTCATAAAATTGAAACGACAAAATATAAAATTGGCAATATATGTTCTATAGAATTGACAATATATTCATATATACCTCTTTTAGATCTATCAATATAATAAAACAGGATTTCACGTCATTTTTTTGGTGACATCAAAGGTAAATGACGTCACCCACCAAAACGATGTCTATCCAGACACCGTTAAAAGTCTGATATTCTACGTCACCAAAAAAGCAACGTCGTAGACATTAAAAGGTCATTTTTCAGGCGACGTCGTATGTCTATAACGTCATTTTTCTGGCGACGTGATATATGTATCGCGTATTTTTCTGGTGACGCATAAATATTTTATAGGGTATTTTCATTTATAATTTATTCAAACCCCCTAGATTTCATTTACAAAAAATAAAATTACAAAATCATCAAAAATATATACATATATATTGTTGGGATTTTTGCCCTAAAAAGCATATTTCTAATTTTTCCCTTTTGAGTATAAACAACTATCTCTTATATGAAATTATGATATTTGCTAGATTAAACTATCTTAGTTGAAGAGTTTATTCATCTGAAAAACATTCAATGACTTTATATGTATATAAAGAAACAAACATGATTAAGTGTTAATTATGGAGAGACTTGTTTCTTTATGTAAGTCTAAATGAAGTAGTTTATAATCTGTAAATAAAGATGTAATACTTTATTTACTATAGATTGTAGTGTTTGTCTATCTTAACGGGAATGATGTGTCTCAAATCATTGAAGTATCTGACTTCTGATAGAAACACTAATACAACATAAATAAGTTATGTGTATTAAATTTGACCAGGTAATATAAAGAATTAGAGTGTCGTAACTCAATTCTTATATTATCACAAACTAGCTCTTAGAATATAAATCTTAATCTTTGATGTTTGACTGGACTTGCTTTCATGAGTTATAGTCTTTTGATTTGTTAAAAGACTAACCTCTATGAAGTTAGAGGTGAACTCTAGCATATTGGAAGTTATGACTTATGAATTAATGGGAACACAAAATAGTTAAGGATATTATACATTAATGCCACTTTAGGTTCTTTCAAGATTCATGAAATAATTAAATCTAAGATCTTAGTATTCACTTTGTGAATTAGTTGACAATTTTGTCTAAATGGCCATTAAGAACAAAATTATCGACAACATTATTCTTTGATAGAAAGATGGTAACTTAAAGGTAAATAGGTGTTAGAGGGGTATTACGGTAATTTTACCTATCCAACTACAGCATTGTATAGGGATTATATATGTGGTATAGAATATGCTAGATGGATTGGTTAGGTTAGTTGATTAAATCTCTATAAAAGGCATGACATTTAATCTAAGAGTGCAGTATTGGACCTTTAGTAGAGTATCCCATTTACTAATAATATTTATATAAATACCATAATAATCAAATTAAAAATTTAAACATTAGTATAGCAAAAAAAAGTTAAAAAACTCGATTGAAAATTATAGTTAAAAAAAAATATGAAACATACAAGTTTAATAAATATCCAACAAATTCAATACTTCAAACTGTGAAAATTACAAGTAGAATAACAAACTCTACACAATTAAAGAAGATATTTTTCAAAATATCCAAAAGCTACAAACTTAACAAGAAACAACATTTTTCTATCAAATAATCAGTAAAAAAAACTAAGTGTAATACATGAATAATTCAAGTCTAGTAAAAAATAAAACGTAACTTAAAATGATTAAAAGTACTTGAAACATTAGGAAAAAATGGATATCTACTATGGGGAACCGCTGCGATTGCATTTGCATAAAGAGAAATGAGGACTTCTGAAATAGGAAGTCCTAATTTAAAGACATTCTTTAAGCAATGTCATAAATCTACGACGTCACCTAAAAAGTGACGTCTTATCTTCATCTATGACGTCAATAGATGAAGATAAGACGTCACTTTTTAAGCGATGTTTTAAGTCAATTTTTTTCTATGCCGCATAAATATCAAAAAGTGACACAAAATTTAGTGACATTTTTGCCCCTTTTTGTATTAGTGTATAAATACTTAGACTAATATAAATTTATATTGGTCCATATAAAATTTTATAATTTCTTACCTCTGTTTTGAACGAAAACGATAACTCATTTTTTTTTCCCTTAAATAATAACTTCTTTTTGTTTTCAATTTTGCCCTTGCTATAATGAGAATATTTTGGGCAAATACTAATTAACAACAGTATAATTAGACATAAAAGATTAAAAGAGATTAACATGAAATAAAAATTTAAAAATAATGACTCAAAAATCACAAATAAAAGAACGAGGACTTAACCGTAAAAAAATAACAAAGCACTTTTCTTTTCTATCAAAACTAATTTTAGGAGACTTTACAGGATTTTATCCTAAAAAATTGAGTTTAAAGTTAATTTTACTAAATTGTTCAGAATTCATAAAATTTTTGTATTAAAATGCCTAAAAAAAAAAAGGAAAGAAAAAAAAAAGAAAGAGGGAGATATTGGCACACAGTGGCGAGCGCCAAAAAATAAATAAATAAAACAAGTTTAGGTATTACTTGTGAATTCAAAAACGCACACAAACCATCGTATGTGGCCTTTTAGGCTTTGACTGCACCCACTTGTATGCACATGCTGGCCCTCATAATGAACTAACTGGACACCATTTGGATACTTAAATATAGGTCCACTTTCAGAAACGGGCACTGTTGTAATGGGCCCAATATTTGACCATTATGCTTAAAGCTGCTGCTGCTGCAGCTCTCTTAGGAATTAATCTGGCTGGGAACAAATGACAAAAAAAAAACAGATTTTTTAAAAAGAAAAGTGGTATAAATTAGAGCAAAGGAAATGACTGTCATAAATAATTAGTTAGATATAATAAGTGGTACTTGTCTAATTTCTTTTTTCCCTTTTGAGTACTTGATAGCTAACCCCTAATTTATCTTGGCTCCTTCTTCAAAATAAGAGTGCCATCTCATTGAAAGAACTGATCAATGACCAGTTCTACTATTCTAGCAATAACTTATTTTTAGTAGGGGGGAAAAAGTAGCAAGTTCAATAATTCGCCTTAAAAAATGAAGTATTTGCAAATTGATCTGGACATCCTTCAATCATGATCCCTGCCAGAAATACCAATTAGTTGAACAAACATTTTAGTTACTGTGATGGCCTGGCCAACGTCATATTTACTCAACTCTTGCCCCACCCTCCTGCAAATAGAGGGAGAGTTTAAACCTCCAAGACCCACATATAGGTCCATTATGAGGTTTGGGGGTTTTGGAGAAGGGCCCTCAAATAGGCCCATTCATAAAAAGAAGAGAGACCAAGTTAGGAGTTACGACAACATGTAAAGGCTTTTAAAGAACCTGGACGTGGCTTTTGTAATTCTTTTTTAGTCCTTGCTATGGGGACCAGCACTGGGGTCAATTAATTCATGTCAACTGGTTTTGATGTGATACAAAGGGGGTATCTATTCTAACTATATCAGTACATGGTTAAAGCAATAATCTTCTATTAAACTAAACAAGGGAGTGGGTTTCTTAATTCTCTATGAATATGAAGATGATGAGTTCAGGTTCTGACCAAGTATGTGCATAATACATCCTGTAATAATAATAATTTAAAAAAAAAAAACCAGAAATATTCATTGTTTTACCCGCTCAAATGATTTCATATATATTTTCCATGAGTATGTAGTAGTGCATAGTACTAGAAATATCATCTTTAATCCTAACTGTTTTTACCACCTAACTTACTATCATCCCATTGATACACTGAGACGTGTGATTAATGTATCATTTACCATACAATATGAATTATAGCAAGTCAGATATGCATAGCTAGGTAAATTTGGATTTGGACTTGATAATTTTTGTTTTCTACTAATTTGACCGCAATAACTTATACTCTTTTCATAAACACCCGTTTTCAAAACCATATTTTTATAAATATCTGTTTTTTATTTTTATTTCATAAATACCTATTTTTTAGAAATATAGACCACTAATGATTTACACATGAAATGTAGATCACGAAATAAAAATTACACTAAAAATTAGCATACATTTTAACATGTATAATATAAGTCAAATTTATAATAAAAAATATAAATCGTGGTAAACACGTAAAAGTATACCGTTCATATTTTACACAGAAAATGTGTTCCTCGTAGATAAAATTTACTTTGATTCATATTTTACGTATAAAATGTGGACCATAAAAAAGTATTTAATTTAGAAAAAAAAATTAAAAATGAGTATTTATGAAGATAAGTTTTAAAAAGGAGTACTTGGCACAAATTTCTCATACTCTTAAATATATGTTGAGTTGTGCTACTGTCCTGACATATTACAATTTTGTATTAAAGTGGTTAGCCCCACCTAAATAGAAGAAGTGTCACGATGCAATGCTAGCAGTTCTATCAATTATATCATTACATATGGAATTGGATGGCAACTCTATGAATGCAAAGTATCAATGTAAGCGCACAAGTAAACTCATCCTTAAAATATCAAGTGTTTGGTTCCCAAGTCCAACCCATGATTACTTTGAACACAGGTCAAGTCATCATAACTACAAGACTTTAATCCTTAAAAAAAGGGTGTTTACGAAAAGAAAATTCCAACCAGTATGAAATATCATTGTCATAAAATGCTTTTTTTTTTTTCTTTTGCATAGAAAAATATCTTGAGATCATTTTAGTTTGTTCCCAAATCCCATTCTGAAAGCTGCTTTTTAGTTACAAAGCAAGTATCTTAGAAGAAGTCTTGCCAAGTAACCATCGCACAGAAAAACAAGGACTTGTTTGTCTTTTCATTTGTTGGGTTTCCCCACAATCGGTTGAACAATAATTTAAAACAGTGAATATTGAAGAAAATCAGGTGCAGGAGCAGGACATGAACCTGGAATTGGTTTTGGACACAATATATAACTTGCCACCAAACAAGGTCAAAAGGCCATATATATGCCATGTCATTCCCACACCTCAAGGCCTTTAGGTTCAATCGTTCTCACTCCTGTCCTACTCATCGTCCACGTGTCGAAACATACACCGCTGACTCAAACCTTCCAAGTTTGTATTGTTAAATTCTTTTGGCATTTTAGGGGGGAAAAAATTAAAAATTAAAAATATTGGATCCATAAAAGCCAAATGAAGGGACCAGTCTTGGTCCAGTTGTGTGCTGTCTACGGGGAGAAATTACGAAAAATGATGTACAATTTATAACTTGAATTTTTACGTGAAATAAACTCGAGAATTCCATGATAGGGTTACAAAGAGTATTCCACACCTTGTTTTTCATTTTTTTTTTTTTTTGGTCGATGAGAATGTCGGGTCCCGAAAAAAGGGATGATTGTAATAGTTAATATATTTTGAAGCATAAGAAATAATTGTGTAATCTTTCATCTGAGAAGACTAATTAAGGACAAGCTTACTTCACCTCAACGAAAATCATTGTGAGGTGAACATTCTTATTTAGATGTTGGAATGTAATAACATTAGTAAACCATGTCATACTGAAAACAAAGTGAAATATTATTCAACCCAACACCCCAAGGAGCACTATGCGCATTATGCTTAAGCACTCATTTTTTTAATAAATTTTTTCTAGTTAAAATTTCTTAATGAAGTGTTTTTGCTCTCATAAAAACCATTTTATTCCTATTTTACATATATAGATAATTTAGTAATTTCAACATATTCTAATATTATTTTCTTAACTCAAGAGCAAAACAAATCAATAAACTTGTAAATGGTTAACGAAGTAAGTACATGTAAATAATGATTCTCTTTCTCATATCTTTTATTCACCCTCATTTTCCTTCCATTTTATTTCGATCATGATTGCAATAAAATAATCGTACCATAAAAATAACAAATCAGAAGCAAAGGATTCACATTAATCTAAAAAGCTGTTTGGTAAAAGGTAATCTCAGTTTTCAGATTAATGGAAATATTGAAGATGGTGGTATAATTGTCTGATATTCAAAATAATTATATTTAGTTGCACATAGTAATCTTGTCTATGATTTCTAGAATG
Source organism: Parasponia andersonii (assembly GCA_002914805.1). Lineage (NCBI taxonomy): Eukaryota > Viridiplantae > Streptophyta > Magnoliopsida > Rosales > Cannabaceae > Trema > Trema andersonii. The sequence goes on from JXTB01000117.1 coordinate 858,867, forward strand.
TTAAATAACTGTGTTTAGTTGCGCATAAGAATGTGCTTAAATTAAAATTAAAAAATAATTAAAAAAATAATTATTTATAAAATAATAAAATTTATTAGTATAAAATAAAATAATTTATTATGATTCCTAAGATATCGTATTTTTTTATTTTATTTTTTAGCATGAGTTTTAGATTGAAGATTATGTAAAATCTATATATTTTAGTAACTTTAAAATAACCCCACTTAAGAAGCGGATTTGATTCCCGAAATGATTACTTTATTAAGTGTTAATACTGAAAATACATTGAAATACTTATTCCGATCTTAAAATTACCTTAATTACCTTATATCAAACGGCATAGTTCAAGATGCTTTTGGATAAAACTCATAACAAAACTTGCATATTTAGTTTCAAAACAGAATATTATAGTCAAAGTCAAATTTCTTTTTTTTTTAAAACTGATCAAAGTCAAGTTTCTAAATGATCCTACTTTCATCGAATTCCATTAATTGTCCTGCATATTAAATATATATATATCTATATATCTATCGGTAGTGTTCTGATCACACATCATTTTCGGCCGTTGATATCATATATATATATATATATATATATATATATGTATAATATTTCATATAGGTCCATATGAATCACATGATCGATTAATTGTGCTAGAACACTTGGGACACTTTCTGGTTTCTCGTTGAGTAGTATCCATATATAGACATATATAAGCTTCGTCACCAAGCATTAAAACGATTTAACAGCGTTAGCACAAAATATGGCTGCGAAGTGGGTAAATCCGGCGGTAAGAGATGTGGTTAATTAATTTGGCTGCCACGTGTTCAGTTTGATTTGGCGCCGGCTTTATTATTATTATTAAAAATGAATCCAAAAGTGTACGGCACCTTTGGTAAGTCATATAGGGTCCCTACCATGACCAGGAACCGAGCCCTCCACACCGTGGACACGTGGATAGCCAGCTTAAGTCCATCACTGCATTAGTCCTCCTCCATTCTTATCTCCTCCCCTTTTTTTTTTTTTTTGTCAAAATAATGTTTTTTAAATAAGTTATCTACATTTGTTGTGTATCCTCCTCCCCTTTTTTTTTTTTTGTCAAAATAATGTTTTTTAAATAAGTTATCTACATTTGTTGTGTATCCTCCTCCCCTTTTTTTTTTTTTGTCAAAATAATGTTTTTTAAATAAGTTTACATTTGTTGTGTGTATTTTTGCTTAAGCGGGGCTGGTTGAGTTGGTCAAGATTTAAGAGATATGTGTGTAAGTTAAGAGGTCTGTGATTCAAATTTTAGTAGAATATATGTATTTTTTTTTTTAAAATTTGTAGTAAACAGTGATCATTAGCTAAGTCTCTTTTTTTTTAAATATATATATATATATAGTAATGGGTCACAGAGCTTCAATTAGTACACTTTTTCTAAGCTCGACAAACTCGCCATGCATGTTTATCAAACACATGTGTTTTTTGGGGTGATAATAATATATATATATATATATTTTTTTTACTTCAGAATTATAGTTATGAATAAATAATAATTTGTTGTAGAGAACAATAATTACAAAATTAATTGCAATTTACGAGTATAAACGCTAGTATAATATTGTAATTGGAGTTAGTGTACGCAAATTTAGTAAAATATAATGGTTCAAAAGTATTAGCCATCGATAAGGTATTTCAATTCTTTTTTAAATATTATCACCAATCTCTTATAACTTTTTTTTTTCTATTTTAATATTACCTTATCACCTATGTATGTGTTTTCGTAACCGGACGAGACTTCTTTAGTTAACTTCATGCGCTTTATGATCGTATAAAATGATATAAAAATGGCCTTGTAATAAATAATATTTATCAGATTGAAGATATATAAAATTCTAGCATTAATTATCGAATCTAAAAGGAAAGAACTGAGCGCAGTACTAAATATTATATATTACGCATACGCATAATCAGAAAATCCACACACCCAAAAATCTATATTTTATATTGATGATAGATACATAATAGACCAAGTTGGGATTCGGGAAGTTTTTTCTAAATTTTAATGCAAGTAAAGGCATGGCAGCTTACTGGCAGATTACATATAAATGTTCTATCTGCAATGAATTAATATTGCTTATTATTAATTAATTTGACTAATCAAGGGCATATGTTTAAATAAAATTATCAAAAATATCAAGGGCATATAAATAAATGTACTAGGATATTTTGGTTAAAACGATTGATAAGATAATATGTAAATGAATTATTGAGATGCATGAAAACGAAAGTAAACGTCCTAGGATATTTTTGTTAAAAAGATTGATGAGATAATATGTAAATGAATTATTGAGATGCATGAAAACGAAAGTAAGGTTATTGTGGCGTATTATATATTTGCATACATATATTTATTTTTATCTTCCTCGTGCTTACTTTTCTTGCAGTCAAAACCTTATGAAACAATTTTATCTTGCTTTATTAGGGTTAACGCTTCTAATTATATGCATGCTCCTCCAATAAGCAAAACCCTTCATGCGTTATATTATTGCCTTTGGTTATATCAAGAAACCTAGAAATAGAACATATATAGCTAGTACGAAATAAAGGAGAAAATTAATTTTTCAGGATAAAAAGGATAGGTAGGCCGATAAGGATCCATTATAAAATTTATATTATATGTGTATGTTGAAAATAAATCTGAAAAAGGTGGTTTTCAAATTGGACCTTTGTATTTAATTTGTTTTTGAAGGTATCTTTGGAGTGTCATGCAAATTCATTGGCGGACAAATATAGAGGTCTCACTTTGATGTATACCCGGGCCCCTCTTTGTTATTTTTTTGATATTTTTTTACTTTTTTTACCTCGAACTATTTTTTTCTTGTGTTGGAAGGAGATACTAGACAAGGGATATTGGTTAAGCTTCTTTGCAATCAATATCTCACTTCATTTTGGTAGTTCAAAAGTTTATAGTGTTTTTTGGGGAGGTATTGCTGCTCCTAATTTGTCTTGCTATTTTCCTACTTGGTACTACTAATTACTGTTTTTTTCAAACCACCAATTGAATGTTAAGTAAAAACTGAAAAGAGTCACAACTTAAAACACATATCTATACTAGCATTTTTATATATTCTTATTGAGTTTGTAATGACATTCTTAATTCAAAGATAAAGGGTTAGGGATATTAGGCTATTAGGAAGTTAATTAACTTTCCTACCATTACAGAATCAAAGTAGCAAAGCCTCAGTATTGTTCCACGCACTAGACTTTTTTGTTTTCCGGTTGAAGATTTGTGCTTTTGGGGGGTAATAAGAGGACAAAGAATTAAACCACAATTTTTAACTTTTTAACTTTTAGTTAAGTTTAGCATCATTCTTAACCTCGAAGAGGCATTTATTTCCAGGGGCTTGTCTTTCCAATGCACTGATCTTACAGCTAGCTCTAGCAGAATGAAAGCCCAGATCTTGCCGTTAAATTAATGCCTAAAAAATAAATTAATATATATGTGCCTAAATATACCACACTTTCCCACTGTTTTGGGCTAATATATTACGCAAGGTTTTTAAGCCAACAGGAAAAAAATTTAATGTTTAAAAAATATCGAAAAATAGTATACATCAAATTAAGAAGTTTTTAATTAAGGGTCTAATATATTATGATCCGGCAAGGCAATAGGACAAAATTGTTCTCTTGTATCGTGTGCAAATGCATTCAGTATTTCAATTCACACAAACCATGCAATAACACACTCCCAAAGCAAAATTTCTTTCTTCTCTCATTCATATATATATAGTTATATACACACATGTGCAAAGCACACCACACATTAATTAATAAAAAGTTAGATTTACCGTAAAAATTTGAGTAATACTATAGACACTTTAAGAAGACGTTAGCTATCAAACATCGTTAGAGATATCCGCTTTTCACTAAAAGAATAAATGATACTTCAAATGAAACCTAATGTTAGTTGCAATTTATTAATTTTATTTTTAGTGAAAAATATTTAACATCTTTTGTGATGTTTAGCATCTTAAGGTGTTCCCTAGTATTTCTCTAAAAAATTACCTATAAATTCTGCATTACATTTGATTAATGAATTTTACTTATGAATTAGTTATCATTTGAGCTAGATATTTGGTAGATTATCGAAATTTTTAGGGGTTTTATTTGTGCTTTTTCGTTGTTTGTTTTGTAGATTAGTTAATTTTGGTACATATGGTGAAAATGGTACGATTGATCGCGAGTTAGTGCAACAAAGAGAGCGCATTGACACTTGTCTTTGACACTAGAGTACTTTGGAGATTCAAAAGGAGTGAATTTTAAAGAGAAAAAATTTTCAGAGGATATGGCACTCCGGCGCCATGTAATGGGCGCTCCGGCGCTCGTTCGGACAAAGAAAAACAAATGGACAGTAAGAGTGGTACCCTGGGACCATACAACCAGCGCCACTCTGCGGAAAACTTTATAAAAATCATCTTTAAGGCGTCTTTTGACTTAGTTTTGTAGTGGCCGCCTCCTAACCTATAAATAGATCTTTTGTAGACTTATTTGGGAGATTCTCAGGCCAAAAACAACTCAGAAAAATTAGGGAGAAAGCGCAACCCAGAGATGATACACCATTGATTCAACTTTTAGCTTTTTCTACTCTTCTTTGTTCTTTCTTTTACATGTCTAGAATCATGTTTAGAGTTTGTTTTCCCTTTATCGTGAACTAATTTATTTTTTAGGACTACGATATAGTCGGATTATGATGTCTTGAATTATTTCAATTCCAATTCAATTTTATGTTTATTTTCCATTCTATGCTAATTGTATTAGTCTATGCTTAATGCTTATAGGGGTTTGGCCAACTTTTGCATGAAATTAGAGGTTTAATCCAAGATATGAGAAGAGAAGATTGAATTTATTTTGATTAATATGACGTAAGATTATCATATGATAGAGATATCTATAAAATTTGTGCAATAATATGAATTTCTTGTGCTTAACGAGTTTTGATATGTTCATAATTTACACAGAGATATTAGAACTTGTATATTGAAATATGTTTGTTAATTCTTGATAAAGATTAATGAATATAATAGAGAAATTCACTGGTAGCATAAATAATGGACATTAATCGATTGAATTGAATAATTTAGGCAGATTAATTTAGGTGAATCGAAACCTTAGATCTTAAATTACTTGATGGTTCTAGTTATTATTTTGTTTTGTTTTTTTATTTAGTTATTAGATTTATTTTTGTAAAATAATTTTTTCCGATTTATTTTCAAATAAAATTAGAATTAGAATAATTTAATACAGCACAATTTTCGTGAGATATACTCGTAATTACACTCAGCTGCGTCTAATAAATTCCACGTCAACATTACGAGTGGTAGATTAGTACGAGCACAAGTGTCCCTGAGCAGTGAGTACAACACTACTTATAATTACAAATGGAATGCATTGATTACAAAAGTAAATAATTAAAACATAAAACACAAAAAGACAAAAAAAAGAGTGGGAAAATAGTAAAAAAAAATAATGATAATAAAATAAAATGGAAAAAAAAAATGGAAACTAAAAGTGGGGTACGTGGCAATGAAGCAGCACAAGGAGTCAAATCCGTTCGCTACGCTAATCGTCCTTGTTACTGGACTCCATAGCTGTAGGGACCCACCAACCCCCCACTCGTCCCGTACTATATCTTCCCTAATTCCCTCTCTCACACACTCTATGTCTCTCTCTCTCTCTCTCTCTGTCTCTCTCTATTTATTTTTCTCCCCCACCAAAAAATAAAAAAGTTAAAAGCCAAAAACAGATTACACTACACTTTCTTCCCTCCTCCTCTCCGGGGGAGACTCTAAAAACGACAAGGAAAACCAAAAACGACACCATCTGATTATACACGGAGAATGAGATATGGTGGGACTGAGTATAGTATTGGAAGGCCAAAAGGGCGCTAGTAGTGTTAACAAGCACAAGAAGATTATAAGTCCTCAAGTTATAAACAAAACCACCATGATCATCAACCATAACCCTTCTCCTTCTTCTTCTTCTTCCCCATCTTCTTCTTCAAACTTTTGTGTTTACAGAAGCTTTTCTTCGGCTTCAACTGCTCCAACTGAAGCTTTTCTGGACCAATGCTTTCTTTGTAAGCAGAAGCTGCTGCCCGGAAAAGATATCTACATGTACAAGTAAGTAAAAAGGCCTCTCTAAAATCGACTTCTTTTTTCTCTGTTTTTATAAATTTATCAACTTTATTTTTTCCTTTCTTACTTTTCAAAAAACTGCCCAAGTCTCGGTTTTTATGTGTTATGTTGATTTTATAACCTCTTAAGACTAAAACCCAGATCAAGTTTTTTATTTTTCTAGCCGTTTTCATGTTTTTCTCGTGAAAAACAAAATATATAGGGTTGAAAGGGTCTGTATATATATATATATATGTATGTATGCAGGGGAGACAGGGGTTTTTGTAGCGTGGAGTGCCGGTGCAGACAGATTTTTATGGACGAGGAGGAGAGTATTCTTAAAGACAACTGTTCATTGGCTGCCATGAAACCCACTTCTTCTTCTTCTTCTTCTTCTGGTTCTCGTCACCGAAAAGGGTCAACAAGAAACCGGGAGGGTGGGTTTGCTTGCTGCGACAGAGAAATGATCGAGAGAAGAACCAGTTAAGCAGTAATGAAATGGAACCGAAAAATTGGTTCTTTTTTTAGCCGTTTTGCCAGTTTTACCCCTGAGTTCATTATGTAATGACCTTCATGTGCTTTGTCGTTTTGGTTTTGCCTCCTGGTATGAAGACAAAAAGAATCCTTTTAACTTGTTTTGAGTTTTACATTTGCCCCACCTCTCATATATCTGTGGGCTCCCATAGTTTTTTCATTTTCTTTTTTGAATTTTGTGACAAAAGGGCATTTATGGTATTTTGTGGGCATTTATGGTATTCTGTGGCAAGCTTAATATTGATTAATTAGGCTATTGATCAGTCATTTTTCTTATTTGAGTTTCCTTGGACCAAGCATATGGTAACGGTGACGGTGGTGGTGGTAGTGGTCTTTGTTCTCTGGCAAAATGACAATGTAAAATCAAATGTTTGCTTTCATTGGGATGATGCGTATTTTAGAGGTTCTGTGGAGGGAATGTCTAGGTTGCGCACTGAGGTAACAGTTCCCTATAGTGGAGAACATAATGAAGAATTAGTACTTAGGGAACAATGTCATGCATGGTCCACAATAAGAAGAAGAAAATAAATTATTAGAGATATGGATGCCACAAAGGAACATAAGATTTTAACTAATATTTTCTCTTGAGGAGACCCTTTGGTTTGTCACTTTCAATTGGGTTTTTCTTTTCTTTTTGGCCATTCTACTTTGTTTTGTTCAAACATTGTGATTTACAGAGTTACACTCTTAATTACTGATGGGTAGTGAATGGTTTTTTGTCCTTAAACACCCTTTTAATTTTGTCTCTGCCTATTTTTTTAAAAATGACATAACCTTCTAGGACAGATAATAGGTCCAATAAAGCTTTTTAAGCCCACCAAATATTTATGTTCCTGAAGTGTGTTGCATTGTTTCAGACACTTATCCTTAGGTGGGCACGCCTCATTAAGATTCACAGGCATGGTGATTTTGGTCGCTTTGATCATTAAAAACAATGGCTATTTATCTTGGAAAAGATGGGAATTACCGAAAGAGAAAAGGAAACGGGAGTATCTTACACGTAAGAGTACCCAAAAGGGTAAATTTCTAGTACTATGCCTGTAATATTGGCAAGTAATGCTTCACTCCTAACATCACTTCAATGAATCACTTGGCAGGTTGGTTTAGTAGAGTTTTTCAGAACAAAGGAAACTATTAGTTGACTTATCATGTAAATCATGTTCACCGTAATAGAAAGAATGAGAAAGAAAATAAGAGAAGTCGTTTACTTTTCTCCTACATTCATGTATTTTCATCCATTAATACTACAATATGTTGACACATAATTAAATTTTGTATGGGCGCTGAAAATAGTATGGTTCAAGCCTGAAAGCAAAACTCCCGACTATGGAAGAAATCTAGTATAATGTTTCGGTTAAATAAAGGAAAAGGAATAAAAAGGTCAGTAGTGATGGTGGGATGGAGTATTGTGTTTCTTTCAATTGGGATGTCCTAGTAAAGCTTAATCATTCTGGTAAGAATGAGTTAATGAATGATGACTAAGGACTCGCCTTTTTTATGTTCTTTGTGATATGAATATTGATTTTTCAAAGCATAATATCATGAGGGATGAGAATCAGGATCATGGAATCTTAAAGCTTTTTGTAACTATTTGTTTAAACGTGTCAATGCAGTTTAAAAAGCCAAAGTTAGAACCCTAAGAAAAAGCATTACAAGGGAGAGAGATTGGGTGTCATAACTTGGAATAAACATAGGGTATGTACCACTTTCTTATCTCTCTATGTTGTCTCATTGCATTGAGGAAACCAAACTCGAGCAATGTTTTTGCTAGCTTAACTTGTTAGGATTTTTATAGAGAGAATACATTTCGTTGCTAGTATTTTGAGGGGAGATTTATTCAAGATAAGTCAGATAAACATAAAAAACAAACCGTCAAAGGCAAATAAGAAATACTAGTATTAGCTATTCTTGCTCCCTTAGTTCAAACAATGTCAGTGTAGGTTTCTTTTCAACAATACCAATGACTTTTTATCTTTCTAATTGTAGATACAGACGTATTAAAATAGATAAGGGGATATCCTATGACGGGTAGAGTAGTAGACTGACAGCTTAGAATCGCACTTTTTTTGAAAGCAAAGGACTTATTTTCGAAGAAAAAAAAAAAAAAAAGAACTAATGGATAAAATCGGACTCTAGTTCCTCTAGTAGTACTACAGTTGAAAAAGATATTCAACAGAAGGCCTAGTAAAGGATAATCAAGACAACAGCGAATATCTGCTTTTAAAGGAAAACAGATATCATGACCATGCAGTCGGATCCTCTGTTAGTTTATGGAGAGTCCATCTTCTTCAGTAGCAGCATTAATGTCTTCTATTTCTATCAAAGATCCCAAAATTTTCAACTCTGTATATAGTTGTTCTTTAGTTAAATACATCTAATAAATCAGAATCATCCATTTCTGAAATGGATCTCACCTGTTGTATAACAACATTCCACTTTTTCTTTGGTTACACGTGGTGTATCAAATAACCCCAAATTTTCAACTATGTACACAGTTGTTCTTTAGTTAAATACATCTAATCACTCAGAACCATCCATTTACGTGGATCCGACGCTATGAATCAACATCCCACCCATTCTTTGGTTAAACGTGGTGTATCACAAATTCACAATCGTCTATTTTTGTGAATCCTACGTGGTGTATACACAAAATTCCACCATAAAACTCGTGGAAACAGAGGTCTATGCAAATAGCGTGATACACAACTCGAGATGGTAACAAGACTGCCGGAGTTATCTCCATTTCCTTAAAGCATTTATTTATGCTATGAAAAAACGAGAGACTTCGATGCATGTCATTGAGATTTGGGGCCAGGATGATGATCTAATTTTTGTTTGTTTTACATGAAAGAATGTTATAAATCACCAAAGCAAAGGTTATTCATCTTAATATGTACCAATCCCAAGTTTGGTAGTCTGAAACCAAATATGAAATAAATGCTTCTAAGAACCACTGAAGAACTTATTTCAATTTTAACAGAATTCCTGGAAGCACCATTTCAATTCAATTCAACAGAAACCCGAGGAAGTTCAGTGTGATTAGCAAGAAAGACTAGAGTAAAACAATTGAATTGAAAGATCGAAGCTCATATCCAAAGTCCAAAACAGATAGAAGTGATATTAAGATATACAAGTTAAGCATGAAAATGTTTAGGAACTGGTCTGCATACCAGAGAATTTCAATTAAATACATACAAGTGCTAACCATTGTCATTATCATTATCATAATCACAGCCTCATCATCATCTCTGTCGACACCACAGTAATCCTTAGCCAGATTTGAACAACAAAACTGCTTTCTGATCCAAGTAGAAATAAACAAAATGGTTTGTCTCGTGAGTCACGTATGAACCTGCCAAAAGAATTACAAGAAAAGAAGAACGTGAATGCCACTTCGATTAAGAAACTAGTAAATCTGTTCATTCAACAGTACGTTCAAAAAACAAATCGAATATCACCACGGAAACAATATAGCTCACAATTTCGTTGTTGAAATTTAACGAAGAACATTACCAAACAGCTGAATCTAAAGCCCGAAATTGGAATACAATTCCTCAGGGCATGCGTGGTTCATGCCAAACCTGATTGTTGCCCCATTGAAGAACAGAAGAAACTTTAATGGTACTTCACTCTCAAAGAAAATCTTGCATAGAATATCGTTGAGAATGTTCCTTTTGTCCCCTTTTCTCTCTCAAAATAACCAAAAAAGGAATATGATGAACGCATTATTGCTTCGTAGAGAAAGGAAAAAATTGGAACACACATCTGAGTCCGATGGTCACTAGTATACTTCCCACTTTAATGATTAAAGCAAAACCACATGCTAAGGTTGCTCCAACTACAAGTCAAGTTCTTTTTTCTTTTTTTCAATAAGTAACCACAAGTCAAGTTGGACACTAAGTACATGCTATTTTCCCGAATACAAACAGAAATGGCCAAAATGGTGTCTATTGGGCTAAGATAGATCACATATCGACCTTCTTTCAATATTTAACTTAAGCTGCATTAAGATGAAACCAGAGACATTGAATCTTGTACCTACAGAACAATAATAAGAGTTGAAACAGACTCTAACACAACGTGAAACACTGCATTGCCCAATGCAAGATTGAAGGTATTACACGAATCAAATTACAAGTTCACAGGGATTTGCCACCAGAATGTAACAAATTACTCCTTCCATGTGATAAAATCCACGAATACATTAAAAATGGAAAATCTAACTATCTATTTCACATGCAGAACTAGATCATTAATAAATGGAAACAGGATCTGATAAACAATCAAGAAATTAAAGATCAATGAATGACCTCATCCCTCGGTACTCATCAAACTTTTGGTGTCAACAATAACCAAAATGAGCTTGAGATGGGTAGATCTTAAAATTTCCAACTTAAACCATGCTCAGATAACTAAGATGAATCTAATCTTTTGCCATTAAGGAATGGGATTTTACAGTTTCCTGGCTAAACTACAGGAACACACTGAGACCCAATATGATTGGGATCAACAATATGCCCAAGGAACTTCTCTATTCCTATTACATTTGCAGACAAATTGCACATACGAAATTTAGAACATCACGCAATGCAGCAAAATCTAACCGTGCTCTGGTCCAGCCATCCAATAGTAAACCAAACTAATCAAGTGAGATCAATAATATTTCAGTCCTTAGTTATGGACTTACCTCACAGGAGTAAGAACTAAGAATATGTTGTTATCCTATTTCAACAATCATTGTTTCTGTCAGAAAGTAGCCGCATACATTTCTTGGAAAAATAGATTTTCATTTTCATTTTTGATAAGTAGATTAGTCAATTAAAGATCAATGAATGACCTTATCCCTCGGTACTCATCATACTTTTGGTGTCAACAGTAACCAAAATGAGCTTGATGACGGGTAGGATCTTAAAATTTCCAACTTAAACCATGCTCAGAAAACTAAGATGAATCTGATCTTATGCCATTAAGGAATGGGATTTCATGGTTTCCCGGCTGAACTACAGGAACAAACAAACCCAATATGATCGAGATCAACAATATACCCGAGTAACTTCTCTATTCCTATTACGTTTGCAGACAAATTGCACATACTAAATTTAGAACATCAACTGACCCTAGCGAAATCTAACTGTGCTCTGGTCCAGCCATCCAATGGTAAAACAAACAAATCAAGTGAGATCAATAATATTTGGGCTTTTCCAGAAGAGGAAACATGATATGAATTTCATTAATCCTCACCGCTAGTGTACTTCCTTTCTCAATAACAAACTATTAGTACTTATGTTAATCAACCTAACATATTTTCGCTAAAATCACCAAGGTAGACACTCCTTATTATGGGCATAAATGGAGTTTGAAGCAATTAACTTCTTCAAAGACAAAACTAACACTTAAAACAAGTTTCTACACCAAACGAACAACCAAACGGTTAACTAAAGCGTAGATCTGTTCATTTCTAACCATTTCCAACCACATAAACCTCATTACTCATCAAAAAGGAAAAACCCAACTGGCAATTAACAAGCACAAGGCTTCACAATAGGTTGATCACAATTAAATACTATAAATCTGAACAAAACCCACCATAGAAAAACATGAAAAAATCGAAGAGAGTAAAGAGAAAGTACCAAAATTTCGACCGACGATGCAATGCCAAGTGGGTCCGTGCTTCTTATCGAACTCTTTCTTTATATGCTCTGCAACATCCTTCTCCACACTATTCTTCTCAAACGCCTGAAATGAAAACCAAAACCCCAATACCCCATATCCCAACACACAAAATCCTCTCTTACAAATGATTCCCATTATACACTTAATCCAATTATTAAAAAATAATAATAATAATAAAAAAAACAGCTTGAGCTTACGGCGATGGCGATTTCGATGGCCTCCTTCTGCATGTCACCAAACATGTCGGCGCTCTTGATGACGACACGCTTGCCGGGAGGTGAGGCGGTGGCGGCGGCCGATAAGGGTTTCCTATCGTCGGAGTTAAGCTTCGCTGTGAGAGCTCCGGGGACGCTGCTTCTCTTGGCCTCTTCGGTCATTTTTGCTTTGCTTTGCTTTACTTGGCTTCGACTCAAACAAAGGCTTTCACTCCGAACTTAAGACACTGATTTTCTCTCTCCTATCACAAGTGGGAGTTGTAGTTGTAGAGAGAGAGTAGAGCAACAAAGAGAAAAGACCTCTCTCTCTCTCTCTCTCTCTCTCTCTCTCTCTCTCTCTCTCGTCTGATTTTTAACAGTGTGGTTTGGTTTTTAAAAGCCAAGCAAAAAGAGAGTAGAAGTTACTGTAACAGAATCTTATTATTGGAGCCTTTTTGGCTTAAAAGATATTATTGCATTTTATATTATTATTGATTTTTTAGTATTCAAACAATCAAACTTCAATTATTTTGTTTCTTTTTGTTATTATTATTGGTGATAATTAGTATTTTCAAATGTTTAAGGAATAAGCATCAAGTTGGCAATCATGATAAGAATGTCATGTACTCAAATCCAATAAACGGACCAAATTTTAATAATCCTTGGAATGGGTTAAAAAAATCACAACATGGTATCTTACCTACTCTTTCCTGTTTAGCATTAGCCTGTGAAAAAATAACGACTCCCTCATGGAATAAAAATGATGCACTTCACGTAACGACCAAGAGACTAACCTAAGATAGTAAATTTATGGCCTAAGAAAAAAGCATGCCACTAATTACAATGGCAATTTTTCTTGTACTCCCAAATTTAAGTGGAATTCATAATCCGAACTGAGGCTCTCGAAAGGGCAATCAATTATCAATAACCGAGAACCAGTACTTAATTAGAACAGATGTGTGGTTTTAGTTTGTCCTTCTAGATTTAAGGCAAGAACCCTTTTTGCTAAAATGACCAAAAGAAGGGATGTGGAGACCAAAAGAAGGGGCAGTGGGGATGGAAAAGCTCATAACAGAAGGGAGAACATCACGTAAGAATGACCAAAGGTGGCCTTAAACTTGTTCCAACTTCTGAGACTCGTCATCTGAGTCCTGCACAATTCTGTCTCTCCTCATCCTCTTGGCATTTGGAACACCACCATCACCATCACCATTACTAGGCTCAGAATCTGATTCAGGAGTTAAAACATTCTCATTAAACCCATTTTCTTCATTGCCTTCGGAATCTTCATGGGACTCGTTTTCTGCCGTGTTTGAATTGATGTTATTCACAGCTTCATGATTGGGAGCATCTTCTTCCCTAGCAATGTTGTTGGTGTCTATTATTTTGAAATCCCGGGCAGTGCTGCGCTTTGCGTGTCTCAGTAAGTTCATTTTGCTTGCCTTGCTAAGCTGGATGAGATACTTTTCATAATCCTCTATCTGGAATATCAGTTCTGGAATGCATTTATTCTCTCTTTTAATCTTATTGATGATTCCTTTGCTGCTAGCACTCTCTTGTTGACTCTGCAAGTCAAAGATGATGAAAACCAATCAACCAGCTACACTTTGAATGCATATAATGCGTGTGTGTGTGTGTGCACGCTCGCGTGCATATATATATAAAGAACAATGCTTATGATAAAATATGGTTGCCCAAAGATAAAAATCAGTACCCTCTGCATCTCAGCTACAAAGTTATACAAAGGAACAGTCAGCTGCTTGCAAGTTATGTCCGCAAGCTTCTGGAACTTAAGGGAAGGCAAGACCTGCTTGCAACCCTTCGGAGCAATTCTAAGCTTTGACATCTGAGCTAAATGCTTGTAAAACCTGGCAGCCAACCGGACCAAAGTCTCAGCTTGAGAGTCTGCATACACAAAATGAATAAGTTTAAGATAATACACTAACAACTATATTGTAGATGAAACTGCGTACGTACCCTTAAGGCTCATTAAAGCAAAAGAAGCTAGTACTTTCCCAACTGCTTCTGCCCTAGAGTAAAGTTTTTCCTCAAATGCCTGCCCCGGAGCGAGCTCTCCATTCGGATTAACATGAGCACTTTTGTACGTGAGTGAACCGAAAGTCTTCAACCTTTTTATGCCCCAATCCATATCGACTATAAACGTTTCCATTAAGTGTAGCATACAAGAACTCATGGCCTTACTTGTAGAGTGATTTAAAGGGGGATATACTTCAGACACTGTCACTGGTTCCTGTGTCTCTGATCCCATAACTTTTAACAGCTCAGTGGCCATCTCTTGAGATATGTCTAAATCATTTGGAGGAAAGCTTAAAGATATAGCAAGCGTAACAACACTTTTTGCAACCTTGGAATCTGTTATTTCCTTGCCTTTGCAAACACAAATAGCCCAGACTCCATGAGAGTTCCTCAATTCACTTGGCATATTCTCCCCTATCATCAATATCATATCACAAATAATCTGGAAATGGGAAAACTCTCAATGGGGTTACCTTTGTAAACACTATATATTTGTACTTACAAATCAGCAAAAGCACAAAGTTATATAAACTAAAATTTATAACTATTTACCTCAACTTCATCAGAAAAGGAACGTTCAAGAAGCTTATAGAACAGCGGCTTCAAAGTTTTCCCAATGAACAATTCTTTGTTTTTTGTGTGCTGATCATCAAGCCTTGAAGCAGTTTGACATTCACCATCCAAACTGGAATCTGTGAGAGTGGAAACTGACAGCAAATCTTCGAGCAAAGCAGTTAGGTCTGGACTCCTTATACTAAGCGTTATCAATTCCTTCAAGCATACCAAAGCTAGACGAATATATTCCCTTTGTTCTTCGATATCTTTCTTTCCCTTTACCTCTTTTTTCCTTTGATTTGCCTCTGACTTTCCCTCTGAGTTAAGCAAAAATATTAATCTCAGCAGTGGGGATCCTAGATTCCTGATATCCCCATAAATCAGAGTTCTTAAAGGATCATCTTTCCCAAAAACAGGGAATAATTTTATATGACGAAGGCAGGCACTAAGGATGAAAGATATAATCATAGAGCAACCTTTTGATTTCTTGCTTGGAGATGGCTGGTCACGGTTTTGAGAAGTCACAATCTTACTGGAGCTTTCAGGATCATATAGTTTCGGAATCATTTGCATAATCTGGTAGATACTTGAGGTTGCCAAGAAAGAATTTCGTCCTTGGGTCAATTTTGAGTTGCCTGGTTCCAAGTTGTCGTGTGTATCATGTGCAGAAGGCCGTATATTCCCTCTTTTCGTACCAGTGCCCTGCCTAGCCATGTATATGTCCTTTTCCAGTGACTCATGAAGTTCAACAAAATCAACAAGCTCCCTCTCCAGATCCAGTTTATTTGCATCTGTTGCTTTCTCCAACTCATCACCAATTGCATTCAATACCACTTCAATGATTCCCAATAAAACCAAAGCACGACATCTACTTTTATCCACATCAAGAGATGCCGACCCTCCATCCTGACCTTGACCCAGGATGCCTGATCCAACATGTCAAGAAACAAGCTGGTAGTATGAGTGTTGCAAGATGTAGAGAATTCAAATTTTCAGGACTATAAATGATGGGGGAAATAAAAAGACAGAACAGGACAAAACATCAGGCACAGATAACTATTGGACCAAAAGGCCTTCCAGCAAACCTCCCACGTTAAGATTTCTTAGAAACTTCCGGATCTTCAGGAAAGCATTGGAGAATGATTCACCAGACAAACATCTTCCTGCCTGCAGCAATTTCATATTGATTGGTGACATTCAATTGAACTCTATTTCATTTCTTAAATCAAAAAGAAAAACCATATATAAAACAATTCTCATCAGTTTTGTCCCCAAGCAATTAGACATACCTCGTTTTCTTGCGAGAGGGAGAAACCGAAACATGCCCATGAAGAATCCAAGACTCGGTCATGTTTACCATGTTGCTGTAGAAGCAGAATCCAGGAGACGCAATGCAGTAAACTATCCAGGGGTTCATCAATATAAACTTTGCCATTTTCCGATTTAACACAACTGCAAATTCCAAGCTCTACGTCTACATCCTGCTAGCATAACACAAAATGGTTAAGCACGGAATTTCAACAACATAGACTACCATGTACACATGACAACTAAGTAGCAGCATTTAAAACTCTTTTCCTCAAATTTAATACAGGCATAGAGCATATAGAACTTAACACGACGAGGGGACAAAGTTGGTTTAGAAAGGATTTTAAGCTTCAGAGGAACAAGAACAAGTAACAGTTCTATCGTTACCTCCCGAAAATACCGGAGGAAGTGAGGCAACAAAAGATCAAAGACTGCAGCCCCACTTGACGGATCCACCAAGACCAGCTTTATAAGTCCACGATACATGGCTTCTTTGATTTTTGCCTAGGAATAGCAACCCAGCTGTAACTGGACGTGGTTCAAAACAGAAGTAACATACAAGACGTTAAACAAATGAATAAGATAAACCTGCTGATAAAGACACCTCTGCAGCAAACCGCTAAGCTCTTGAAATAGACCACCTCCACTGCAGGGTATCTCAGCTTGTTGGCTGCAACTAGCTTGGCTAGACGATTCTTGAAAAGAAAATGGACCATCTATCTTAGATTGCTTTTCTGCTAATACAAGATTAATAATGGCACTGGATGCTGCAAGACGAACTGCTTCTTCCTGTCTAAACATGGCCTTGCGCATGACCAAAATGGTGTAATCCTGCGTCATTGAATGGAATACATGAACAAAAGCTCTTTGTAGTCAAGGATTTCTACAAGATTTCGAAGATGCATCAGAAGACAATTTGATATCTATAAATCTTGATTCAACAGATGATCTCAAGGGAAATTCATTTATAGTTGGATAATTATATTTGATAATGAATATATTATTTTTAATAAAAAAAATGATTGTGACATGGGCAATTTCACTAGCATTTTCTTACTGAAAAATGCCCTTTCGACTCACCCAAGAGAGCCCCAAATTATTGGAAGGAAAGCATATAGTTAATTAACGTTAACTCTCATAATTGCTGATCCTCGAGCAAAATTAATGTTGCACACTAATAAAAGTTGCTTAACTATGTTGTACATATATTAATACTTAATCTCCAAAAGTAAAAGAGGAAGTAGGATTTTATCTTGATTGTCTTTTTCATTATCTTATATAGACAATTATGTCTAAATGTTGATTTAGATTATATACTAATATAGTGGAAAGCAATAAAAACCAGCTTGTAGTGTATCATGAAAAGCAAGTTCAGTCACTGAAAAGTAATGAATATTAGTGTGTTAGGTGACTGAGAAAGTAATAATATCATGAAAAGGTTATTGCCAAGAAAGTGCTCAAATTCCTAGGTGGACTCCATCTGTAAGTGCAGCATATGACGTGGAAGCACATCAGAATTTTAGGACTAAAAACACAGTGAAAAAGACAGGCCCTAAAAAAATGGCTTTATTGGGAGTCAGGGGAAGAGAGGTTCACAACTGGACTTCCCAGAGTGACTTGTTCACACACCATCTTAAACCTAAAAAAAAAAAAAAAAAAATGTTGACAAGAGGTATCTTCTATATGAGGTGGGATTTTCTTAATCATCATAAAGAGCTCACCTTGTCACCTTTTTTTTTCTATATAAGGTGGGATTTTCTTAATTATCATAAAGAGCTCACTTTGTTAACATCTTCCAAGTAAAAGACCAAGTTTAATGTCACATTGTCATTTTGTGTTGCTAATTAGGACTACAATTGAAAAGAATGTGCTTTGTCTTAACTCGATTCCTATACCGACCTACTGCGATCTGCCGCCTGAAATGGCCAGCAAAATGGTAAAAGTCGGGCATTCGTATCCTTTTTTCAATTTTTTAAAATTTTCATCAGTACCTTGACATTAAAGGGTATCATTTTCTATAGAGATATATCATATTCCTTGGGGAAGTCTATCCCCATCCGAATCTCCATTTGTTTAGTTAAATGTAGATATATATATATATCTATATATATATAGCATTACTACCCCTTATTAATTAACTGGACAAAATTTGGAAACCCCATATTCTTCAATCTCATTAAAGTATCTAAAAATGCATGAATGTGTCTTGTGTGTCTGAAATGCGGGATATATACTATAGGGGTATAGTATATAGGTCAGGCATAGGGGAATTAATTTGTATATGTGTGAATATTACTATAAGATCAAATACGGTAAGATAATATCTGCATTAATTGTTAAAAATGGCATGTTTGTATGCCTTTCAGAGAGCAGGAATCTTCGTTGAATATCCGTTAGTTTGAAACTTCAAAGCTGCATTGTTTTCTAGATTAAATGGTGGAAGTACCTGGAGATCACGGCTGAATTTGGTGAGAGGCAAGAGAGCAGTAACAACACCAGAAGCAACCTTTCCATTCATGAAAGTGAAATAATCCAACAATTCCTTTAGACGGGAAACATGTTCTAATAGAAGATATGGATAACTCTGTACAAGATTACCAAGCAATCTGCCCATCGAAGTTACATTACACACACTTCATGATAAAGACATCAGATGTAAACATTAAGTCTACAGTCCAAGCAAAAACAGAAGCATTAAATCTAATGCAGTTACCTTATGATTGCCACGCTCTGCTCAGGCTTCAAAGAAAGGATCCGGAATTTGCATTGTTCAACTATCTAAACCACGATAACTGTATCAGTCATTATCTTATACTTCAAAAAATTGACAGTAATCATATTTAGGCATTGGCATTTATACATGCATTTTCCTACTCAACCCAAAATTGCAAAAGGTACTAATTTAATATCCATGGTCATATAGTTGCACCAACCTCATTTCTCGCCATATCATGGACCTCAAATAGAGTTTTCAGCATCTGGAAAGCAAGATCTTCCATGCCTAAGAGACCATTTGAGTGGCAAAGCTCCTTACAATTTGCTTCTTCTACTGATTCTAAGAGCAGAAAAGCAAACTGCACAATGCTGGGGACAATATGCTCTCTTCCATAGTTGCTCTCATTAACCTAAAATCAATTAACAAGTATGCAATTTATTATGAAATCATCTCATTTCAAAGTGAGGTGAAATTTCTGGTATATAATTGACATGAAAAGTAGGAAATTACAGCTCTTAACATAGCCTTTTCAACTATTTTGACATTTTGCTGGTATTCTTCCGTCAATTCATCAGATAGCCACTTGCAATCTCTATAAGAAAAGGAAAAAATTCATAATGTATGATGAGTGAATAAAAATCGAAAAGAAACTACATCAGTGGACATCTATACATTTACTACCGAAGTTTCAAACAGAAAAATTTCAATGCATACTTGGCAAACTTGTAATCACGGTATGCTGTAAGAAGGGCTGTTTTCAAAATGGCAATCGCACTCTCACCAAACCTCCGAACCCTTGCTACAGATAACAGAAGAGCGACCGTAAAACGATTGAAAGCTCTAAAATCCGACCTTACAAGCCCCATAACCTCTTGGCCCAAAGAAATGTCCTGCTTCACAGCGAAGTTTACATGAAGCAAAATAGTACCTTCAACTTGCCTAACAATAGAACCCGACTTCCGCTCCATTTTGGACCCGAAAAACATAACAATCCCTTCAACTACCTCCTTCTTGCTAAACCCTTTGGATGCCAAAACCAACAACTGATAAACAAGCGAAGGCAAGTCCTGTAAGTCCACACGAGTCATTTCCACAAACACCTTGTCTACAAACTCACTAACCCTTCCCTTGTCGAGAAATGGGAACTCCCTTACAAGCGAAACCATTTTCACCGACAACCCTTTTGACCAACTACAACCCAGAACCCGATCGACAACCGAGTTCGCAAAATCCCTACCACGCTCAACCTCCTCCGAATTACGTATCAAGTTCAGACAAATGGGGAGAAAATCGATGATCTGGGTATCTTCAGAATCAACAATGTCGGGCAAATACGAAGCAATCGAGTCAACAACTTGGGGAAGAACAGTAATGGGTACATGATCGAGAAGGGTATGGAAGAACTGAATCGTTTTGAGAGAGTTTTGGTCATGGGGAATACGGAGAGAGGTGAAGAGGTTAGTATAGGAGAGGAGCAGAGAGCCGAGAAGGGTAGAGAGAGAAGGGGTCTGTGGAGAGAGAGAGATAAGATAGAGGAGAGACTGTGCATATTCGGAGACGGCGAGAGACGGAGAAGAAGAGGAGGAGCGAGAAGTGAGATGAGAAAGGAGAATTGGGTGTGAATCGGGTGAGAGGAGGAAGGAGGGGATGGGTGCGGAGCTTTGTGCCAAGCGAACGATATCGGCGTCGGTTATAGGTGGTGGCTCTGTGGCGGCGGCCATGGCAGCATCCGGGGTTGCTCTGCAGCTCACTTTTTTCTGTGAAATTTAAATTTTTCTGAGCAATTTTATTTATTGATCTTGCGTTTTGGCGGGAGCAGTTCGAGAAGCGCTTTCTTTAATTTTTTATTAAAAAAATTAATTGCTTTAGCAAAATACTTCAAAATTTTATTGTCAAAGGCAAATTTTTCGTCTGACTAATTTTTTGATTTTTTTAAATACTAATTTTTTGAATTTCGAAAACTTAAATAAATAAAATAGATTTAACTAATAATCTCTATTTATTATAAATAAATAAAAATAACTAAAACATCCGAATAATTGAATTCCGGACCTAATATCCAATACTCACCTTATTCATTAAGCTAGTCTTAATAGAATTTAAATTTTCTGGGTTGTCTCATTGTTTTGTAAATATCCTCGTGTTAAACTTTCAAAAAAATTTTGAGTTTTTTGTTTTAGGAAATAATTCAAATGTTAACATTTGTATTTTTTCTTCTAACAATTCAAATGTTAAAGTTAAACTATTTAGTAATCTATAGAAATTAAAGTGAATGTTATAAATAAAAAGATTAGCATGCGGAAAAGAAAATTGTTAAACCATTTAGTAATCTATAGAAATTAAAGTGAATGTTATAAATAAAAAGATTAGCATGCGGAAAAGAAAATTATTCTTAATCCAAAACTATAGCGAAGCGAATAATAAGTGGCTTTGTTTGGATATATTTTTATTTTTTGTTTTTTTAATGAAATGAAAAGTGAATATATTCTCAAGAATTTTATTGAGAATAACTTACCAATATTTGAATTTTTATTTTAAAAGCACAAAATAAATATGTATTCAAGTAATTATATCTACAAAAATCTTATATACTTTAGAATAACGTTATGGGCATTGATGGTGCCCAATATTATATAATGTATCAATCTGTTATTGGCTAAACATAATTATAATTCAGGTGGAGTTCATATGGGATACAGTTTATTAATTTAAATTATACAATGACAAATAAACATATTATTGTGGTGTTACAGTGCACCATAACATTGCTCTATACTTTATAGCTTTCCTTTTCAAATAATTACTTTTATTTGAAATAGAGTATCTTGGTCATTTAATAAGTTTTTCATTTTATTTTGGTAAAAACAGACCACGAATTGATGAATAGAATTGTTTCGACTTATTAAGAGATAATAATACAAAAATAATCTTACTAGGTAAATTCCAAAAAAAAAAAAAAACCTTGAAGTTTGTGTATTTTGTAATTTAAATATTGAAATTTGAACTCTGCAAAATAGTACTCTAAAATTAAAATTTTTTAAAAATTAATAGTATGAGTTGACTTTTTGAATAACTTTGACTGATAAAAATACAATAATATCTTCAAAGTTAAAGAGAATAATAACGATTAATATAGTTTTTATAAATGATATTATTATTTTTATTATTATTAAAATTTGTCAAAAAGTCAGTCCATGGTATTAATTTCAGAAATTCTCAATCTCATAGTATTATTTTATAAAGTTCAAACTTCAGAATTTAAATTATAAAACACTAAAACTTGAGAGCATTTTTTTGCAATTCATCTTATTTTTTATTTTTCATTTGAAAAATACTATAATTTAAAAAAAACGTTGAAAATACAATATGTCGTTTAAACGATTTTAATAAGTTATGAGGGGTACTTATGTTTTTTTAACTGTCCATATTTATTATGATTTTAAACAGAATGGTATCAATTTATGGAATCCATGAATTAAGATTTTTTTATGTAATAAATCTGTCATTATAAAAAAGTTTTATTTACAATAACATATTGAATTGGAAGACAAAATTTCTCTAATAAATAAGTTAATTCTCCGATCTTAATATTATCCTAAAAATACATCCAACAGTAAACATTGTTAATGCATCTTACTCCAACAACTGGAGATTTTTAGTCAACATCACTGACTTATTAGAAAACCTGCGTACAAACAATCTATGCTTCACAAACTTTTCTTACTCAAATTATTTATGTTTCACAAAACTGTCATAAACATCATAGTTGAATTATTTGAATAAGTGTCAAACATCCATTTGTCTATTTTTATCAAAGGGAGAGATTTACAAGTCTCCCACATTCGGTCTTTTCATTAGCAATCTGTATTGAGAAAATAACATAAAGAAATATACTCTATTAGAGGAATATAATAAACTCCCAACAAAGCAAAAACGTTAATATGCAATAAGATTTGAATGTTAATTATTAGCATAAGATTTGAATGTTAATTATTAGCACGTCATGTGTGTTTTTTAATATTGATTTATTAGATTTTTGTTTTCGTGTATTTATATTAATGATTAAAAAAAAAAAAAGAAAAATGGGAAATGGATCCAATAGATTTGAGGGTTTATAGGATCATATGCGATAATTAACGACTATTAATAGTGAAAAGAATCAGAGTATTTTTGTGTTATTATCTTATTTATCAATCCAATGAGATACTTAGTTTTTTTTTTTTGTTTGAAAAACACATAATATTTTGTTATTCTTAAAAATCAAATTGTAAATAGCAAATTTTGCATTAACCTATTAATTGCACCAAATCACATCTTATCATACAAGTTAATGCAATGTAATTTATATGGTTTTCCCCATAGATACGGGGCTTTGCAAATTTAAGCTAAGTTAATTAAATAATCTTCAAAAATTATGACTACTGAAACATTACATGACATTAAAAAAAGATCTAAAAAAAGTTCAAATATGTAGAAAAATCATATTTGTTAAAGCAACATCTTAAAAAGAAAACTCAATAAAATTTTAACACAAATATCTAAACAAAAATTAGAAAGAAAATGAATACTGATAAAATGTTTAAACATTGATCCATCCATGTAACATTAAAAACCTTAGTTAAAATTGGTATGGATAATATGAAATAACATATCAATTAAATTTTAACACAAATATCTAAACAAAAATTAGAAAGAACATGAATAAAGATAAAATATTTAAGCATTGATCCATCCATGTAACACTAAACGACTTAGTTAAAATTAGTATGGATAGTATGAAATAACATGTTTAGAGTTTGATTGAGGAATATCGCATAAGGTAATTGTAAACGCTAAGATTTACAATTAAATTTATAGAGGGTCGTTCATCACTTTCAATCTTGTATTGCATCTAGAAAAAAATTGGTTAAGTTTATTAGAATTGTGCTCTTGAGAACTGCCTACATACAATATGCATGAATCAAAACTCTAATGTAATTATAAATTCTCAACAAAAGAATAAGAACTTAGTAAAACTGCATATGAGAATAAAGATGACAGCTATAAAGATCTTGATAGAGGTTGTGTGGAGAATTTATTGAGAGGAATAGAATGATATATATATATATATATATTTATATATATAGGCTAAAGAAGAAGACTATGCATTTATAGGCAAATAAAAGATGTTTAATAAACATGAAATTCGGTTATTTAGATAATAATTAATAATTATTTTTTGGATAACTTAGATACTTATTAGATAATACATATATAAATAAATTGTTTAATACAAATAATAATTATCTATTTCTGAAATAGAGGGACCTATAAATATAAATACCTCTAATATGCTATATATAGGCATTAAAATAAGCTAGACAAAGATTATCCCTAGTAAATAACATAATAATAAGTTTCTTAACTAAACTCTCAAAGTTTTCCATGAGTAAATTAGATTAAAAAAATATTTTTAAAATAAATATATGTGTGGTTTAGTGCAAGACAGAGAAATAAAATAATAGTACAAAAAACTAAACCACAAAACAGATAGACCAAATAATGGTATGGTTTAGTTTAGTTTAGCTTGGTTTGGTTTGTGAATGAGGTCTATTTGCTCATATATAGTTTAAATACTAAAATATCCATAAGTTATAAGGTAGATTGTAAAAAAAATATCATGAACTTTGGGTGTTATTCAATTTAAATATTGAAGTTTAGATCTTTTAAAATAATACACTAAGATTAAGAATTTATGAAAATTAATAAATTGAGTTTACTCTTTAAATAACTTTAATTGGTAAAAGACAATAATATTCTTAAAATTAAATAGAATAATAAGGACTAATCTAATTTTAAGGGATGAGATTATTGTTTTTTCGTTACTAAAATCGGTCAAAAAGTCAATATAGGGTATTAATTTTCAGAAATTTTAATCTCAGATCATTATTTTACGGAGTCTAAAGTTCATAGTTTAAATTGTCGAATACTCAAACTTCGTGGTATTTTTTATAGTTCACCTTAATTTATAATATATAAGTTGAAGAAAAGAGCAAAGAAATGAGGCGAGAAATATAACTGAAATTGGATGATGAGGGGATTATTTACATTCTATATCTCATGTATACATGGATAATATTTGAGATACAGATTTTTGTACCAAATTTTTAATATCAACACATGTAGTATGTAATTTGTCACCACCTAATTGGTGATAAAATTTATTTTATTTGTAGTAAATTTTAACACATTAATTAGATGGTGACAATTTATGTGCCACATGTGTTGATATACAAAATTTGATACAAAAATTATGATATGTATATATATATATATATATATATATAGGGCACCAATCCAGTACGTATTTATATATATATATATATATATATAGGACACCAATCCAGTGCGTATTTTTTTTTTTTAAACTTATGCATAGGTATTAATTTGGCCAATGAAAATTTAGCATACACATTTTTTTATTGTAAAAAGTAAGAGAGAGAAAGAGCATTAATGATGCACGTCTTTTTATGCACTTGCACTTCATTATACCCATTGGATCATCATTAGATGATGATTCAACAGCTAAAAAAGAAATATCTACCCATAGGTAAAATAAAAAAATACCTATTAGATTGGCAACCACATATATATAAATATATATATATATATATATATATATATATATATATATATATATACTAGTTGAAACCACACGTGCCTTAAGCACATGACTCGTAATTTTTCAAAAAAAGAAAATTGTATATAAATTAATTTAATTCTATTTCAATTTATGAACCACAATCTTAAGAAATAGACAAAACAAAAAAGGTATAATTTCTCTAAAATAAACAGTAAATTTAATGGGCTAAGCATTTATTCTTGTTGTCTAAAAGCCCAAACACAGTTAATGAGCTAAGCAAATTGAACACAAAAGCCTAAAACTAATTATATCAAAGCTTTTGGACACTTTTACCTATTTTTTCAAAAAGAATACCAAAAATACAACCTCTAAAAAAGAATTAAAATTTCGTACGACCTAAAATGTCATTTTTCTAAACATTAAGTCGGGAAGACGCGGTGGCAATTTTTGTAAATAAAGTAATCTTTATAAATTAGTATTATATAATTTTGCAAAATTGATTGAAATGGCAGTTGGTCTAGTGGTTTCTTACTTTAGCTAGGCCTTTTTCCCCAGTACAAGTGTTCAAGTCACCATAATTTCACTCCGTTGTTTTTTTTTTTTCCCTCTTCTTTTTATTCTTTTTTTTTTATTTTTATTTCTTTTACTATTTTAATTATTTATTCTTTTTTTATTTGCTCCACATTTATTTTATTTAATACTTTTATTATCCTTTAGCTTTTTTTTTTTTGTTATTTTCTCGTTTTATTGTTTCTTTTGTAATTTTTTATTTCTCATTTTTATTTTTTATTTTTCATGTTCTTCCTCTTCTTGTATACAGAAAGAGCTACCCTTTTTTTTTCCCACTTAGAGACATGAGACACAATTTCTTTTCCATGTCATCTCTAACAAATGTGGAAAATATATATTTTTTTCTTTCTTTTTTGTTTGATTTTTTTTAAAGAGACTGTTATATTACTAATAACAATTTCTTTTTGACGTTACTATAGCTTATTGTTACTGGTTAATAGTTTCTTTGTACAGTGTTATTAGTAGTAAACAATTTGGTTTCTCAAATAATAATTTCTAAAATTAGTTTATAGTTTCAAAAAATAATATTACATCTAAATTGATTTCAAATTAACAGTAAAACTAATACTATAAGCTAATTTGATTTTAGAACTCAATATTAGTCAGTCACCATTCTATTTAAATAAAAAATAACTATCTTAGTTTATCAGTAACCAGACTAATTTCTCGTTACTAACCAAATTAGTAACCAACTATTAGAGTGGTTTCTTGTTACTCATAGAAACCAATTTAAAATGGTTTTTGGTTTCAAGAAAAGCTAATAACTATTTCCTCAAAAAACAAACTAACCAATTTGATTTCTTGATAATCAGATAATTAGGATTCTAAATTTTAGTAATCAAATTAACAAAAAATTTCCCGTATGTAATTAAATCGTACAAAATCATAAACGTCTCCAGGAAACCACATAGGCTTCCAAGATACCAGTTTAGTTTCATTTTAGCAGAATGTCATATATATAAGTAAATCACAAGAAACTACAAAGATTGTTTAAAAACCAGTTTGGTTTTCTTTTAGCATAATGCCATATATATAAAACAAATCATAGGAAACTACGAATGTTTCCTAAAAACCAGTATAGTCTTTTTTAGCATAATGTCTGTATATAAGTATATCATAAGAAACCATTTGGTTTAAGCGTAACAGAATGTCTTATATGTAAATAAATCACAAAAGTTTATAAGAAACTAGTTTAGTTTTCTTTTAGTAGAACATGTATGTAAATCACAAGAAATTACAAAGGTTTTCAGGAAACCAGTTTGGTTTCCTAAAAGCGAAATACTCTGTATGTAAATAAATCACAAGAAACCATAAATTTTTTTTGAAAACTATTTTGGTTTCCTTTTAGCAAATGCCCTAAACCAGTTTGGTTTACTAATAGCGAAATGCCGTATATATAAGTAAATCACAAAAAACTACAGACCTTTTCTATAAATCAGTTTAATTTCATTTTAGCAAATGCTCTGAACCAATTTGGTTTCCTCTTAGTGAAATACTGTGTATACAAGTAAATTACAATGAACCACAAAAAAATTTTCTGAAAACTAGTTTGGTTTCTTTTTAACAAAATACCTTATACATAAGTAAATTACATGAAACCACAAATATTTCTTAGAAACTAGTTTGATTTTCTGTTAGCGAAAGACTTTGTATGTAAGTAAATCATAGGAAATTACAAAGGTTTTCTAGAAACTAATTTGAATTCCTTTTAACAAAATACAATATATCTAATAAACCAATCTAGTTTCCACTTGCAAATAAATTTGATTTTTCTTTTTTTTTTTGTTATTCTAACATAATTTCTTTTATATATTTTTTTAAAAGTAAATATTTATGTTTCTTTCTTTCTTGTTTTTTTTTTGAATTTGTTTTTTGCCTTTTTTAAAAAGATAAATAAGACAGTACTTTTTTCCCCTTAGTTACTATTGGTAACCATCTTAACAAAATTGGACTATTGGATTCTAACAACTACACCTTAGTTTGAAGTAATTAGGAAAACTAGTTTCTAATTTCTAATATTAATTGGTAAATAGTTTTTGGCAACCATAATTGTAACTAGAGAAGATTAAACGATAGATTGAAAACGGATAAAAAAAGAAAGAAAACAAAGGATAAAAATAAAATAGTAGTAAGGTTCAATGTGAAAAAAAAAGAATTTAAAATGAGAATACAAAAAAAGAAAAACAAATAAAGAAAAAGAACGAAGACAGTATGAAGTTAAAAAGAGAAAATGAAAAATAAAACTAAGTAAAGCAAAAAAACAAGGTAAAGTTCGTGAGATTGAAAATGAGAAAAAAAAAAGCTTTAAAAATGACAAATATTAAAAAAGAAAAAGAATAAGGTTCAACAAAAAATACTTTTAAAAAATGAATTTTAAAAAAATGAACCTAATGAATAAATAAAAGAAAATGACGTAAAATAGAAAAAATGAGGATAACGAGATTTGAACCTAAGTCTAAATTATGGGCTATTCCAGACTAGCTTTTGGTTTTAGTTCATTTATACGATTTAACGGTTAAAAAAATTTTCTGTGTAGATAATATAAAATAGAAATAATATTTACCGTACGAAAAATAATTAGAAAGACAAAATCGCATTATTGTTATTTTTTTTAAAAAGCCCGCATGTCATTTCCTCTTATATTAATACTCAATAAAAAAAAAGGAAAACAAATACTTACCAAGTAAAAAATTGTGAAACAGGCGGCAGGCAGTTTGGGCAGTGGACATACCCATTTCCCAATCTTTGTCGCTTTGTCCACCCATTTCCCAAGCTTGTTCATAATTCTATTATAAGTACAGAGTAATATTTTCTTTAAGAAAATCATTGAAAGAATATCTGAATTTGGTTATTAAAAAATTATAATTTAAAAAGCCACCTACGTGCGATAGCTTTAAAGAAATAGATAACAACCACCAATAATGTTAAATTTTGAAATAAATACTGCAACTATCAATAACATTAAATATTATTTTCCATAGTGATAGTTGATTTTGCATTTTAGTGAAACATATCATATAAAAAACACGTATCATAATAAAAATATAGAAGGGTGATTATCCGGTAGGTTTTTTTATTTTTTAAGCAGTCTAATTATTATCTAACATCGAATAGTTAGAAAAAAAATAATAACAAAAAATATAAAATATTTATCTCTTTATCTTTTATATGAAAAAATATGCATAATAATTTTTAATTAAACAAAATAATATCTATAAATAAGTAAAAAAAAATTACAAAAGTGGTGTCATATATATAAATATATTATATAATTAGTGATATATTTTTTTTTTGAGAGATATAGTTAGTCATACTTATAAGCTTATAACACTTATTTAACAAGGACAACTGACTATGGTAAAATAATTTAAGATGAGAATTGCCTATATCGCTAGTAATGTACTATTTACAGTTATTTACTTGTTTAGTTAGAAATAAATGAACTATAAATGGAGTAAAATGTGTTCAACCGCCTAGACACCGAGTCACCGACCCATTCCAATAGCATCAATCTATAGCATGGGCTATGGGTAGGTGGCATTATAAAACAATACTTTTAGGAGTGCTCCATTCTGACTGCACCCACTGCCACCTGCCTCAGTGTTTTCTTCTAGAAGGAGCTGTGAATAGCAAAAATGAGGCCCAAATGGCCAAATTTGATTTTGGGGCACACACAAAAGTGATCGCATAGAAATGCGTGAAACTTGGAAAATATCAATCAAACTCTACCGATCAAGTATCTCATCCTTTCCTTCCCGCGGAAATATTATACTCTGCACTCGATTTCAGATTTCGCCGAAAACACAGCAAATCATATCATGCCAACGCAATTTCGGAGGCTTATTTTCATGGCCATTGGCTGGCCAATACTACACATTTTTTTTTTTGGGAAAATTGCGTTAAAAGTACAAATTTACACTTTAATACTTTTTTTTTTACAGCAATAATAACATCCGTTTAAATTTTGTAGTAACCATTTGTGTCGTTCTTTAAGGTTAATTGTAATTTTAATAACAAAAAAAATGAAATAAAATTTAGAAAATATAAATAAATAAAATAAAAGGAAAAAAGAAGAAACAATTCAAAAAAAAAATCCGTCTTATCCACCCCCTCTCTCAATCTTTATCCAAATTGAAATTTTTTTTTTTTTTTTTCCACACTCGAATCCTTATCCAAAATTAACTCATTAATCTCTAACCCACGTATTAAAATCAAAATCAGAGTTCCTAAAAGTTGAAGAAGATAGACAACACAAAAAAAGGTGGAGATTGAAGGAAAAAACGATTCTCATTAATTCAATAAGTGTATAAATACAATAAATATATAACCTATATTATACCAAGAATGAAACTATAAAGATTACAATAAGATATTATAAGAAAAAATTAAAGTAAAACTAAAAAAGGGGAACTACCTGAAGATAAAACAAAATACAAATAACTACAAATAAATAATTTTAGGTAATGAAATTAGTGGACTAATTATTCTTAATAAAATCTCCATCAATACAAATCCAAAATTTGTGGAAATTTTGTTCGATGAGATGAAATATAATGGATTAGTTATGAGCAAAAAGAAGAATTTTTTTTTTTCAATGAATAGATCTTCAAGATACGAGGGCGTGAACACAAAAAACTCCACTAGACCAATACTATACATGATCTAGCCAAAATGGAGTTGACCCATCTTCGCTTTTGACGATAAAAAACTCTGTTCATGAGCCGCTCTTCAATTTTGACCTATCTTCTTCCATCTCGTTATGTGCCAACATACGGAAATGATGACGAGTGTGGCTGACTTAGTGGCAGGAATAGTAGGGAGATCCGATTCATCTATTCAGGGAGATGGGGCAGAGAACCCTAATCAATCTTTTTCGTTCTGATTGAAATCAAGAGGATTTTGGCGATCTCATCTATCTTAAGGGGTCAAATGGTGGTCTAACTTTTTTTTTTTTTTTTTTTTTTTTTTTTTTTTTTACGAAATCAAGTAGTGATATAGGTTATGGAAGATTGGGGATTTTAGAGCTAGAGTTTTAGAGGGTTGGGATTGAAAATGTGGGTTTTAAGGAGCTGATATTCGTGGAGAGGGAGATTAGAGCTTTTGTTAGTTCATGATCAAGGTTTTTTTAATAAAAAATTTCTTTATTTTATTTTATTTGTTTTCATTTTTCTAATTTTATTTCTTATTTTTTTTCGTTTTAAAAATTATAATTAACCTAAAAAAAGTGACATGTGTGTTATAAGGTGATATTTAAAAGAAAAATTTGATAATTATTGCATAATTTTGACGGAAACCGTTAGAAAACATCGTTGAGTATTAAATATAAATTTTGACTAAAAATAAATACTTTCGCCGTAATTTCTCTCTTGTTTGTTTGGTTGTTGGAAGACCAATAGTACACACTTCAAAAAAGCAATGAATTAATTAACATATCCACCTAGGTACTACACTGTCTGACGTGGCGTGCTGTCACGGTAACACGATTGTTACGTTTTGAAAGTCGCGATGTATATTAAGATATTTATATCCTTAACTGGAAGAAGTTAAGTCATCCAACAACTAGCACTTGCAACGTCAGTGCGTGAAACTCACACACGCACAATTTGATAGACTTTCCAAATCACAATTGAAAGCATATTATATTTTTCTTAATTTCGGTTTGTATTTTTTATTATCCATTGGCATGGTACAACAAAACGTGGAATCTGGGACTTAAAACATTTTATAGTCTTACTCTTTCAGGAGATCTTTGTAATTTAGGGATCAAAACCTTCGTAATTTTAGGATTATAGAGTTTGCCAAATATTTATAAACATAAACTACGTTAAAAGTGCATAAAGTGATATAAGCAACATTTTTTGTTTTATATTGAGGTATCAACTAATTATGTGAACAATCAATGATTGGTAAGATCATAAAAATATTTTAGAAGCATGTTGCAAAACAAATTACTGAAGAAACAAATAAGGCACAATCATAAGCTTTAGCTATTACACAAAATTGTACCCCATGATTATTTTTTCTATCAATAACAGCATGCATTTCACAATAAAAGCAAAGAAGTAGACTATTATCTCAACAATAATGAGTAAGGCTATTATTTACAATAGGTTTTTCTATTAAATAATCATGCATTATAGTAATCATGCTTTATTGATA
This sequence comes from Parasponia andersonii, assembly GCA_002914805.1. Classification (NCBI taxonomy): domain Eukaryota; kingdom Viridiplantae; phylum Streptophyta; class Magnoliopsida; order Rosales; family Cannabaceae; genus Trema; species Trema andersonii. The sequence goes on from JXTB01000117.1 coordinate 891,393, forward strand.
AGAACTTCCAAATTTTCTGGCAAGTATAATTCTTTAGACCATTTATTCGCATGTACTATGTACTAATAATAATATTCTTAAATTAAAGTCTTTTGAACTTATTATCAAATAATATAACGTTTTCATGTATTTTGATTCAAGATAATAAAATAAGTAGTCTTTGCATTATTGATTACATTTTTACGTTACTTTTCAACTTCAATACGTAAATTTTTAATTAAATTTATGAAATACATGATATTCAATAATTAATTATCTAGATGACAATAAAAATAAAAATGAAAATGAAAATGACCTCTTAAATTATGTATTGATAAACATTTTAATTTCTTTTGTTTCTTTTTTCCTTTTTGATCGGGGAGTTTCAACTTTCAGTAATAAGATTCCACATCCAAGTCTTCATCATTCCAAAGACAAAAAAAAAATAAAAAAAAACAAATACGGATAATTGTAGCCTATTTAGTTTTTCCTTTTAGTGTAAATAATCTTCTAATTCGAGGAGATTAAGTACACTCCCCATTCTAGCGCGAGTGGCAGTGAGCATAAATGCATTCATAGCATTGACATACATAAACAGCCATACATACATACATACATACATACATCATCAGACTCTGAACAAATCCGAAACCTTCCAAGGTGAGTTTTTCCTTCCAAAAACGTTATCATTCCAACGTCAGAACACGAAGTCGGGCACGACACCTATTCCCACGGCTACAATAATTAAAACCCAACAAACCCTTTCAATTACTTATACCTTATATCGTTTAGTTTCAAGCTATCACACAGTTTTTTTTAGAGAGAGAAATAGCAGAGTAAGAGAGAGACTAAGAGATGGGTAGCAACGCAAAGGGTCGGACTGTCTTGGAGGTCGGAGCTGATGGGGTGGCTTTGATCACCATCATCAACCCTCCAGTCAATTCACTCTCCTTTGATGGTATTTTTTTTTTTTTTTAATTCAGTATGATTTAATTATATGTTAGATCTTATTATATATTTGGACGTGCCCATTTCGTTTTTTAGGCTTAATTTTGTATTTTTGTTTGATGGGGTTGTAGATTTCGTCTTTATAGTCCTATTTTGATCCAAGGTTATCTCTTGTCTTGTGTGAAGATATTGGAATTTGTTTATGGGTGTTATGTTTTTTTTTTTTTTTTTTTTTTTGGGTTGGTATCTTGCTTGAGATGTCGACTTCTGGGCATGAGATCAGCAAAGAGTAGCAACACGAAGCATTG
>JXTB01000117.1:892801-936112 GCA_002914805.1 Parasponia andersonii
CTCACAGTATTATACAGTTTAAAAGAAAATTATGAGCAGGCCTTACAAAGAAATGATGTTAAAGCAATTGTCATTACGGGTTAGTATGCTAAGCTCAATGTAATTTATCGCTGTTTTAGCCCTCGGTGCGTCTGTTGAGATCTGATGCTAATTCTTCGTATTGTTGGAGCAGGTGCAAATGGCAAATTTTCTGGTGGCTTTGACATTAGTGCTTTTGGTGGTCTGCAAGGGGGACAAAAGGGTCTGCTGATTTTTCCTTTGTTATACGTTTTGGTTATGCATGGCCTTATATTTGATTAAATTCTTCTATATTTTGCAGCTGACCATTCAAGGCCTGGTTTTGTATCGGTGGAGATTCTCACTGATATTGTAGAAGGTACTTTATGGTATATTATGTTCTTCTTCTTCACAAGCACTTGGAAGCTTAATTGTTGATTTTCGCTCTATTTGTCAGCTGCAAGGAAACCTTCAGTTGCTGCAATTGATGGCCTAGCATTAGGTGGGGGGCTAGAGGTTGCAATGGTATGTCTTGCAATTTCTTTTACCAAAATGTTTTATGTATGAATTCTTGAAGGTGTCTTCATATTTTGAACTTGCCATTTCAGGCATGCCATGCACGGATATCAACTCCTACTGCACAACTTGGCTTGCCTGAACTTCAGCTTGGAATAATTCCTGGATTTGGAGGTATGCATACTCTGTGATTGGAATTGACACGATTATTGTTTCATTACTTTTAGTAGACAACATGATACATAGGAATATCTACAGTAGCATAAGTTTCTTTCGCCCAAATTCATGACATGTTTCAGATCCCATAATAATGGATTTATTACTGATGGTTGCTGGTTCATATTCATTTATTTCCTCCACTGACTGGATTTTTCTCGAATAGCTCTGATCATAATTGATACTCAGTGATACAATATTGTTAAGGGGCAGGGTGTGATATCATTAATGACATGGCTTCGGTGATAATGTTTATAGGGAAATCTGATTTATTTAATTTCTGTCTTTGCACATTGTTATCGCATGAAATAGAAGGAAGATGTTGATATGCTGTTCTTCTCTTTCCTTTTGTCAATCTAATGCTCCTGAATTGGCTCAGGAACGCAGCGACTTCCACGACTTGTTGGTCTCTCAAAGTCACTTGAAATGATGCTGGTATGTTGTGGCTAGCAATTTGTTTTTTCTTGATCCAAGAATTTTTGCATTTAAGTAAGTTTAAATCAAACTCACATCATAAATGTGTTCAAGTAGACATCCAAGCCAGTTAAAGGGGAAGAAGCTTTTAGTTTGGGTCTTGTGGATGCCCTTGTTCCACCTAATGAGTTGGTAAGTACTGCACGTCAATGGGCCCTAGAGATCCTGGAGCGTAGAAAACCTTGGGTTGCTAGTCTTCACAAGACTAACAAGTTGGAATCCCTTGGGGAAGCAAGAGAAATACTCAAATTTGCAAGAGCACAAGTACGAAAACAGGCTCCAAACCTCAAACACCCATTGGTTTGCATTGATGTCATCGAGGAGGGTGTAGTTTCGGGTCCCAGGGCAGGACTTTGGAAGGTTCTTATCTTTCTGAATATTCTTCTTCTTCCTTTCAAAATTGTCGTGAATGCAATTGTGAGATGTAGTTTCTGATTCTGAAATTGACAGGAAGCTGAAGCTTTTCAAGGACTACTGCATTCTGATACATGTAAGAGCTTGGTTCATATCTTCTTTGCTCAACGTGGAACATCAAAGGTTTGATATCCAATTTCTTGTGTTGTAATTTGTGTTTACTCATTCATCTAGTTCTCCCCTGTAACAGGATTTTAAGTTGGATAGAGGATGTTATCTCATAATTTTTAATTGATTTAGAAATAGGATTCATTTTGAGCATTAGTTCTATGAGAAAAATTAGTTGTGGGTGGTTATTGGTGTAAGAAATTTTATAGGAAAGTACGGTTAATTATTCAAAATGTTAGTGTGATTGAAGTTTGATCATAAACATGCTAGGTACGAGATCAAGGAAGCTCTCACCTTTTATGCCTAACTAAATTGGAATACACTGATAATATTTTCTGTATTAGAATATTTGATCTATTTTAGGGCTCTAGTTCTCTCTGTCTTTGGTCAAATCCTGTAAGGCTAAATTTTTACTGGCTTTTGATTCAATAATATATGAGTTAATTTGTTTTGGAAGTTGTACGGTTGTTTAGCTTGTGAATTATAATTTCTTAAATATTAGATTGAACTTTTGAGTTATGTTAAGAGATGGGTATTCAAATACAGGAGTTTATGAATCTGCATGTTTATTAATTTTGAAGTATTTGTATGTTGATTATTTATTTTAGTGTTGATAGTTACGTGTCAGTGGTTAGCTTAGTCCCTTGGGGAAATATTATTACGCTTTTCTTCTGCAGACTAGTTACTTGTTCGCTTTTGAATTTGCTTATTGTATTGGTCTTTTCAGTTTGTATCATTTTTAGCCTTAACTCATTTGTCTAATTCTTGTCATTTTGTGATTCTGACCAGGTACCTGGGATTACTGATCGTGGTTTGGTGCCAAGACGAGTGAGTAAGGTTGCTATACTTGGCGGAGGATTAATGGGTTCCGGAATAGCAACTGCATTGATTACTAGCAATTATCCAGTGATCTTGAAAGAAGTAAATGAGAAGTTTTTGCAAGCTGGGATTGATAGAGTCAAAGGTAAGACTAGAAATTCATTTAACAAACACACATATATATACATGCTACTATGGATTTCTCTTTAATTTCCCCCTTCTGTTACTAATATTTCTCCTACTTCAAAAGTGCATTCATATACATACATATATATATATATATATATATACATATGCATATACATATATATATATATATATATATGTATGTATATGAATGCACTTTTGAAGTAGGAGAAATATTAGTAACAGAAGGGGGAAATCAAAGAGAAATCCATAGTAGCATTTCATAGCTCATTGAATCAGTTAGCACGTAATTTTCAAGTTATACCATTCCCATGTCGCGATTCAATGAAAATAAATGTATTTATTCATGTTTTGGTTGTACTTAAGTATCTTGTAGAGTCATTGTTAGCTATTATGTTATAGTATTTATATCTCTCTTTTATACTATTTCCATCATCCAGCTAATCTTCAAAGTCGTGTCAAGAAAGGGAAAATGACCCAAGAAAAGTTTGACAAGACCATCTCTCTTCTTAAGGGTACCCTGGACTATGAGAGCTTCAAAGATGTGGACATGGTCATTGAGGTAATTCTAAAATCATGTCAGTTTGGTTCTCCTTTGACTTCTTCAGTGCATGGTATTTCAAGACTGGGGAATAAAATCCTAGCATTTATTTTTCTCAATGCTTGAAACAGGCTGTTATTGAGAAGGTCTCTCTAAAGCAACAAATTTTTGCTGATCTTGAAAAATATTGCCCACCACATTGCATACTTGCCAGTAACACTTCCACAATTGACTTGAACTTGATTGGGGAGAAGACAAGATCCAAGGATCGGATTATTGGAGCTCATTTCTTTAGGTAATTTTCTAGTGGGTAGTTTACTTTTCTTTTGTCTCAATTGTTTTACTCAATTACCGAGTTATTTATGATGCAGTCCTGCTCATGTCATGCCACTTTTGGAAATTGTCCGTACAAACCAGACATCTCCCCAAATTATAGTTGACTTGCTAGATGTTGGAAAGAAGATAAAGAAAACCCCGGTAGTGGTTGGAAACTGCACAGGCTTTGCTGTCAACCGGATGTTCTTCCCTTATACACAAGCTGGTCTTTTGCTTGTTGAGCGTGGTACAGATGTCTACCAGATCGATAAAGCAATCACCAAATTTGGAATGCCAATGGGCCCATTCAGGTTATTAATTTTTAGAACGGAAATTAATTTTTCCTCTTGCACTTGTCAAGTCTTTAAGGTATTTGATTTGTTAAAGTAATCCGAATATTATCTTATCTTATATGATGCAGATTGGCTGATCTGGTTGGCTTTGGTGTGGCAATAGCAACTGGCACGCAATTCATTGAAAATTTTCCTGAGAGAACATACAAGTCCTTGCTTATACCACTCATGCAAGAAGATGGGAGAGCTGGTAATTAAGTTTATAGAGCGAAGTTGTGGATAGCTACATATTTTCTTGTGGACTAACTTCTGATAAACTTGAAAGGTCTTTTAAGTATTTCCTGTTTGCATCTGTTTCAGGTGAAACTACTCGGAAAGGATTCTATACTTATGGTGACAAACGAAGGGCCAATCCAGATCCTGAATTGAAAAAGTACATTGAGAAGGCAAGGAGTATATCTGGTGTTGCTATTGACCCTAAGGTCTCTCTCTCCCTCTCTCTATTATATATTATACAGTATCTAAATGCATACATGCATTCAAATTATTTTATATCTGGTTTTCTGCCTCACTCATTTTTGTTGGATTGAACCTGACAACAGCTAGTGAAGTTACCGGAAAAGGATATAGTGGAGATGATATTCTTTCCTGTGGTGAATGAGGCATGCCGTGTCCTTGCTGAAGGAATTGCAGTCAAGGCAGCAGACCTCGATATCGCTGCTGTCATGGGCATGGGATTCCCACCATACAGGTTTGTAACACGCATACCTGATCAGTCAAATAACTTCTTAAACTCCACACAATAGCTGACATATTCTGTATTTCTTCTTGATCAGGGGTGGTCTCATATTCTGGGCTGATTCTCTTGGATCTAAATACATCTATTCGAGATTGGATGAATGGTCAAAGACTTACGGTGATTTCTTCAAGCCATGTGCATATTTGGCTGAAAGAGCTGCTAAGGGAGCTCTTCTGGTAAGAAATCTGGAACCGTATTTTGTTCATTCTAATATTACACAAATTGATATGTCACTTTAAGTACTGATTAGTCATCTATTTTCCATGCTTTCAAACAATTTTTTTCCCCTCTAAAATCCAAGTCCTAACTACGCCTTCGACATTTCCCTTGCAGAGTGCTCCAGTGGATCAAGCAAAATCTAGGCTATAAGAGAATGCAGCCATCAATGTCACGAAGCTCGTTTCGAGTATCTTATATGTTTTTTTAATCCATCGTTTTTTCTCTTTTCCTTTCCTAGTGTTAGAATAGTGGTTCAGCAAGAGCTTAATAATGCATAAAGTTGGGAGATTTGATTGTGTGACAAAATGAGTAACAAAGTCATAGTTCAATCAAGTATCTATGTAGGAATTATTGAGGGATACCGGTATGTCATTTGTCTCCACTACTAGTGACGTATGGTTATGTTGTTATGTTCTCCCCGTAAATGGAATAATAAGGATTCTTTTCTTTTTCCTTTTTAACAACGTACTAAGAAATCAGAATGGGAATGTACGTGAGTGGCTTACCGCACCTTGATCGGTTCAACTCATGTATACTCTTTGTTTCGTCTCTTGTTATTATCATTATTATTCTTGTTTTCTCCATATCTGAAGTACATATCAAGTATATGCTGTTGCCATTGGATTATTATTGGCCAGCTAAGATGCAATGCAAGAGCCACCTATTTCACTCTTCACCTATCCTCACTCCATTGTTCCCAAGTTTAAGAGCCTATACATAATTCACGCTCAATGGCTTTTAGCAGGCTCCGCCATATGATTCATGGAAGTGATATGGTAGATAATGGTATTAGCTAATATATTAAACATGAGGGCATTTTATTTTATTACATTGTATTATGTTGTTTTGTGTGAATTCTAAATTCACACTCACTCGAGATATTAGTCACGATTTTTTTCCCCCTTACCGTGACGACTCATGACTTTTTCTCTCCTGAACGCCATTATTTCTCATCACTCATTTGGTTCCTTCTCTAATATTGTTTTAAAATTAGTGTACCAGAATATTTTAGTAAATTCAATTCCACTTATTTTATAGACAATTTTTCTCTTTACTTCTCTTTTCATTTTAGAGGGAAAAAGTTTTTTATGGGTCTCACTATTATTTTTTCCCATCATTTACTATTCTTTTCCATTTTCTTTCCTACCAAATTAACTTTTTTTTTTTTTTTTTTTCAATTTTCCCTTCATTTTACTCCTCCAAGTCTTTCTTTCCCTCCAACCAAACATAAATAGAGGATGAAGAGAGGAAAAATAACGAGAGAACATGAATGGAGGGACTCTTCAATTTATATTCGTACAACACAGGCAAAATTAAAAGGCCATTTAAATAAAAGAACCATTCCATTGTTTGCTTGCAAATTTAAGCAAAGAAATCCTCATTCATTTGGAAATATAATTCCATCAACTAATAGAGTTATGTTTCCTTCATCACGTCTAAGTAATCCTTTTTCCGCTTCATGGTAAAATTTTAAAAAGCATTATTTTAGCTCTTTTGCCCTTTTTGCATATATTTAAAAAGTATGAGTATTTTGCTCAATATTTGCTTATTCCATTTTATTCTAATGTGTAATCAAATATTGTAGTTATGATTCTGATTTTGACTATAACTCCTATTCTTTTTTTTTTATTCACTCCATTATAATTCTGATTACCAAATTAAATATTGTAACGTGTGGCCATCAGTAATCAAACAAGGAAAAAAAAAAGAAAAAAAAACTACTCTATTATACGTTGATTTAAATGAAGACCAATATAATGCAAGCAAGCAAATAGACAAGTCCACAATAACAAGATTTTCAAAGTGTATTAATGATTTTATATATATAGAGATTTAAAGTATCGACCCACATTTGATAAGTCTATACGGGCTTTGTACCGAGCTTAGGTGGGCTGGGTTTGACTAATCCGACTTATATTCTTATTAAGAGGTGCGACACGGTCCAAAGACCTCGCCCATATTTTATGTAGGCTTAAGTGAGCCGTGCCTATATAGGCCTAATTTCGTTGTCATTCTATACTTTAAAATATTAATTATATGCTTATATGGGCTAAATATAGGCCTAAAACAATTCATATTTTTTTAAAATTTGAATATATTGAAAATGAATAAAAATAAGTAAATAAATGATATTAAAAGCATATAAATAAAAATATTTAATTAAGATTTTTTCATATTTTAGTCAAAAAATATATTTAAAATTATGTATAAAATAACTAAATATGGGCCTACAGAAATATAGACCGAGCTCATTGCTGAGGCCCAACCCGACCACTACTATATGTAATAGGTCAGGTAGGTAAGTGCTATTTTTCCGGAGTGTGGCATGGCTCACATTGACATTTAAATAGATTAACATGTATAGATATAACTATAGATTATACACATTCCCTATAATGTATATAAATTATTTACATTATACATTATATAATGTTATATTGTGTACACCTCCCTCGATACATATACATTACTATATAACCCCCCCTAAAAAAAATGCTAGATTCCAGTTATTTGACTAATTGATTGGCAAAAATTTGTTAGTGGTAGTGCCAAGTTTTATGGGTCTTGTAAGATCCTACTATGACTCTGCTTCTTTACAATTTCTCACTCTTACTAAAAAAAAAAAAAAATTGTGACCTGCAACTTCTCACTTATAAATTTCATTCTCCTAAAAAGTTTTCTCTGTAGATGACGATCAAAGAGAACAATTTTCAAGAGATTTCACTGGAAAATATGAACATAATTGCCGAAACTGGAAACCTTAATGTGTTATAGGTAATAATGGCTTTGGACCCCTTTATTCTCGATGGATTTGAAAGTAAACCTAAAATGCGTTTTCAAGAGAACACACTTCATGTGGCAATTACCAACAAGAAGATGGGGTTTGCTCTTGAACTCAATCGATTTAAGCCAAAGTTGGCTTCACTCGATGTTGAACGCATTCATCATTGAGGATGACTTGCCTGTTTTCAACCATCAACTTGAAATGTACACCTCCATGGCTTCTTTCTGTAGCTGAGAATGAGTTACAGCCATGGCTGACTCAAGATAATTAGGGGCCTTAAACAAATTTTCTTAAAGGAAAAAGATATTTTAATTTTTTACTTATCATATGTTTATATATTTTATATCTGAAAAAAAAAGAAGAACTAAATATTTATATGAACTTTTATTGTAAGCTTTTCACACGTATGTGATAAATAAATTTAAACGAAATTAAGATAAAAATTAGTAAAATAAAATTTGTTTTTTTAATAGCTTTAATGTGAGAAAATTTGTATTATAAATAATATAATTTCAAAGTAATCAATTAACTGCTTATTTAAGAATATTTGATTTAATGTAATATTGTCTAATAATATTTAATTCGATTATCTTAAATTTGAGAATATATATATATATATTATCTAAAATTTTTAATTTTTGTAAACTTATTCAAAAAGTATCACAATAAATAAGAAATTAAATTATTGAAATATCAATATTTATTATGAGCGAGACCTTAGGTGATGACCTTAAAGAGCGACACCTCTGGTTACAGCTCTGCGTGTAGCCTCTAAGCTTGGTATAAAAAAAACAATGGAAAAGATACTTTTGTTACTGCTAGAGTCCATTGAGGATCGGACTATTAAGGGAGAAAATGTACTACACCTGGCTCTCACTAAAGAAGATCGAAAACTTTTATGTCACTTGTTCAAACCGTCATTGGAACACTCAATAAATGGGAGGACAACACTGAACTTAAGTCGAGGCTCTTCAATGAGTAGACCGAAGACAGGGATAACTGTTTCAACTATTCTTTCATCTTATGTTTAAATTACATAAGAAGGCTATCGAAGAGGGGCATCACTTAACTCAATAACACTATCTTCTTCAATTGGAAAATATATTATTATTATTCCATTTAACTCTTAAATTATTTATTATTATTTCTTTGCACTTTATTAAATCTATTCCTTTTTAACTCTGACTCCGATTAAAATGTTGTAAGATAAGCTACTCGATGCTTTTTATTTTATTATTATTTTTTTTTTACTTTTATTTATTACTTTTTGGATTTTTACTTATTATTATTTGAGTGAATTTCATTAGAAAATATTAGCATGGCCACTGAAATTGGCAACCTTGATGTGCTATAAGTAATGATGTCTTTTGACCCCTCCATTCCCAATAGATACGAAAATAAAACAAAAATACATTTTAAAAAGAACCCACTTGACGTAGCAATCACCAACAAGAAAATTGGGTTAGCTCTTGAACTCAATCGATTTAAGCCAGAGGCCAGAGTTGGTTTCTCGATACTAGAGCTATAAATATGGGTAGCTCGGCCTGGTCCGTTCGAGCATGAGGAGAAATTCAGGTCGGGCCGGGCATGGAATAGAAGCGGACCAGGTCGGACTGGCCCGCAAAACATTTTTGAAGGCCTAGCCCGATCCAGTAGCCCACATGGCCAAAGTTCCAGACCGAACTAAATCCGACCCAGTCCAGCAATTAAAAAAAAAAGCGAAAAAATGAAAAATAAATAGAAAAATAAATCTTTTTCAATTAAAAAAAATTACTAGTTGCATACTTACTTATTTAGTAAAATAAATAACTAAAATTAAGAAGACAAATTTTTAAAAATAGAAGGGAAAAAAAAAAAGATATGCCGGCCAGCACCAATGGCCCAGCCCGACTTGGACTGCGGGCCAAATGAGCAGGCTGCGGACCGCCCCATTGAGCTCGGCCCAAATTTATAGCTCTACTTGATACTAATAACGGGTATCTAGTGCACTCATTATTGACGATGGCTTGTCCGTCTTCAACCACCTATTTTTTTTTTTTTTTTTTGGGTGTAAAAAATAACCCTACATTTGAGTTTTGGAAAATAATACTTAATATTTAAAATTTCTACAGAAATCTATCCTACCAGTAATTTTAATAGCAATAAAACTCGTTTACCCCTCTTTAATTGATTTTTAATAATTTGTTCAATTTTAAATTTAAAAAACCCAAAAAAAAAACATCTCTCACTCCAAATCATTCGCTCTCTTACAGTCTCACTTCTTTCTCTCTTTATACTGTTGCGCGCGCCCTCTCTCTCTCTCTCTCTCTCTCTCTTCTTCAAAGACCTAAGCTTCCATCTTTTAGTCAAATAAATTTCTTACCAACCAAAACTATAGCCTAAATTTCTCAACAATCAAATCTATAGCCTCAAGTTATATTGCCTTGAATCCATATCAGCTACTCCACCTCTGACAACAATATCCTTTTTCACCACCAAAAAATATAAACTCAAGCATGCATATTGAATTACTTTTGGCAATCAAAATCATGGACTTTCAATAAGCGCTCGCCAACTAAGTATCATTCACTGAAAATTTTAAAATTTAATTAACTAAATTTAACATCAACTCAATCATGCTTTTCCCTTTACTTTCCCCTAAAAGTTGTTCTTAGCAACCAAACTGATACCATGAATCAAACCCTAGCAGAAATTGAGAGTGAATATTACTTAATCTTCTTCCTTATTATCGTCCTTCTTCTTGGGGTCTTTGCCGCTGTTCGGATATGGCGCCATGGTTACTGATGGAGTCAAGTAAACCCTATATTAGAATTCGAGCTCCTTCACGTTGGGATGATTCTGGGTTTTGAGGGAGAGTAGAGTCAAATGTGAGGTTAGAGAGAGATTTTTTTTTTTTAAAATAAAAATTTTATCTTATTTTATTTTTAGTAAAAATTAAAACATTTTTGAATCACTCGCAAGTTATAGTTTTGGAGAGATTTCAAATGTCCGAGTATTTTTTATTTCAAAACTCAAAAAGAAGGTTATTATTATTATTATTTTCAGAAAAATTAAATTTCAAGATATTTTGGTGTAATTAACCCAAAAAATCAATAAAAGGAAAAGAACAAATCTTATAATATTTGAATTGACACCACCATGGGTCTACCCTAATAATGAGACATTCATAATTTTACAAGGGATCAAGTTGGAGCCTCAGAAAAATCTAGTGAACGGAAAAAGCATGTGATTCACGCATAACCCTCAATTATCAAGTTGGTGATGACTGATGACATTGTTCCCTTTCTTTTCTTTTCTTTCTTCTGTTATTCACTTATTTAAAATAAATAAATACAAATGAATAAGATCGGTGCCTTTCAGATGTCCAATACTACACGAGCAGAAGCAATAATTGAATTGCAGAAATTTTCGTCTCATATAGATCCTATACTTCAATCTCAAAATAAAAACTAAAGAAAGAGTTAATTAATAAAAAAAAAAGTTCAATAGGATGGCTAAAAAATGTTACACTAGTGTCCCTCAAGGAAAATAGTAATAGTAATAATAATAATAATAATAATGTTCTACTGGGCCAGTTGACCGATTATTAGAACCTGTTAGAAAAAATAAAAAATGAAAATGGGAGGGTGAGGCTGAGAGAGGACAATTTTAACAGTTTTGTGACCACGAATGGAATGAAATATACCAACATATAATATATTCCAACCTAAAGATTGAATCGCTATATTGGCAAGCCTCTATAGTCTATTAAACAATAGATATTAATTCTAAACTAAGGTGTTCCCTCTAAAAAGCAAAATTCTAAACCAATGTGAAACACATCAGCTAATGATCAGAACAAATATCAGACAGTAGACACCAACCCCCCCTCTCCTCCCCCCCCCACACACAAAAAAAAAAATTGATAAGGCTTCCTTTTTCTTTAATTTTTTTTTTGTTTCATTTATTTATTTTAAGAACTTGGTTGATAGGGAAGCGTCTCTCTTTTGTTTGATAAATTAAGTAGTCATTTAATGTTGGTTTTATTTGATGCATGCGCTCATCATTATGCTTCCGGATATAACTAGAACATCTAGTTAGCTAGCTAGTGAATCATATAATTCGAGATTTTGAATGCATTTTTAATTGTTTATTCATAGAAATTAACACTTTATGTATATGTTTATGCAGAAAGAACAAGCGAAATTGATATAACGATCACCTTTGAACAAGTAATTTTGAACACGTGAGTTGTAGGCAAGATAGATACAAAAAAAAAAAAAAAATGTCTTTCCAATTAAGTTTATTATTCCCGAATTTGGATTTTTCACTTTATTCTTGCTTGGATTAAAATTATGTTATAGAGTAGATCACGTATAAGTACCTTGAGTTTTAATGTTTTAGTAAAAAAGTTATGATTTTTAAATATCTGTAAAATAATACTTTTATTTTTAAATTTCTGCAAAATAATACTTTAATTTTTGGAATTCTGTAAATTAATTTCTTTATTTTTAAATTCTTCAAATTAATACCTTGACATTTGCGATTGCAATAAATTAATACCCTCAGCTTTTGTTTTCTTTGTATATTTATACTATGAGCAAATTAAAATATGCGAACATCTCTCATTAACTTATTTAAAATATTTAGATATTAGTATTATTATCGAAAATTATTTTATAACTACTTTTTTTGATTAATTGCTAAAATAACACAATTTTTTTTTTACCTCTCATGTTTCTTTATTTATATTTTTTACAATTAACTACTTTTACGTCTCTTTCTAATTTTTTACTTTTTTTAAAATGAAAAGTAAAATAAGCTAATTACAAATATTTTTTCAAAAGTAATAAGTTTTAATTAAGTCGATGATGACTACTATCGTTAGTCGTTTTATTGTTAAAATCAATTAATTGGACATTAAGATTATTAATTTATATGAGTTTCAAATCTTAGGGTATTAATTTGTAAGAATTTTAATTGTCATGGTATCAATTTGCACTATAAAATCTTAAATTTTTTGTAAGGGTAGTTAAGTAATTTTAGTTCAAAGAAATTTGGTAATTTTGTATTTTGGATAAATTAAATAAAAATCTGAAATAAATTTGGTTTTGAATCTAGACAAGATAAAGTCTAGGTACATTTGGGGGCAAAAGTGAAAAAGAAATTTCAAATCGGGGACTAAAGTGTAATTAAGGAGGGATTAAAATGAAAGAATCTTTTCAAAATTTGGGGTCAAAGTGTAATTTCAGAAACTTATTTTTCGGTCGAATCAGATTGTGCCACGTGTCCCAGTGCTACAGTTTTTGAAAAATTGCATAAAAACCCCCCATTTTCTTCTTCTTCTCCACTGAAACCCCTCAAACAGCCACTCACGGGAACTGTTCCTCTGAGCCGCCACCGTGCCAGACGCGCCCACCCGCCGTGACCAGAAGACGCCGACGAACCAGCGCCGGGTGTTACCTCCGTGAACCGCTGCCTGTCGCCGGAGAAATCTCGGCTTGAAGTCAACGCCGCCGTGACGGAAAAACGTCCCCCGAGCCACTGTCCGACGTCGGATCACCGCGCCACCGCCACCGTTGGAATCGTCTCGACGCTAGCTTTCATTTCCGACCGGTCTCGTCCTTCAACTCAGCTCCGGTAAGAAGTTGGCTACTGTAGTAATATTTTAATATTTAAATTTTGTGGTATTTTCGTAATTATTTCGGAATTGAGTTATTTTTAACGAAAAAATTATACCACGTGATAGAGGAGTTTGAATCATGAAATTTCATGATTTTTAAGTGTAAAACCGATAACCGGAAGGTCGTTAATTATCGGGATGAAAATGTGGTATTTTCCTAAATATTTTCAAAATGTGGTATTTTTGTAATTTTCGGATTTCGAGCCCATTTAGTGTTCGGGACCTCGAAACTGAGTTCTGACTTCGAATTTGGACTCAGTGAGGTCAAAACATGAAGTTTGATATAAAATATCACTATTTTCCGAAGTGGCACAAAAATCGAGAAATTAGCCCGGGAATTGCACCGTTTTGCTTGCCACGAACAGGTTTCATACCGGGACTCGATTTTGACAAAATTTATAGCTAAACCAACGTTTTTGGGTGTTCTGAATTCAGTGGTGACATCTGTTTCTTAATCCGAGACTCCGTTTCAAAAGTCAACTTTTCAAGTGAACGTGACGAGACTCGAAAACAACTGTCCAAATAATCTGGTGATCAATTGGGGATATTTCCAGCATGGTTAACTCAGCATAACTACTATTTCGAGGTAGTGGATTCAATTTCCTTGTTTTATATTATTTTCATTGAAATTGGAATTTATTATGAAAAATGAAATTTTGTGATTTTATTAAATTAAATTATTTGAATAGTTATTTTGATGAACTATGAATTTGTGAAATATCGTAGACCGCTCTAGATGTTTTTAAATATGATTTTGTACAAGTTTTTATACTTGGAATTTGGTAAAACCATGGATATTGTACTTTTGGACTTTAAAGTACAAAATGGGTTTTAGTTAAAAATCAGAGCGTGTCTAAGGTGTTAAATTACTGCATGGACTGTTTGAGACTTTATATATATTGCACATTTCATACGATCATGCATGAGAATCGTCTTAGGCATCACGGTATTGTAGTAGGCGGACTAGTACACCCGCCTTCGGTGAGAGCCCGTAAACCCGCGCGGGATTTGTTTTCTGACTATATCCATTCGGTAGGTGTAGGCATTCGGTGCCCCTCCGGTTCGGTAGGATTTGACACAAGGGTGTCCCTCCGGTTTTTCAGAGATAGATGTCAGGCAGAGAGCACTCAATACATGTAGTATAAGTTGCTCTAGTGTGATGAGAGGATGAGGACTCATGTGATGTGTTGATTTATGTGATGTGCATTATACTTATTTAGATTGAGACTTTTATATGTTTTGACCTGGATATCTTATTTGATTTTAGCATGGTTTTCTATAAATGGTTTAAATACTTGATATTTATAAAAATACTTTCCGGTATTATTAACCATGCAGATGTGCATTATGCTCGTTTTATTATGGTTTTCTATCTGTTTTAACCTGGATATATATATATATATATATATATATATATATATCTGATTTTTATTTGAGCATGATTTTCTGTAAAGATTTTCTATATATGTCTCAAATGCTCCATATTTATTAAGATGTTTTCCAGAACTACTAACCATGCAGTTGTATTAAGAATTACTAAAAAAGATTTTCCAAAAAGGGTAATTGAGTTTTCTACTGAGCATTCATGTGCTCACCCCCCTACTTCCTTCAGCTTTCAGGTGTCAAATTATTCTGTGACAGATATTCGTGTGGCTTGGCAAGCATGTTTGGTGTATGCTTGCAGTTCCAGTCATCTTTATTGGTTGGTTCATACTCTGTATCGTTTTCTCTAAGTCAAATTCATTTAGCCATACGTAATATATTTACTGAGTGGATGTATGAGGATGATTTCGATATTTAATCGAGTACTTAGACATAAAAATGATTTTATGAAAATTATTTTAATTATGGGCCTATGGTTTTAAATTGAACACTTTCAATAAACTAAATGATTTAAATAAAAAGTTTCTAAAATTTATTATTTATCATGTCTCAAAATTTAAAATTAAAAATGCCTTATAAATTTAAATTAATAGATAATGTTGTAATTTATCGAGTTGGTCTAATATTAAAATTTACTTATTCTTGAGGACTTAAACTTAAATTTTAAGTACTCGACTTAGTCTGAAAATTTTGGGAATTTTTGTTTATCACTGTTTTCACTTAAATTTACTAAAAATCATGGCCTTGGATTTTCGGTCGTGACATGCACAATCCAAAAGTGAGGATATTATTTTGTAGAAATTCAAAAATCAGGGTATTATTTTGTAAAAATTTAAAAGCGAAAGTATTATTTTGCAGACATTCAAAAGACAAGGTTTTTTTTTACATAAAAATTAAAACTCAAGGTATTTTAATGTTATTATCCATTATGTTATATTCAACAAACAATTAATTAATGCACAAAATTGAATAATTACTGCATACGTTTGATTGTTTGATTGTAAAGGATTTTAGGTTAACAAATCTGAGTCTAGTTAAGATTGATCATATAAATCTAATTGGGTTAATTGTAAGCCAGAAAAATAATTAAAAAAGACATTAAATTTGAAATTGGGTCTTTCTGTAATTTAAACTTTATATATTGATCTATGCAAAACAAAAAAAATATATCTTTACATTCTGAAATTCAAAAAAATTGCATCCTCTATCTATATTTCAAAAAATTTATTCAAAAAAAAAAAGCAATCCTATATTATTATTTTCACATAGAAAATTGTTAGGGTCCTAATTATTGTACCAATACATGTGACATATGAGTTGTTACTATTTAATTAGTATATGACATCTAAGTTGTCACTATTTAATAGTGTATTAAAATTTTCCATAAATAGATTAAATGTTACCACCAAATAAATGATAACATATCATATGGCATATATATTAGTACTAAAAATTAATTGGTATAATAGCTAGGATTCCAAACATTATTCTTTGACGTATTAATCCTCAACCTTTCTCATATACGCGCTTCTTTTCTAAAAGATTTTTAAAACTAAAAAGATTTCACATACACTTTTCTTTCTACTAGTCAAATTTAATTAAAAATTTACTATATTTGTTAAGCTTTCATATAATTATAAGTGGTTACTCTAAAAAAATTAAGTAATTATTACCTAAACAATATAGCAAATAAGCCTGAAAATTTTTTTAGATTGTTATAATTTTTATGTTATTCTAAAAAAAATAACTAATTTTTTACATGTAAAATGTAATAGAATTAAGCCTAGAGATTTTAAAAATTTTTTCTTTTCTTTTTGTCAAGCAATTTCATTATAATTATATTTTATTTTTGGAGAATCATACTGCAATTTTATCAAGAATCAGAATATGTTTGTATTTTTTTTATTCCATGTGATTGGTTGATGCAATATTGTTCATAAGAGATATGAATGCTAAAACAAATTAGAGATCAAATTGCTAAACAATTTAAACAATATGGATTAATGGAGTATAATTTCTCTCTATTAATTGAATTTTAATAGAATCTTAGATGAAATATGCTAAAACATGACGGTGTCAAAAAGTAATTGTTAGATACTTAAATGCCAAAAAAAAATTGATGACTAATATGCTAAAATAGTAAATTCGCTGAGGATCAATGGTACCATTACACATTTTAAATAGTTATAACATTTAGGAAAATGTTGTTTGGCCTAAGATAAGTTGGGTAAAATATGGACAAATGGTATAAATTTTTTAAATTTTAATATGTGATTTTTTTTTTTTGGCAAAAACCATAACATGAGATTTAAATTGTAGAAAAATCAAAGCTTTAAAGAAATTTTTTTTTCAGTTAACTCAATCCATTTATCTAATTTGGAGTTTTGTACAAAATTTTACTAAGTACGCCTTCGTTTTCTATACAGACTTATCAATTATCAAATGCAAGTCATCACAAGTAAAAGCGTTTATTTAATTTTAACGAAATGTTATTTTATCTTCTTTTCGTTAACGAGTAACTTTCCAAGCTTAAAGGGGAAATTTATTAAATAGGTGCCAAAACTATGGAAGAAACTTTCAAAGAAACATTTAAAAACCCCTCAATCAACATCAGAACTTATAGGAAGTTAAACCCATAAACTCCTCTATTAGTTAAAGAACCATTTAATGATCAGTAAATTGTGTCAGTATCCATCAATCTTTTTATAGTTAAGTGAGATCAATCAATATTAATTACACGCGAGTAAAAAAGGGCACACCGCAGACAGACAGATCATTCTCAGCCACAAAAGGAAAAAAAGGAAAAAGAAGCAGACAGATCATGAAGTGGTGCATAACTTGGGATGTCCGTACATTCACTTCATATCCAACACATGATTATTGTACAATTTTTTTTTCCTTCACCTGAACGTGGAAATACTACAAATCATATGCACTAACCCTGTTCCACGACTTGAAAAGGTGTGGGGACTTCCGTTACTTAGCAAGCTTCTATCGAAATTCTGCAGGACAATCCTCGTCAAAAGTGTGGTGCAAAAATATCTCAGTATATTTTATGTCTACCTTCTTACTTCCTAAAGCCAATTGTGAGGATTTGGATAAGGCCTAAGTGTGAACTGGTGGTTTGGACAATCAATACTTTCTTATACTGACTTAGTGGGACTCAATTTGTCAGCCAACAGTGAGCGTAGTCTTGGTTAAAGTTCTCTGATATTAATTTTACCTTTTTATCCAGATTAGTGTATTATCCAAATTAGTGTAGTTGTTGGCTCTATCACTCTCGGAAAAAAATATTATAAATTTGGGAGTTCATAAAATTCTAAATTATTAAGAAGAGCATCACTAGTGGCCAATTGTATTTAGGTCACTACGGAGTTTATACATAATGAGAGTTGTTTACTTGCGGGTAATAGAAATACTGTAGATATCTGAAACTCACCCTGAGTCCTTTGGACGAATTTTAATGATACTAGATGGCTTCAATTCCCTTTAGAGAGTAGACAACATTAAGTTATGGGAGCTTCTAATAACTAACAAATGTGATTGAGATAGAAACAAACTTACAACTTAGTTCAAACACCTTGCATTAATGAGTATATTAAGATCCCACTCCTCCCTAACAACTTATCAGCCTTTCTTATTTGGAAGGATACAAAGAATGATGATTTAAAATTAAAAGGACTTACTGGAGATTAAATCGATATAGATTCACATATCTCTAACAGATTTAGAAGATTATTTAGTCAAACCAGTTATATGAGCGCTTGAAGCCACTGTTTTAGAAAATTGGACAGAACTCCCTCTTTACATGTGCGAGACTTAGGAGTATCTTTAGGAGACCCAATAATGAATGCTTCTTCGTCTTTTGAGGATACAATTGTTTATTTATTTACTCAATGCCCTTTTGCTAAGTCTATCTGGTTTGGCAGCAAATGTAATCTACGCATAGACCAAGTGCCTTTGATAAATGGGACAAAAGTGGTGAAATAGAATTTTAGTCCCTGACATATTAGCAATTATGAGAAGTAATTGAAAGAAGAATTTATAATTTTCGCTACGGTGATTTGCGAAAAAATTTGGCATGCTAGGAATGCAAAGTTCCATGAAGGCTCTCAGGTATACCCAACTACTATTCTCACGATGGTGAATGCGTCTTCGTCTTTTGAGGATACAATTGTTTATTTATTTACTCAATGCCCTTTTGCTAAGTCTATCTGGTTTGACAGCAAATGTAATCTAAGCATAGACCAAGTGCCTTTGATAAATGAGACAAAAGTGGTGAAATAGAATTTTAGTCCCTGACATATTAGCAATTGTGAGAAGCAATTAAAAGAAAAATTTATAACTTTCGCTACGGTGATTTGCGAAAAGATTTAGCATGTTAGGAATGCAAAGTTACATGAAGGCTCTCAGGTATACCTAACTACTATTCTCACAATGGTGAATGCGGCCGTGAAAGAATACCACCAAGTCCAAACTACGCTTATTAATGACATAATTGACCATTATACGGAGTTTTGTGTCTCCAAAACATTTGCCACAATCTCCTAGACAAGTCAGAATATACATAGATGCAACATTTAAAGATGAAAAAAGTACGGCATGTGATGTTACTAGAGGAGAAAATGATCAGAATCTACTACTAGCAATGTCTTTATTCTTAACAAATAGCATGTTTGAAGCTAAATTTCAAGCTCTCAGAGTAGAATTATTGTACTGTGTAAGAAGGAGTTGGCATATTGCATAGCTATTCTCCGACTCCAAGGGGATGGTCTCAGCACAGTGTCTTACTCATATTGTCTTTAATATTATTTTTCTGTTTGCATCTTGTATTTATAATGTGTTTTGGATTCCCATTATGATAAATAACAATGCTTATTCAGTTACAAAACGAGCTTTTCATCAAAAAAATAAAAAAGTCTGGTACTTTTGATGTTTGGAGGTACCTCTTGTGGCTACCAATTTTTTGACATTTTTTCGTATAAATTTTGTTTCCCAAAGCAAAAATATATATATTATGGTATCAAGTATAGTGTTGGCCCACTAGGCCACTAGTTTAGGCAACAACGCGTGCTTGAGAATAGAAAAACAACTTTCAGAAAACAGAATTCGACAAATTAAACCTACCATTCCAAAACCCTACCTGCCACCACAACCATAAATTAAGATCATCATAAAAATTAAACATATTCCATATTTATAAGTTCTAATTGTGTCTCTAAATTAATAACATGGAAGGTTTGAGTTTCTTTGTTGGAGTCATAGGTAAGAAGCTCGATCTCTTTCTAAGCTGCTATAGCTTCATCTGAAACTCATATGCTCTCTCTCTCTCTCTCCCAATATGCATACATATATATATATATATGCATGTATAACTTTCCTCAATATCCCATATATATATAGATATTAATTAAAAAACCTCTACCTGATCATCTCCATTTTGCAGGCAACATTATTTCAGTGCTTATGTTTCTTTCTCCGGCGTAAGTCTTCATTTTTCAATTTTAAGTTACATACTCAGATCCGACCACTTTTTCTTGAGTTTTTACTATATCTTTTATATGTGTCACACACACACACACATATATATATATATATATATATATTTAAAATGTGATGATAAAAGATTGAGAATGAACAAATAAATATATATGCAGTGGAACATTTTGGCGAATTGTAAAACGTCGTTCGACCGAGGACTTTGAGAGCTTTCCTTACATTTGTACACTGCTAAGCTCATCCTTATGGACTTACTATGGAATCACCAAGCCTGGAGGACTACTTGTTGCCACCGTTAATGGTTTCGGAATCGTCGTTGAGGCCATCTTCGTTTCTTTGTTTCTTCTCTATGCCCCCGCAAAGATAAGGGTACGTAATGCGTCTAATTGATACGTACTTCTTCAATAATAATTGATCGTACCATATGCAATCAATATTAATAGTAATGAAATACTATTGTTGTTTCCTGGCTGGCTGGGGCTTGAAATAGTTTCGTCTTCTTCGTATTACTATTTCTACATGAGGAACTAAATCACTTGTTGTCTTACTCTTCAGTTTTTTTTTTTTTTTTCCCTAATTGACTTTGAGGTCTATCCTATTAGACTATAGAGGTACTCAAATTAGATAATTATTAATATTCCAGGTTAAAACAGCCATTCTTGTGGGAATATTGGATGTGGGTTTTCTAGCAGCAGCCATTTTGGTGACTCGATTAGCTTTGGAAGGAGATGTACGTATTGACGCAATAGGGTTCCTTGGTGCAGGCCTAAATATCATTATGTACGGATCGCCTTTAGCCGCCATGGTAAGAATCAGGCCTTTCTTTTTTCTTTTTTCTTTTTTCCCGGTGGGTAGTTGAATATATATTATGGTAAAGGCTCCAATTAAAACCACCTGAAACGTTTACTTTCTCTCTGTTTTTTTTTTTAAAAAAACAAAATTAATTGGCCAGTCAGAGTACGTAATGTTTATTTTTTTTTAATTAATTAATTGTCACTATCCCTTGGATTTGGTTTAAGATTACGTTTAAAGAAAGTTTAATATCTTTTTTTTTTTTTAAATTATCATAAAATAATCATATAATTTGCAAGAACGTGATACTCAAGATATGGATAAAAGCAAAGTGATCTTATAATTTAAGCTTTCCTATATTCTTATGTGTGTATATATATATATATATATATTGGGTCCCAGTCCAGGTTTTTTTTTAATTTGTGTGCGGGTTTTTTTTTTTAAAAAAAAAAAAACCTACGGAATTGGTTCTCACGTATATGCTAGATATAGAATGATTTATATAACTACTGGCTAGCTAGTATGTATTCAAAGTCAGGCTCCTTTACGGTTGGATTGCTTTAACTTATCTCTTCGTTTTTCTCAAAGAAAATGTTGAAAAGAATGGCCCACACTAAATTATTGACCGGGATATTTTTTTTGGGGGGGCTCATTTTTAACCAAAAAAAATTTATGTATATTGCTCGAGTCTTATGAAAAAAGTTCAATATGGAGTTCATATAAAAAAATTTCATGATTGTTCTTGATATAAATGCAGAAAACTGTGGTGACGAGCAAGAGCGTGGAATACATGCCCTTCTTCCTCTCATTTTTCCTTTTTCTCAATGGTGGAATTTGGACTCTCTATGCTTCTCTTGTACGTGATTATTTCCTTGGGGTAAGTTCTCTATTATTATTATTATTATTATTATTATGAATCAATCAATTGCCCTAAAAACATCAATCGCCAATATCTAACATGCATCAACAGTTGAATATATTTGATTTATAGGTAAATTGTCCACCGACGCAAGCTACTTTGGCTTCATATATAATTGCCTCATAAAATGGGTCATATGATTTGTGAACAATCAATGGGTTATACATATTTTAAGTTATTAAGTACTCTGATTAATTTTCTGGGTCTACATATACATGATACACTTTCCAGTAAATGTAACAATGTAGCTAGCTAGGCATATATAAATAAATTAGTCAGAAGCTTAATGGAGCCACTAATTATTGGAACTCTTCTCAGCTGCATTATATATAATATAGAAAGTTGAATTTAACAATTATAGATTTGGACCATACTTAAAGCAAACAAAAGTTGGCCCAGGCGGCGGCAACAAATTAGTGTAGCTTTCTGATCAATCCCAGTAGCTGGGCATTATTCACACAGACGTTGACAAAATTAAAAGGGAAATTGACGTGAGTGGTAATAATTTGGAATAAAATGAGTAATTTTTTTAAAATTGATATTTATAGTAGTATCACAAACTATATGAAAATGGGTTACATAGTTTGTGATTATAAAATTATAATTTATCTAAGATTAATTAATAGCTATAAATTGTGTGAATCTCTATTACATAAAATTATAAAATACTAAAATATTATTAGAAAAATTATTTTTTAAATCACTCTTAAAAAAGTCATTTTAGTCAAAATTACTACTATATATTTCAATTTCCTAAATTAAAAATGTTTACAAATGTTTTAATAACAACTAGTGCGTACTAGTACGGTGTGTATGTATATATATATAGATACGTAATTATATGGTAAAATAAAAAATATAAAAAACAATGTGTTTTTTTTCTTTCGTTTTCTTTTTTTTTTTTTTTTTCCCCCGGAGCGCAGAAACAATGTGTTTTAGATACCACTTTACCCTTATATTTTACGAATACAGAATGTATTCTTTCAGTTTTCCAAATCGGATCAAAATAATTATTTTGATTCAATATTAATCAAATAGTCAAACTAACTCCTAAGCCTTATAACCAAAACCCTTTTTTTCAGTTTTTGAAATTTGTATCGATTTCGTTAAAATAAATATGGATGTTTGATATTTAACCTTTGATTGTAGATTTAGTGAATAATTTGACTACTTGACTAAAGGAAGTACTTAATTTGGCCATTTTTACATAAAATGTTGACAAAAGCCAACTGTAATTTTTCAGAAAGAATAATTTAAACTCAATTTGCCATTTTAAGGGTTACATTTTGCTTTCTTAATTAAACACAATGTCAAGATGGAATATCGTTAAATACACAAGGAAATTTTTTAGTATTTACATTTTGTTTTCCTAAGGACACAATTCAAAGTTGTTAGAACACAAAGAGATTTAGGTATTTTCCCATTATTATATTAATTAGCTAGATTGTTATATATAGATGAATATATTATGATGTGCATGTTTAATCTTGTGGTTTATTAGATACCAAATGGAATTGGGTTACTCTTGGGGATAGCACAGCTGATACTTTATGCAATTTACAGAAATGCCATGCCTTCCATAAATATAAATCTTGTATCAGATTCAGATGGATTATTGGAACAAGGCTGGCAACGGGAAAGCCTCATCACATCCTCCTCCAACTAATCCATCGAATTAACTAAACGGAGTAATAAATATGCAAATTTTAATAGAGATGACTCGTGCACAACGATACATCTTGTATTGATTGTTGATTAGATGAGTTTTTAATGAAATATATCAATCAGAATCATCCATTTCTATAAATTTTATATGAGTCTCACTGTGAGACCCACAAAATAGATAGTTATGATGCAAAGTTGTCACACGCATGACTCGATCACAGCTAGCACAACTCTTAATTAGATTTTCTTTTGTTAAGAGGAAAAGAAAAAGAGAAAGTTACATCCAGATAATCAAAGTTTCAAGCATTGTCTTATTTATTTACTTCTTGTGTGTGCATGCATATTTCGGATTGTAAGCTACGTATATTTTTTCTCAGTGTGCATATGAGATTAAAAACTCCGCTGTTTTATTTTTATTTGGGTACTAGAATCAAATTAGCAAAAATATTGAAATTTTTGCACGATATCAGGACCCTTCTGAAGGAAAAATTTTCCGAAAAAAAAAGATTCAAGAAAAAAAAAATCCGAGGAAGAACAGTTTCTTCTAGCCAAAAAATATTTGTTCTTCTAATTAAAAATAATTGAGAAAAGTCCATAAATACCCATTTTCAATATCATATTTTCATAAATACCTATTTTTATACCTATTTTTGAAAAAAATGTAGACCACCACTATTTTAGGTAAAATATATATCACGGTATAAAATATTTATATTTCATAAATAAAAGTTACACTAAAAATTAGCACACATTTTAAAATGTATACCATAGATCAACGAAAAATGCATATCGTTCATATTTTATACATGAAATATGTATCTTAGGGATAAAACTTTTATTGTAAATGTGGACCACTCATATTTTGCATAATGTGGACCATAAAAATAGGTATTTTTGAAAGAAAAATTAAAGACAGGTATTTGTGAAAATAAGTTTTAAAAACGGATATTAGGCATAAATTTCTCAAAATATTTAGATCCCTAACTAGTTGAAAATTTCAGTATATTCGTGAGGGGAAACCTAACCAAGCCAGAGATTTTAACAGTCATTTCCCGCAAATGCAATCTAATTAAAATGAAGTTTTTTAGCATCCTGGTCTTTCCGAAATCTCAAGTAAAGATACCGTTTGCCTTTTAAGAAAAGTACATGAATGCTCATTTTCTTAAGCATATTCTCAAAAATACTCATTTTTTGTTTTATTTTACCAATACCTTTTTCATACCTTTTTGAAAAAATATATATAACAATATTTTATATATGAAATGTATATGGGCCACAACATACATTTGAAATTGTATACCATAGGTAGAAATTTACACTGTAAATGTAAAATTAGGTGAAAATTTACATTGTAAATATATCACACATGTTTCACATTCATGCAGAAAAGAAAAAAAAAGTTTTTGAAATAAATCAAAAATAGGTATTTGTGAAATATAAAGAACAAAAACAGGTACTGGGTGTAAATCTCTCTTACCTTTCTTGTTGAGCAGCTTCGGCAAGCTTGACATTTCAACAACTAATTATGAGAAAATGAAATGGATATAACTAGCTTGGAGCAAAATGAATTTTTTTTATACATTTTTAGGAGTGTGTTTGACCTATGGTCAAGTTAAGTCGTCTTTTGACCCTCGTAAAAATGTCATTTTTAGAAAATATTATATAAAAAAAGGTCATTTCGGCCCAATTTAGCCCTTTTCTCACTAATTAATCGGGGGGGCGGATCACTCTCCCAATACAAAGTCCAACTTGAGACGACATTGGGCCCTGAAAGTAACCTTTGACAGACCATATGGAATGGATGACAAACCCTGTTACTCATTCGCTCTGTTTTTCTTTTTTCCAAGCCATTTCATTGCTGTCTTTGAATCAGTTTCAACGATGCATGGTTGATATTGGAGAAAATCACGTTTGCTTTTAAAAGTCCTTAGCTGGCTTGTAATTTAAGTATTTTTGAGCGGCCTTGTTGCATTGCATGGACATATATCAGCTTGCTGTATATATAAAAATATATATTCAAACAATAATTGAACTAAGAGATTCAGAGAACTAGTAATTTTTCAAAGAAGTGAATGATTCGAATCATAAATTTGGGTTCGAGTCATTGCCACCATAGGTTAAAATAGGCAATTCACTTCATATAAAATCTATATACCACCACGTAAGGTTGACAAAATCACCGAGGGGAACACCATTTTGTACCCCTTATATCTCTCAAGAAAAAATAAAAATAAATAAAAATTCGACCTCTAAATCAATACCAGTTAGGGCCCGAATATAAATATCTGAGTAAAAAACAAACAAAAAAGGACCTATATATGGAAGGAGAATGTTAAATATATTCTTTTTATATTCTCCAATCTCATTATTGATATATTGATTCAACTATAATCCGTTATATTATTATTAAAATAAGAAACTGAATCATAAAATTCACAAATAATAAGATTGCAAAAAATTGTGTACTTAACATTCCTCTTTTTTTCTCTAAAAAAAAAGAAAAAGAAATTCCTTTTTGTAGCATGTAAGGCCCAAACCATAGAAGAGTGCCCATAATACCAAAACTTATCATCGTTAATTATGAGGATTTGTGACAAGACTATACTAAACGGATATATTTTCTTTTTCTTTTTATGAATACGGACACTATCTCACTCGAAAGAATAAAATCTAAAAGAAAAAAAAATAAATCACATTAATTCAGTTTCCAATGCTCTTTCAACAAGGTGTACGAGCGTTTGCTAATATTGCTTAAGCTTGCAATTACTGCAAATAAATAAAAAAAAAAAAAAGCCAAACAAAAAGGAAAAATGATAACAGTTAAGTTGCATTTATTAGCAAGGTAAGGCTGTTATGATGGTCCCCCTTTGAGTCTTTGGTATCAAACAGCATTTTGTCTTCATATGTTAAATCAATAAATTAAATATTCCAACTTAGAGTTCAAAATTTAATAATCAGATTACAATATTATGATGAGAGAGATCCACGAATTGTGTTATTGCCACTTCACTTTTAATCAAAGATAATAATAAATAATGAACTAACAACATATATTAAGACTATTATCTTTTACTCAGTTTCATGCATAAAAGCTTATTTATGCCCTATGACATGCTGTGTTTCCCAATTTCATTTTTTTTATATCGATGGTACGTGAGTTTAGGAATAGAAGGCCCTTTTTTTTGGGCACACTTTTTGGAAGCTAGGAATTGTAATTAATTAAGTGTAAGCTATAGCAAATTTCATTGGCATTTGTACAATTATGCTAACCATGTGCCTAGGATATAATAACCAAAATTTGTAACAACTACCCTTTTGTGGGGCTAGAGAGGGCTTTGTATTTTGAGCCCTATAAAATGATTACATATTGCGAAAGTTAGAGATAATTTTGTAAACAAAACTTATATAAGACCAATAAATTTTTATTTAAAAGGAAAAACACTTAATATATTAATGTATTATTAGACCAGTCAAACTATTTGGTACATAGAAAGAGGGCTTGTCTTGTGCATCTATACTAGTCGGTCGATCTAACATAATACATATCTTATGATACAACACTATGCTTTCACAACTATAGATGTACAACTTGGCATATAGTTTGTATGTACGTACTTGAAACATTCTTGCGATATTAAAAAATAGTATAAACGATCACAACACCAAAAAAAAAAAAAAATGTCAAACTAGTTATAATAACGAAATTAACAACTCATATTTGGTATGAGAAATAGAAAAATCTATAAGAAAAACAAAATAGTTAATGAAAAAGACAAAAACTAGTATCATTGAATCCGTTTTTAAAGAATAAAAAATCCAACGAATAGTATCCAGAAGGTGAAAAGTGGTTATTCACAAACAACTATTGTTAACTTTTGGTTAAAGTGGAATGTATCGCCTTAAAAAAGAAACTGTAATGTATGATAATTGTATGGCCACATGGTCTACCTATAAAGAAAATATTCATGAAACATGTTACACGAGTAATGCCATTCATGCATCATAAAAAAAAATACATACATATTTAAAAAAAATACAACTCATATATAATGCTCATTGATAAGGCAAATTCCGAAAAAAAAAATCTCATTGACAAAGATTACTTCTCATAATTGTCAATTAATTAATTTCTAGGACTCAAGATAATTAAATTTTTGAAGTTTTCAATAATAATTAATTGATTTATCATGTATGGTCGTTTTTATATCATGAACATATATATATATATATATATATATATATATATTCCTTTACTAGGTATTATAATGTGTAGTACTACCTCAATTTGGATTTAATTCATATTACCCCAATCCCCAACCCCTCCCCCACCCAAAAAAAAAAAGTGTCACTGCATGTCTATTGAATTAAAATGTTGGAGTTAAAGGAGCCGTTAGAATGTCCAAGGATGAACGGCTAGGATGGAATATTGGATATGGGACAGTCCACACGAATACGATAAGCTAAAATCCAAGGACAGCGACAGTTCGGTGAGTACTGTAGCGTCTAATCAATAATCATGCGTAAAAAACTATCCACTGAACAGGGAACTCACAACTCAGAATCAATAAATAGGGATTAAACTGCGACAAATAAAAAATAATGTCTTTTCCTAGAAATTAAAAATATTATTAGGAAGAAGAAAAGTCCTAACTGATCATTTGCAGTTTAGCCTCACGGAGTCAAACAAGACAAGATTAGTGAAGATCCCCATGTGCAGTTTGATCCTACGGTTGATACCATTGGATCAGGCATCACGTGTCCACAAATCTATATATTTATGTTATATACTTGTTAATTAATTATACCACGTATTTATTCTTTAACGATTTTTTTCTTTTAAACATAACAAATTTTCTAATTATTGTGCGAAATTATACTATGATCCCTTCAATTACAAAATTAGTAGTTTCCAAATAATGCTTGAATAATTGGAGAAGTATTATAGACATTAGCATTTTAATTGGATGAATTATATTTTCATTGCTATATACAAGAGAAGAAAAAAAAAACAGAAGGTTTTATCAATATTTTATTTTCTTTCAATTTTCTATTACCGTTAAACAATTTGAAGTAATGTTTTAGAATGAATAGCTCAAGCTTACAATCTTTGTATCTATGCTGTAAACATAACATAATATAATTCTTCTCAATTCTACATTAGTTATAAGATATAAATGTCTCTGCGTATGAGAATTTATACTATTATTTTTTAAAAAATAGCATTTATATCTCATTAATTGTTGAACTATAAGTCAAAGAGTCACCTTCAAATACTAATTCAAATTCTTACAATTTACAAATGCGCGTTATCCCTAACTAAAAATAGTAAAAGAAGAGAAAATGACAAAAACACAAAAACAAAAGGAAAAAAAAAAAAAAAACGAGAGATAGTGAGAGAAAGGACAAAAGAACAACTGTTGGTACTAAAAGTGAATACTATTAAAAAGCAATATAATGAAAGAGAGAGAAGGGTGAGTATTGAGAAATATAGTACTGTTTTTGATGTCTAACTACGTTCACCCGTGGGCATTAATTTGTTGATTTGTCAACTTCACCAAAACCCCGAAGCGAAGGCATGGGACCAAGAAGCCCTATCCTAATAGCATTGATTGACTCCTCCAATGGCGGATGAGTGGCTCAACCCCAGCAAAATTCTTGGTTATAAATTATAATGCTCTTATAATGTTCATGAGCAAAGCCAAACAACAAAAAAAATCCTCTCATTAATTTTGATTCTATTTCTATCATGCACCTTTAATAATTGATCTCGATCCTTCTATTATGTCTATTTCTCTAAAACATACATCTCAAATCCGTCTAATATATAATACAATACTTTTTAGTAATCACGTAATAATATAATCGTCATATCAATTATAATTTATTATCGTAGTAAATTATTCACATTTCAATACATTATACAACAATGTATGGAAAAGAAAAAACCGTGATAGTTTATTGGAAATTTTGATAGATTAATCAAAATAATTTTGCAAGTTTACCGCCCAATTTTGAAGCCTTTTAGAAAATTATACGGAATGATACTTTTGGCATATTATGAACTCAAAATCGTGATATGTTCCAATTCATTCACGATGTTTATTTCACTTTTTTTAAAAAAAAAAATTACCTATTATATTAATGATATACTTAATATGATCTATTTATGTTATATAATAAACATAAAAGATCAAAATATGAAAATAAGCTTAAAGATAGTACGATTACTATAATTATGGTATATAACAGGGTATTAATACTCTTTTAAATCTTATAGAATCTTACTCATGGTGTATATAATCTATAATTTCAATTTTCAGACTTAAAGGACTAATATAAAATCATCTCTCAGTATTAATAGACGTTTTCTATCAAAACGTTTTTTCTGAGATAGATATTGAGCACTGACTCACGTTCAATAATTTTGTTAAAAAAGCTGAAGATAATTGTCAATTAATCAGGTATAATGGACTATTACTAGATAGGACAAAAAATACCTAACATCCTCCCACTTGGTCTATATATCACTCCACCAATTATCTCTTTTAAGAAACAAAATACTTGAATCATGGCGATAGATACTCTAAAATTGAGTATTATCTTCAATGTATTATAGAGTATAATGTCTCTATAACACTAGCCCATATTATCTTAATGAATAAACCCTATATTTATTCTTAGTCCAATTAATAGTAATATTTCTCAAGTTCAATTAATGTGTATACAAAGAAAATTAAATATGAGAAAATATCACATAATAGAGTTTCAAATTATATTCGTTCTTACAACGAAAATCATATAAAGAAACCAAGTCCCATTCGTTCTACATGATCCTTATATTTCAATGGTAGCATGTTGTTAGTCAAAGGATCAACAATTATTAATTCAGTACTAACGTGCTCAATAACCACTGTTTTAACTTTAACACATTTCCTTATAGCTAAATACTTTATGTTGATGTGTTTACTTTGACTACTACTTCTGTTGTTTTTAGCCATAAATACTATTGCTGAATTGTCATAGTATCTCTTTAATGGCCTAGAAATTGAATCCACAATTTTAAGCCTAGAAATGAAACTCTTCATTCATATACCTTGTGACGTAGCCTCAAAACAAGATATGAACTCAGCTTCCATAGTGGAAGTAGCAGTCAAAGTATGCTTTATACTTCTCCAAGATACAGCTCCATCAGCAAACATAAAAATATATCTAGAAGTTGATTTTCAGGAATCAACATAGCTAGTAAAATCTGAATCGAAGTAGCCAATCACCTCTAGATTATCAGTCTGTCTATATATAAGCATGCAATTCTTCGTTCTTTGAAGGTATCTCATCACATTCTTTGCAGCTTTCCAGTGGTCAATAGCTGGATTACTCTGATATCTTCTTAACATCCCAATAGAATATGCAATGTTAGGTCTTGTACAAACCTGAGCATATATAAGGCTTCCAATTGCAGAAGCATATAGAATGTTTTGCATTTGTTGTTTTTAAGATCATTTTCTAGGCACTGGTTCAAATTAAACTTGTCATCCTTCATAATAGAAGTTATACTAGATAAACAATCTTCATCCAAAATCTCGCTAAAACTTTATTGATATAGGTATTTTGAGACAGTCCCAAAATATATTGAAATCTGTCTCTATTATCTTAATCCTAATGACATAAGATACATTACCTATATCCTTCATGTTAAAGTTTTTAGAAAGAAATTGTTTCACTTCATATAGCATACTCTTATCATTGGTTGCAAGTAAAATATCATCCATGTATAAAATAAGGAAACAAATCTTACTCCCACTGATCTTCTGGTATATAAATTGATCCATGATGTTCTCTACAAAGCCAAACGAAGTGATAACATCATGAAATTTCAAATACCATTGTCGGGATGCTTGTTTCAATCCATATATAGATTTCTTGAGCTTACACAATAACTACTCCACATTACTAGAGGAAAATCCTTCTGGTTGTTTTATGTAAACTTCTTCCTCTAGTTTTTTTATTGAGAAAAGTCATTTTCACATCCATTTATTGCAACTCTAAGTCAAAATGTGCAACTAATACCATAATGATGCAAAAAGAATCTTTCTTAGATATAGGAGAAAAGGTCTTCTTGTAGTCAATTCCTTTCTTTTGACTGAATCCTTTAGCAACAAGTTTTGCTTATATCTCTCAATGTTACTTGATGAGTCTTTCTTTGTTTTAAAGATCCATTTACATCTAATGGCTTTTGCACCATTAGGCAACTTTACAAGATCCCAAACTTTGTTAGATGCCATAGAATTCATTTCATCTTTTATAGCATTATACCATAAATCAAATTCTTTGCAATTCATAACTTGTGAAAATATTTCAAGTTCATTTCCAGCTCCAATGTCATAATTCGATTCTTGCAGATACACAATATAATCACTAGAAATTGTTGATTTCTTTATTCTAGTAAATCTTCTTAATGTTGTATCAACATTTTCCAGAGGAATATATTGTTCGACTAGTTATTCAACATTCTCTTGACTAACTTGATCTACTAGATTATTTTTAGAAGATTGTGGAACTGCAATAATTGGTTGTTCAATACCCAGTTGAGCTTGAGAGGTATTATGAATGATAACTAATCTATCACTTGAGGTGGATGGTTGAGTATCAATATGATCTTTCTCATAAGTGATATTCTGGAATTGATCGCTCCCACTATTTAAGTCATTTTCAAGGAATTTTGCATTTTTTGATTCCACAATTCTAGTGCTATGAGATAAACAATAAAATCTGTACCCCTTGGACCTTTAAACATATCCAATGAAATACCTACTAATGGTTCTTGAGTCTAATTTTTTTTCTTATGGGTTATATACTCTTGCTTTAGACGAACATCCCCAAATACGTATATGTTGCAAACTCGGTTTCTAACCTTTAAATAACTCAAATGGTGTCTTAGGGATAACTTTAGTTGGAACTCGGTTTAATACATACATTACCATTTTAAGAGCTTTAGTCCACACGGATTTAGGAAGCTTAAAGTTGCTAAGCATACTCCGTACCATGTCTATTAATATTCAATTCCTTCTTTGCAATACAATTCTAATACGGGGAACCAAGCATAGTGTACTGGGGAACTATCCTATGCTCTCGAAGAAAATCAGCAAATGGACCAGTTGCTTGTCCATTCTTAGTGTAACTACCTTAATATTCTCTACCTCTATCAGTTCTCACAATCTTAATTTACTTTTCGCATTGTTTCTCTACTTCAGCCTTAAAAACTTTAAAAGAATCCAATGCTTTATTCTTATTATGAAGCAAGTAGATATATATTAATTATCTATGAAAGAAATTAAGTAAAGAAATTAAGTATTTCGGACTATACGAGTCCATGTCTGGACTATAAATATCTGAATGTATAATCTCTGATATGTCAGTACTCTTTTTGGCACCTTTCTTTGACTTGTTGGTCTAATTTCCTTTAATGTAGTCCACATAAGTGTTATTAAAATCAATAAAATTCAAAGTACTAACTACTTCGTGTTTTACCAATTCCTTAATTCTTTCTACAGAGATATATCCTAATCTCCGGTATCATAATATAGAGGAATCTTCATTCATAATACATCGCTTAACTTTAGTGGAAACATGCATTGAATTATAAGTAGTATTGTTTTGTGAATTTATTGAAAAAGGACCATCATATAAAATACTATTTCCAACAAGATTATTATTATAAAACAAATTGAAAGATGTTTCAGCAAATTTAAAGGAATATTTATATGGTACAAGTCTTGATACTAAAATTAAATTCCTAGAAAAACTATGAATATAAAAAATATTTTCCAACGTTAAAATAAAACTACTATTTAAAACCAAACTGCATGTCCCAATAGCCTTCACATATGAATGCATCTTATTTCCAGAGTAGATGTATTTTTCACTTCCCACTAGCTTCCTTAGGTTTCGCATACCTTGCAAGGTATTCGAAATATAGATTATAGAACCAGAATCAATCCACCATGTGTTAAAATTAATATCAACCATATTAAATTCATAACAAACTAATGAAATTAAATACCTTTCTTTTCAGATCGTTTTGAAATTTAGTGCAATCCTTCTTCATGTGTCATTTCTTTTTACAAAATAAGTACTTGGATTCCTTCTTAATGTCAGTTTGAGGTGGTATTTTACCTTTCTCCTTTTTTTTTGGCTTGTTTCTGATTCTTTTTTTGTGTTATCGTTAATGCACTTTCACCCAATTCCATTAACAATCTCCCTTCCTCTTGAACACACATGGTCATAAGTTCATTAATTGACCATTTATCCTTATGTATTATAGGATGTTTTGAAGGGTCCATATTGTCGTGGAAGAATGTTTAAGATAAAGTGCATAAGGAAAGAGTCAGACATTTTAACCTCAAGAGCTTTAATTAAGCTACAATGTTTCTCATTTGCATGCTATGCTCACATACACCTCTCACATTGGTGAGCTTTAGAGATGTAAAATTCATAATCAGGGTGCTGATTAGTACTTTATCTAAGGTTTCAAATTGCTTATCAATAGCTTTCAACAATTCCCTAATATTATTATGCTTATCGACAGAATCACGAATAGCAGCAAAGATTTTTATCTTTATGAATACAGTACTGAGGCGATTAGATTGCTCCTATTGTTCATAAAGAGCCTTTTGATCTGAAGTGCTAGCTTCAGTAATCATTGGTTTGTCTTTCCTAATAGCATAATCAATATCCATATACCCTAAATGAAGAAGAACTCTCTTTTTCTATATTTTATAGTTATCATATTTTAACTCAGGAACATTACATCTAATATCAGTAAAATTCGCAGATTGTATGAGTGCATAAAAATTAAACATGCTCATATATTAAAATTTGAGACTAACAAATTTATCATGATCTTGTCATTTGTGAAATTTTTATTATATTGGCATATTTATAAAATTTCATTATGAAATTTTATGTGCTCGAATTATGTTGTATGTATATATGATTTACATGCAATTTTGTATTATAATTTTTGTGCTTACAATTACATATTATTCATTTAGAGTATATATTGCCTATATGATAATATGCAATTGGAAAGGAATATTATGTAAATAAAAATTAAATGTCTAGCGATCCGTATAAATTTAATTAATTAGAAAATAGCCATATTATCTTTAATTATACAAAATTATATTAAGTAATTTATGATATATGTAAATGACATTTATTGTTGTGATTATAATAGACCGTTACTAGATAGAACAAAAAATACTTAACAATTAACACTTAAAATAAAAAATGAAAAAGTAACCTAAAAAAGGAAAGAACGGATTAAATAATTTTAAAATTTGGTGTTATCAATTCATTGGCTACTAAAATTGCATGTCTATTTATTTCTTACTTGTTAGCATATTTTTTTGAAGTGACTTGCTAGCATATTTTTGCCAACGCATAAACAAAACTCTCCTCATTAATTAGTTCTTGTAAAAAAGTCTGAAAGTATTTATGAATGACCACTAAAGGGAACAGAACTTTAGTTATAGGCATATAAGATTAATAAATGCTAGCTAGCTAGCTATGAATTGTATACTTATGTGGTTTATAAAAAAAAAAAAAAAAAAAAAAGTTGTATAATTATGTGGCGGTGGCATCAAAAGGAAACAATGCCATTATCTTTAATTGTCGACAAGGAAAGACACGTAGCATCAAAAGGAAACAATGCCATTATCTTTAATTGTCGATCAAATGGCTGGGGAGGAATCTATCACAGAAGCTTTTTTGTTCTTCTAATGCTAATATTTTTATTAATTTTTTAAATAATAAAAAAAGATATCAAAATCAATGTGCCAACGTAGAGGCATTCCGGTACAGTTTATAGATTCTTCAGTTTGCACAGACGTTCGTGTCTTGGAGGACACTTTCTTAGGCCTTGTTTGGCTGGTTCAAATAACATCGTATTTAAATTAGCCGGATTGACTTATTATTATTATTATTATCATTGTTGTTATGTTTGGTCATTAGGTATCCATGTCCCCCTACAGTATGTATAACACTAAAGAGTGAGAGATCAAATCGGTTTCACACAAATATAACTATATGTATATACATTCGGTCACATGAATTGTTCCCATTAAGATGTACTTAGTGGTGAATAATAACGGTCCAAATAATATATTGTATATATTAATTCATGTCGAGTTTGTTCTACTGTTCAATTTGCGCCACATGAAACAATAATATATTAATACCTGATTAATGTTATAAAATAATATATATTTGTTATTATCGACATTTTCATAGGATACCATATTGAAAATTACCCAATATTCCACATATTCTTCGCCGCCATTTTTCTTAATATACATTTTTCTTAATTAAAATTACTATAGGAGAAAATATTGGCATCTTAGATAACTCGACACAAATTCACCGCCCATGTTGTATGTATATATTCGAAATATTGGAACCATGTACAAAAATATAAAAAATCAACGAGCTTTTTTTTTTCTTGGCAATAGTGGAACTATATATATATCATGATGCCATTCTATATACGTACATGTATTCTTCACCAACATTTTTTTTTTGAATTAAAAAGATTTGTAGGAAAAAACATTAGTAGCATTTTTAGACAACTCAGATACAGATTCATCCTTATTTAACATCTTAAATAAACAACGAAAAGGTCCTAGTATTATTCCTTTTTTTTTTTTTTTTTTTTTTGCTATTTTATTGAAATAGCACATGAAACTCGAGAGCGAAGTATTTCTAAATATTACTGAAATATTAGAACTACATATATATATATATATAAGAAGCCAGGCAAACACGTCCTTATGTAATGGCTTGTCTTTATCGAAAAATATATTTATACAATGATATTTTA
This sequence comes from Parasponia andersonii, assembly GCA_002914805.1. Taxonomy (NCBI): domain Eukaryota; kingdom Viridiplantae; phylum Streptophyta; class Magnoliopsida; order Rosales; family Cannabaceae; genus Trema; species Trema andersonii. Next base: position 929,242 of record JXTB01000117.1, read on the forward strand.
TTTAATCAAGGTCAGTCTTCCACGTGCTCATAGGGACTCTACCCTCCTCTCCTCCCCACTCCAGGCCCCCTTCTCTCCTTCTCTTCCTTGCTTCAATGCCACCACACCATTCACCAGTACCCCTTCATACTATTCTATGCTAAAGTCTATACTATACACACCATTTTTATATTTTATAATTATTTACTTGTATATTTCTCTCACTCAATTACACCTCTCTGACTCTCCCCTCCCCCCCCCCCCCCCCCCCCCTTCTTTGTTTTCTTCTGAAACCACTCTTTCTTTTTCTCTCTCTCACACGCTCTCTCTTAAGACTCACAGACCTCACAAACCAAACCATTTTAGCTATAGGGATATTGCAGCCAAAAACTCTTCTACTCTAGTCTGTTGTACCAAGCACAGAGATTTTCAGGACCTCCAAACCCCCGAAGAAAGCAAAAAAAAAAAATAATAAAGTTATGATGATGGTGGTAGAAGGAATCAAAGGTAATAATAGTAACCATAATAATGGCGGAAGGGTCGTCGGAGTTGGCCACGACGAAGACATGGCCGATGGTATGCAATGCTCTGACCATCCTTACCGGAACAACCCGGGTGGGATCTGCGCCTTCTGCCTCCAAGAGAAGCTAGGCAAGCTCGTCTCCTCCTCTTTCCCTCTCCCCATTCGCGGCTCCTCCTCCTCTTCTTCCTCCCCTTCTTTCAGATCTGACATCGCCGCCGCCTCCGCCTCGTCGTCTTCGGCGGCGGCGGTCTCGGTTCGATCAGGGCCGTCAATGTCGTTGTCGTTGAACAAGGGCGGTAACAGTAATGGTAATGGTAATGGCAATGGCAATGGCAATGGCAATGATGGTCTTTTGGGTCATCATGACGACAACCAGGGGTATTATAGCCATAACAACAATATGAGGCGGGCCAGGCTGCCTTTTCTGATGGCGAAGAAGAAGAAAAAAGCGATGATGAGCAGTATTGGAACGACGTCGTCGTCGGATCATAGAGCGGCTGGTGGAGATAACAATGTCGTTTTGAAGCGGAGCAAGTCCACTACGACACCGCGCCGAGGCCATAGCAACAACAACAGGAGGTTTCTGGATGAGGATTTAGTCAGCCCTAGAAGGCACAGAGGAGGAGGGGGCTTTTGGTCTTTTCTCTACCTCTCTTCCTCCTCCTCCTCCAAATCCGCCACCACCGCCTCCCGGAAAATCGACTCCAAAACGGCGTCGTTCTCGTCCGTGACGTCAGCTGGTTTGGCTCACAGTGGTACTGGAAGTGGTAATAAGCACTTGGGGTCGGCTATTTCTGTCGTTGAGGAGGACAACGACAGTAGCCCGAACAGCCAAACGACAGCCTCCGCGTCGTCCTTTGAGAGGAAGGTGTCGAGATCCAGATCCGTCGGGTGCGGGAGCCGCAGCTTCTCCGGCGATTTCTTCGAGAGGATCTCCACCGGTTTCGGCGACTGCACCCTCCGGCGAGTCGAGTCCCAGAGGGAGGGCAAGCCCAAGGTCTCCGCCGCCGGCCACCGCGCCGCAGGCGCCGGCGCGGGAGACCACCACTGCATGAAGGAGCGGGTGAGGTGCGGTGGCATCTTCGGTGGGTTCATACTGACGTCTTCGTCTTCTTCTTCGTCGTCTTCATCGTATTGGGTCTCGTCATCGGCGGAAGAAATGAGCGGAAAACCAGTCGGTGGGCTTAATGGGCCTGGTGCAGGCCCACTTTCTCATGGGCGGAGTTGGAGTTGGGGTTGGGCCTTTGCGAGCCCAATGAGAGCTTTCAGTAAGCCCAGTAGTGGCTCTAACGGGAAGAGGGATATAACGAGACAAGCTTCTGATAAGAGCAGTGGTACTACTCCGAACTTGGCCGCCATTCCTTCCTTGCTCGCTGTGAGAAGCTAAGAATAATCATAATTATTGTTATAATACACCATTTTAATACTACTACTACTACTACTACTTCCTCTTTGTCTTTGTGGATTATCAATCGGTTCTTATTTTGATTATATTAGTACTGCAACAACATTTTCATGTTAAAAACTTGGTACTTTAATTTAGTGTTGGGGGGTGTCACTATAATCCATTTGAGCTATATCTAGCTAGAAATTCTGTATTGATCAAAACCCAGGTAATTTGAAGAAGAAGAAGAAGAAGCTATTAATTACTTGGGTTTTGTGAGTTTGAGGTTGTATTTTTTTTTTTGTCTTTTAGTTACATATTTTGTAATTTGCTTTTTTTTTTTTTTTTTTGGCTACTTGATCATGTTATATTGCAAAGCTATGCTTATACAAGACATAACTGGAAAAAAATATTCGGCAAAAAGTTTAGTTTGGATGTATTGAAATTTAAAATCTAAAGTTTAAATTCTCTAAAATAAAATTTAGAGGATAAGAATTTGTGAAAATTAATACTCTAAATTAATTTTTTAATAATTGAAATTGATAAAATATAATAATATAATTTTAATAAACAATATTATTCATTTTTAATTATTAAAATTGGTTAAAAAAATTTATTCAGTATTAATTTTTAGAAATTTTTAATCTCACGTATTTAAATCACAGAATACTGATATATATATATATATATATATATATATATTTTTTTTTCAGTACACTATGTATAATTATATTTTGGTGGTATAGTTGATTATAAATTATTAATTGTTGTGTATATATTTTTGGTGGTGTTTCTGAACTGATCTGTTAACTTCGCTGGGCACATGCACACACATGTTTGGTTGGTACTAGACAAACTGGGACGTCTACTGCACACCAATGCAAATCACCATTGGTCTTGTTAGAGAATCAATCCTCTTCAATTTTGATACGTGGACTACAATTGGAGATATGTGTATTCTATATAAATAAATTCGAAATAAAATAGTAAAAAGAAAACGGTATTTGTTTTTCGACATATGATGTTCCAATTCGCATAGTCAAAGATAGTCACGTGGTGTATGCAAGTAAATCATGAGGTTTCAGAAGTTTCATCACTGGCTAGCCAGCTAGTTTTACTAAAGTCCAATTTGCATAGACTCAAAATTAGTGGAACTATATAATTTGCGATAATGGGAAAGAAGAAAGTAAACCGAGTTTCTTGTCTTTTCTAACTCTATTAATCTAAATTTGATCTCTTGATTTTTAAGTTTTAACAAGTTGATACTTTTGGGGTATTTTTCACTCCAATCAACTTTTGTAGAGATCACAACAAAATTCTTGAGATTATTAGAGAGAGAATTGGCCTCTTATATAATTTTACAAGAGAGCTAAGTTTGTAAGATCATGTGGTATGGGTGGAAATGAAAGATTAGGAAAAAAATCAGAGACAAAAATGGGAAAGTTAGGAAATTGGTGAGGATGGGGCCACGACGTAGAAGCTTGGATGAAGTACAAATTGCTAAAGACAGAAGAAAAGCTGCTGCATGGGACACTGTTAATGCATCACAAGAGATTAAATGAGTGGACCCTCTAACCAGTTAGCCACATTTGCCTTAGATTTTTCTCCTTGACGTGTAGCCCCGGGGCTTAGGGCCTCACTATTAGTGCATATGTCGAATATTTTTGTGCATAGAAAGTGTCTCCAAGTATGCTATATATGTAGACATAGTATTGCTAAACTTGCAATTAATGTTTACCATTAAGACAAGTAGGTGCGTGATAGTTTGATAGGTGAATAATAATAGTTAGTTGATGAAATAAATACAAAGAAATTTTAAGTACAAAATATATATTTTTTTGGGTAGCAGGTATCCATATAAATTGGAGCACAAAAGAACCAAACAGTGTGATAAATTTACCACTTTGAGATTTGTAACATGTTAAAGTAACCATAGGCACCTTTATCTGCATTTGAGATGTTCCTAGATTTGCTTGCTTTCACACAAGTGTTATTAAAGAAAAGAAAAAATATAATTTAGCTTAATTATGTTAAACGGTTAATTTTTAAGTACTGTCATCATTAATTACTCGAATCACTTTTTTTTTTCCTTAATAATCTGGTTAATTAAGCATTTTTTTCTATCGCGTTTTTTTGCACGTAGTATGGTGGATTTATACTACATACAGCGAACTAATTAAATTCATAGTTCCATAGTTAGTAAACATATCAAGATCACAGCTCTATCGATTTTGCATGGGCCCTTTGGAGAGATGTTGTAGTACTACGTGAAAATCCCCATGGCGTAATTCGAGTTCAACCAATCAAATAAAGAGATATAGATATAAAACAATTAAGTGATTGGAAGACTCCATTAAATTGAGTTAGAAAATTCTAGTTGTCCAAAATAATTTCCTAGAGTTTTCACTTTTCAAACATAAATGGGTTTTTTCTTGAAAAAGAAATAATTTATAGAGTTTTGATCAATTATTAAATTTGGTGATGACGTGAACTTTTGACTCTGATGTTGAGACTGGGCAGCTCAATCACTCGGATCCATGCAGCAACCAAAAGTTTGGTGGGCCAAACACATACATCGGCCCATTATTTGACGGCCCCATGCTATCCATAATCAATATCCAAACATGAGTCTTGAATTTTGTGATGCTTTATTTGGTTATATATATATATATAAATATATATATTATTTTTTATGACTGGATGCTTTAATTTAGAAAATAGAAAGTAGCTTTTTCCCCTGATGAAGATCTTTTCAAATCTCTCGTCTGCAATCTGCATGGGGTGAGAGTGAGCCCATGAGAGTTTTATTTTATTTATTGATATTATGATTCTCTTTTGTGGGAATGAGTGAGGCTCTCTGAGAGTTAGCCAAAATAATTTAAAGGGGGGTTACTTGCAGCTTTTAATTTTCAGCAGAGACCGATTTAATTCAAAGCCAGTATTACTGCATTTCATGCAAAATTGCTGCTTTTACACACTTTCAACATAACAGGTTATGTTTTTGTGTTTTCATGTCTGGACTTTCTAATAATAGAGTACTAATTCTATGGCGATCTATAGGCTTAGTATTATACTTATACACTTATAGAGAAGTAAGATCCATCATAAAATTACATATAGATCTTACACGTATGTTATTAGAGTTGCTAAGTACCGTTTTAGTATTATATTGTTTATGTTTAAAATTTTTGGCTAAATCAGAATATAGAATGATCAGAAAATAGATTAAACCGGCTATAGTTAATTTTAATGATATATTTTTACTTTTGGCTCTAAAAAGCAGTAGAAACAAACAAAAAAGAAAAAAAAAAAAGAAAGAAACGAAAGCACTCAGTAATATTTACCATTACTAAAACAGATGATATTTTTATTAAGCTATTACTTTACCATTGCTAATGTACATGATATATTTATATTTTAGTTTCTATCGTAAATGGAGATAGTGGAAGTATATCTAAAATAATGGATAAAATTGAAAAAAAAAAGTTTCATTGAACCTGAAACTAGTTTTGCTCGTTGTATTTGATAATTAATAGTGTATATATTGTAGAGGGGCGACTAGCAATAGCATGACCAAAAGGGCATCCCACACGCTGAAAAATGTGGGATAATAGTGAAAACACTTTATCTCTTTTAGTTAAATACCATGTTTAATTATCTTCTTGTTTTAGTTAAATACCATGTTGAATTATCTTCTAAAGCATCTTTCTATTTTTTAAAACAGGAAAAAGTAACCTTTCTTCTCTTTTAGGTCAAATTTTTAACTAAATTATTTTCTAAATGACATTAATACCTTAGAATATTAATATCCAAATAACCTTGATTGATTTCTTTAAAAAATAATAATCTAGAAATTCATTTGAAAAAAATACTGTCAACATTTTTCTATATTCTGGAAAAATAATGTGATAGTCTTTTTATTCTCTAAATAAAAAGATTAATTATTAGATAATGGACAATATTCGATAATAGATTTTTGAAACATATGTAAAAGTATTTTACATATTTCACATTTTAAATTAATTTAACCGAAAAAACATTAAGTGTATATATATATATATATATATATATATATATGTATTTTCTTATTTTGAAAAATAAAGGTGATATTTTGGATTTTATGAGAATTAAGAGTTAAACATAATATTTAATGATAATAGAGGAGGTATTTTTGGGATTATCCCAAAAATTCTTCATTTTGAGCCATAACTACTTACTTCAGAAGGCGAAACACGATACTTTAATGTTTTATCTGTTAGAAAAATGGGTTAAGGAAATAATTTGAGCTTGGTTTGGGCTTGGAAGCTCAAGTGGATTTTAAAGACTAAATTTATTATAAAACCCATTTTCATGAATCATTTTGAAGCTAAAAATTGAGTGGGACCCACATCTTGTTGATGAAAGGTCTTGGTGAATTCTTGTTCTCCTCCGCGAGGACATCGATTTCGTATATTCACACGCTCAAAATGGTGCACGGATGAATGAGAAATTATAGCTCAAAAGTGCACCATTGAAATGGAAAATGAAAGGAAAATATTAGAGTCCCACATTGGTGGGAAATGCATGGTACAAATGGTTTATATAGAACCTTATTTTGTGATGGTGGTAAGAATAACTACTACAGATGTTCTCTCAGGCGTGCACAGGAGGGTGCAAATCTTCGGAGTTGGGTGTAAAAATCCGGAATTTTCGAGGGTAATTTGGACAATTTATCAATTTTCTGGATAAAATATTGTTGAGATTAATTTGCAAAAATTTTGTATAAAGGGACTAAATTACAAATTTTGGATGACTAAATTGATAGATATTTGAAATTTTGGGGACTTATGTGCAATTTTTGAAAAATTACACAGCCCTATAAGGTTGGGCCACGTGGCCCTGCTCAACTAATCCACTCTCTTCTTCTCTCTCTCTCTCTCCCCGAAAATCTCCTTCTCTCTCCTCTCTCGGATCCCTCGGCCGCACCACCGCAGGACCGCCGCCCA
>JXTB01000117.1:936367-956182 GCA_002914805.1 Parasponia andersonii
TTTAATGATTTGAATTATATGTGATGGAATCTGGTTATACGATATATACTGTACTGCTCTGGGAATTTGCTGTGTGCAGGTTATTTTGGGTATATAAAAAATAAGGCCGTTATGCTGCCCATTTTTCTATAAAACCCTATTATGCATGTTTTACTGAAAAACCAGAGTACAGTAGTTTTTACACTTCAGTTCTGTATTACACGTATCATAGGATCATACATGAGCACCGTGTTAACATCGTGGGTTTTACAGTGTGGCGCTGCGTGCCCCACCGTCGGTGAAAGTCCGTAAACTCGCGCGAGGTCTTGTTACTTCTGATTATCTCCCCATTTGGCAGGTGTAGGTAATTCGATTGCCCCTCCGGGTATGGGCTTAGGTATCAGGCAGGCTGTTAGGTACACTTAGTGCCATTATACTGGGTTTCCACAGATGAGAGGATGTGAGCTCATGGTATGGGTGGATTTGTGTCATGTGTATATGGAGTGATGGTTTTGATTACACTGTTATATTTATATTGGCTCCCAGTCTGGATTATATATATATACGTGTGTGTATGTTTTGGATTTGAATTAACCATGCAGGAGATTCCCATCACTGAACTGTTTTTCCCCGAGATAACTATTTTCCTACTGGGCATTGTATGCTCACCCCCCTATCTTCCTCCTCAGGTGGTGTCCAGTGCGATCTTGGTGATCAAGAGGAGTAAGAGGTCATCTAAATTGCAGTTCGTCTCTTGGTAATGCTAGGAGTTTGTTGTCGTAGTCTTTGGACTATTTGGATTTTGTGTTAGCATTGAACCAAGATTATTGCTTTTTATTTTATCTGCAAACTTATGTATGCCATTTACTTTGACTTCTGTTGTGGATGATGACGATGCTGAGTTTTGTATTTAATTTCATGTTTTTAAGTAATTGTTCAATTTATGTTTGGTGGTGTATACGAACTGTGAGAGTAGTTCACGGGATGGAATTCCGATTATTTTATTTAAATGGACCGTTTTTATAAAAACTTGAACTTTTGACACTTTTCAAATAAATTAAGGAATTTCCCACTTTTGTGAAATTCCCCTTCTGCCACTAGCCCGGGTTTTGGGTCGTGACATTGGGCCTGAATTTGCATGGGCTCGTGTGTGCCCGCACCTGCGGACACGAATGTCGGGCCGAAACTTGGACCATAGTAAGCCCAATATATTTTTCCTACCATTTTGAACCAGAATGAACGTTTTTGGTTGTTGAAACTGCCATGCAATAGAACTAGTAAATGTTTTAATATTTTGATTAAAGACTAGCAAGTGTAACAACCAGTTTAATGGCTAAAAACGTTAGTAACAGCCATACTAATGGCTGGAAAATGTTTTGAGATTAATGAAAATCTTTTTGATTTTGCTACCAAGTCCCTCCCTTTGAGTCTATAAAAGGTGAGGTTCCCTTCCTTATTCGATACACCAAAAAAAAACAGAAGCCTTTTTCTCTCTGCCATTCTTTCTCAAGTGTTCTTTAGTTCCTCAGTTTTTCTAGCTAGAGTTCTTCGAGTGTCTAGAAATTTTGTAGCTAGAGTTCTAGTGTGTTTGAGTTCAAAACTATCTAGTTCGTAGAGTGGAAGTGTTGGTGCTTCACCTGCTGCTCTTTGTCGTTGTGTCCTGGGAGACTGACGCTTGCAAAATCCTCAAGCATTCTGGTGGAGGGAGCGAATCAATTTTAAGGACTCTGTGTGGAATATAGGCCTCGACGGTTAACAATCTTTTATTTTTACAGGAAAATTTGTTTGGAACTGCTGCCGAAATTCTGCTCAAAATTAGAGTATAATATTTTGGTAACATTATTTATTGAAAAATGTATTATAAATGTTTGTAACCTTATATATTGCATGTTATAATTCTGACATTATCCTACAAAGACTAATGAACTATTTGAACCGGCCGTAAACCATCTAGGTCTCGGTTATCCGACGCGGATCGAACATAGGGCTATTAGGCATTCGCTATCAAATGCATTTAGGCTACGACCTTGGCGGTGCATTCCTTGTTTTGTTGAAACCTAATTTTATTGGACGAGCTAGTTAATTAGGTGTGGCTATGAAGCTCTTGTTTCAAATAAAAGAAAATGCTCCAAAAAATGGATTTTTAATAGAGGCTAACAGGACTTAAAATTAAGCCACAAATGAGCAATTCCAAATATACGATATCAATTAATTAGGTTAAGGACAATGGTAAAATGAAAAAAAGAATATATATATATATATATATATATATATATATATAGGAAACAAAGTGTTGCTGATCACTCAAAGAAGCCAATGACATAATTTACAATGTCTTTTAAAGATATGGAAAAGTCTTTAACAAATTAGTCATCTATAACATCCAAGCGTCTATTCCGAAGAATAACATAAACATTAATCTTGTTATTGTTCACGAAAAAAATGACAATAATTATAGTGTCACACTACCATCTTGAACTAGACAACTTTGACGTAGATAATAATTAACATTGATGACGATTTTGGGGGAAAAAAAAAAAAGACAAACAAACAAAAGTAAAAGAAAAGAATCATCAAGACGTTGTCGTAAGTATGAAGGGACAGGAAACGACACTTAAAATTCGTTGTTTTCATAAAATGACGTACATCCTCACAAAACAAGAATTAGAGCGTCCTAAGGCCAGCAACATCCAAGTATTACTTTCGTACAAAAGACAAATTCATGTTGTTGTCGTTTCTCATGAACGACAAAAAGAGAGGAACCTTGTCTCACGGCAAACGACAGCAATATTACTGACGTGGCCAGAAGAATTTAATTAAATAAGGGTGAAAGAATCATAATTAAATGCAAAAGATATGTGACTGAAGTCTGAAATTGGAAAAACAATTTTTATTTTCCTTACATACCCCACGCAAATTAGATGCCTAAGTAATCGAATCAAGTTCTAGTTAAATCAAATTACAATAATTAAGTGAGGCACTTATCCTACAAATAAAAAAGAAAAGGTAAGAAATTAAGTACTTTCAACATTTTTTTTTTGAATAAAAGGTACTTTCAATATTGAAACGGAAACAGTCTAATCTTTTTAACCGCACAAAATTTTTATTTTTTAATGAAAAAAACTGAAAACACATGTATATTTATTTAATTTTCTTATGAAATTTCCTTTGTTTTTCTCACCCCCGCTTGGATAATTTAAATTCGATTTATCAGAATTTACGCTTAAGACAACTTTAAGCACTAATTAACCCTTGCCCTGAGTACTATCACTTACTAACACTTGCAGCCCCCCCCCCCCCCCCCCCCCAAAAAAAAAGAAAAAGGAAAAAAGATACACGAAGACAACCCTTTACTTGTTATTAAGTAATTAATATATATGGTATCAATATTTGCGTCAACATAATTGTAAACCCTTTAACTTTTTTCTATCTGAAACAGCATGATAGAGTCAAATGTCGAATGCAAATATTTAAACTTCACTAAAAGAAAGAGAAAAAAGAAAGCAATCAACTTTTGATATTAATAACCAAAACAGCAACGATCATAGTAACACATATAGATAGATATGGCCTAGGGTTGTGCATAATCCTTTGGACCTCCTTGATAATGATACATATATTATGTTAAAATATATAGTAAATATTCTAGAGAGGCCTAGCTTTATTGTTCAAAAGCATTTGCCGAAGCTCAACTGGGTCGATCTCAACAGCATGACTTGCAGGCCTGTAGTAGCCAGTTAGTGGATCTGGGGCCCATGCTGATGCTGCTGCTGCCTCTGACTCTCCATTCATCACGTTCACAGCCCTTTCTTCCACTTTCCCCACCATACTAATCGTAGACCCTCCCCTATTCAATCCTGCTCCCACGGACCCTTGAGATGCCGCCGCGTAACCCCTCCTGTACGGTCCAGATTAAACTATTAAATTAAACTAATCATCATTAAAAACAAATTTACATTTAAATAAATATGAAAAAAAAAAAGAGCAAAGGAGAACACTAACCTGGTAATTGAGGAGAGTGAAAGAGCCTTTTCAATAAGGAGCTTAGACTTTGAGAGAGAGCTAGCCATTGGATTAAGAAAGAATAGATACACGATATTTGATCTAACGGCTGAGATTAGCTGCTGCTGCAGAAGCTATTATTCTTCTTGGAGAAAATTTCCCAAAGAAGAATGAGAACTTCCACAGCAGCCTATGGCAAAAGAGAAGAGAAGGAAGAGACCCTCTCTCTCTCTCTCTCTATATTCTCTATGTGAGAGTTGGCGTGGAGAGAGGTAGGGGTTTCTTGATGCCTTATAAATAGGTAGGTTAAAGTGGGAGAGAAGTATTGGGGTTTTCAAAAAATAAAATTTAAAAAGGGTGCCGATTAGTGCCAAGTATGAACTTTTTTTAAGTGGGAACATGGCTTTAGGTGTAAAAGTGGTCTAATAGGTGTTTGACACGTGGAACTATAGATTTTAGGGCCGTGTCCTCTGTTCTTGGTTTTGGACAAGCATGTTACTTTAATTTGTTGTGTGTATAGATATAGTTGCTGCCTTTATTTAATCTGTAGAATAATTCATGAAAGGGTACAAAGGTGACCTTCACTATTCACATTAATAGTTTTAGGGATACTCCGCGTTGTTCTCAGGGTAAAGTAGTTCTTATATGAGAATAGGAGTTTCCAAGGTTGAGCTAGCTCGTCATTTATTTTCTTTGGCTACAAAATATTTACTAGTGATACATTTACGTAACTACTCTTAGTTATAAAAACAATACATGATATTCAAGAGGAAAAAAAAAAAGAAGAAGAAAAAAAATAAAGATAATTGAATAAAGGTAGAGAGTAATGTTACTCTAATAGCACTAGCACTATGTATGTGACTCATCCAGATATTTATATGTAGGACCATTCTTGTTATTAATGGTAATGATAGCACTATATACGTGTCTTTAGCACTAGTCGGTAAATTTATATGTAAGATCTTTTTTTTTTTTTTTTTTAATTAGGGATTTCGATTAGCATCACATGTGATTTTTTTAGCATTTTTCTAACGAAATCTCATGATTACATTTATGCATAGTGGCTATATTACTAATAATGACAAAAGAATATTTTTCTTAGCAAAACTCTCTTATACAGGTACTTACAATATATATATGTCAACAGATTTTGGCTCGTGGTACCAGCGTATCAACAAAATTGGTGTAAAAGTTCGAGAGGAGTGTTTAGACTATTCTGTTTTCTACCTCTAGTTTTATTACGTACCTGATATATTGATTCTGTTAAAATAATTTATGTTGTAATAAAACAATGAAATTTACTTGTTAATTAAGCAGTGAAAATAAGACCTGGAAAAGAGATAATATACTCAACATTTCTGAAATTTTATTGAGAATTTGATGTTACGACTAATTCTTTGTCTATATTATATGTACTGGACCAATCAAGTTGGAACGATCCAATATTTACGCAACCTTAAAGGCATGTCCATTAAAATGTAACACTCTCTTACGTAACCTTAAAGGCATGCATCGCAACGTGTTGAGAGACAATAGGGGCCGAATACGGCGGCATTTGTTGGAAATTGAGACCCTAATCTTGGACACACACGATCATGATAAGCCTTGGCACATCACGTATATAATAATATATGTAAAGGGTTATAGAGTTTATTATAATTTTCTCTTTGGAAGGACGGCCCAATGTTGTATCCACTGTCCACCCTATGTTGGCATGGCACCTCCCTTGGGCAATGTTTGGAATTTGCAAACAAATAATCGATGGATCGATTATGGTGGGTGCTGTTCGAAGTTCGCTTTCTTCATGCAAATGCTCCAAACACCTAAACAAATCCCAACAAGGAGGCATGTACAACAATTTGTACACGCTCCATATGTGTGTATACATATGTACATCGATGATCAATGCCAGTTATCAAGTATAGACATAGATTATATATATATATATACATACATATATATATATATTCTCGATCGCGATCTTAACTACAAATATAATAATATAAAGTTAACCTAACGAATGGACGTCTCAACGTCTTCCCATACGATCATCACTCACCTCGCTACCTCGGTGTGCAAACCTTTTAGAATTCTAGAAAAGAAAACTATTTTAGAATGTTGTCCAAAATCTGGAATTTTTCGAATTTGCATACAAATAATCTATAACGTACGTTGTTTTAGGACTAGGACGGAGCCACATGGCCCTCTATAATTTTGTAGTTTTAATTTTCCCCTCACATTTTCTATAAACTCAATTATGCTCCTCATTTGCGCTAACCGAATTTTCGGATATTTAGGCTTCACTAATATTACTTCAAAATAATTTATTTTAGCTCTCATTTCTTATGAATAATTTTTCTTTGAATCTCATTTGAAAAACTTTTTTTAATACTAAATTGGTCTAGGTGTGTTTCAGATTTATCATTTCTAAATCTTCATAAATTATATTACTCAATTACAAGTCATTCTAAAAAAAGTAGAAATAATTCATTCAAAAAAAAGTGAGAATATATATATAAGGGGCAAAAAAGAGAAACAAAAAATAAATTTTAACTCAAAAGATTTTTTTAATTTATTCCCCTAGTGAAAAAATATTTCTACTTTTGTCCCTATTTAATTTTTTTAATAATTAGGTGTATGAAGAATTGTACTTAATATCTTAATATTAAAAATGAGTGTGATTACCAATCAGGCTGTTGGGACCACTCCGTCCCTATTTAATTATAATCTGCATATTTTTTTCTTTAGTGAAAAACTTACCCTTATATAGATATATATGTTTCCCTCCTAATTAAATGTGATGTGGATATGTACGCAGAACATTGATCATACTTACGTAGAACATTGATCATACTTTAGCCTCTATTTCATATTATTAATGATTTTACAATGTCCAATTTGTACATACGCATATTCAGCAGCTGCTACAATATTCCTCTCTCTATCTACAGCTAATTATCTCCATGTGATCAAGTCTCCATTGGATATAACATATCTTAGCCTAAGATTGACAATCCAAGATAGAAGATTGATAATCCAAGATAGGGTGAATTAGGATTTTAAACTTTTTTAAAAAAATTTCAACTATGTAAAACTATAGATCACTATTTTAAAACTTTTAAACTAGATAAATAATACTAAATATATAGCTATAATACTAAGTAAGTTAAATATACTAAATATTAAATACACAATTAAATAGTTTGTAATAAAGTAAATAGTGTAAGGATAGAGAAAATGCAAACTCGGTTTTTACGAGATTCAACAAACGCAATAGTTTATTTATGTCTCTGGCCCTCGGCAACTCGCTTTGAGCTTTCTACTATCGGATGATTGTGGGCTTGATCGATCTTTTTACAAATGGAGTGAATTTTTCTTAGGCTCACTCACACTTTTACAATAGTCTTGACTCTAGTTCTATCACGGCTAATAATCTCGGATAGTTTTGACTCTAATGCCAACCTCATCTACACGAATTGTTTAAACAATGGTGCCAATCTCACCAACTCACAGGTTATTTAAACTCCGGTGACAACCTCACCTACCCTCGGATTGTTTAGACTCCGGTGGCAACTTCATCTATACTCAGATTATTTAGACTCTAGTGGTAACCTCACTTAAATCGGGTTGTTTAGATTCTGATGGCAACATTACTTATGCACAAGTTGTTTATGACTTCGGTGCCAACTTTACTTCACACTCAATAGTTTTATAATTATCAAGAGTGAACACACTCAATAACTCTCATCACAAAAATAATAAATATAATTTTACCTTAGGAGATTTGAGAACAATACACAATGAATACTCGAAAATTGACTTAATATAATTTAAAAGCTAATTCAATGTAGAAATAAGTACTTTGAAAGTGGTCTGATAATAATTTAGGTTCATGCAAAGTCTTTTTCAAGTCTTAAAATAATTTCTATTTATAAGTTCTTGAGAAAACTAGCCATTTTTAACCGTTTGACACAGTCTTTGGAGTTTTCAGTAGACTGGTCAAGTTTCCAATAGATTCTCCAAAACTAGTTGTGGGTAGTACGGCTGCAACGGTCGAAATCTAAGGGTCATATTGAAGTTTTCGGTCTATCAGATGATATTTTCAGTCTATTGGGCAGTCTACCGATAGTCATTTCCGGTCTATCAAAAATGCTCAATTTTTGACTGTGTTTTTCAAATTCTAACTTCTAAATATGTTTTAAATATTTTAAAAACATTGAAAATCAATTTGAAAAGAATATTTTGTCTATTGCAAACTTGTTTTAGTTTCATAAAAGTATTTAACAATAATTTAAAAAGTATTCATACCAAAACATATTCTAGTTTGCAAATAGAAAACTCTTTTTAGCTTATTTCAAATAATCATGATTTTAAACATATTTGTAACTTATTTAAACTTAAGAAATCATGTATTAAAGAATATTTTTCCTATTTAAATAAATCTTTATTTTCTATTTTCAAACTTCTATAATAAAATAACTATTTTAAGTTTAAAATAATTTGAAAATTCTTTTAAAAATATGAGCCAATGCAAAAAAAATTTATGTGCAAATTAAAGATGAAATATAGCCTATCTAATCATGGTCTTATATCTTGATTGTCTATCTTCAAGTTTCATTCTAATAAGTCCAATATGTATCCATCTTCGAGCTTGATTCCTTTATTAACTTGATTTAGAACTTAAAGCTATTTTACTACATACTCAAGTTAAAATATTAGTATCAAATCAAATGTTTGTTATTTTCAAAATAAGAGTAAGTAAGATTAAAATCTTAATTTCTCAACAGCATAGAGGAACAAGTAACAACTAACAAGTACTTTAAATATACTAAAACGGCCTTTATTTCTTTGCAGGAAGAAATACAGCTTAGCTAATGTATAGTTTTACATTCACAAGTAACAACTAACAAGTACTTTAAAAATACTAAAACGGCCTTTATTTCTTTGCAGGAAGAAATACAGCTTAGAGAGTGTATAGTTTTACATTCATATATAGACGTAGAAAATATAATAGAAAGACACAAAACTACATATCTAATTATATCAGTTGACCACCTTATTATTTATATCAAGCAGTAGTCAAATAACATAACATAATTCCATATATGTAGTCCTCTAAATTAACGTACGTAGGTTGTAAATATCATGTGGCTAAACATTTGGTATGAAATTAAAGCCAATAAGACCAAGATTGGTGATGTTAAGCAAGCCAGAGACTGTGTTTCCGAGAATCTGAATTAAAGAGACCAGAACCCCAGTAGAAGGCAAACTGGCGTTGCAGCTAGACAAAGGTGTGTTCACCACTAATTTGCAATCTGACAATAGTGAAGACAACAAGAACTGTAGAGGATTCAAAAAGATTGAAAATACTCCTGAGTTGCTTGTTGTTGCACTAGATACCACGTTTCCGTTGCACTGAAGTTGTACAAGCGCATCTACAAGAAGAATACGGCGATAAATATTCATTTTTCTGTCCAACCAATATTACGTCTTTTACCATTATGCATTGATAACTTCAAAAACACGGAATGCATCGAATTTCTCTAGTAGTCTTCCTAGCTAGAAGCTAAAGTTCGGTAGAACTTTCTTGTTTTTTTCTTTTTCTTATTTCACCTTTTATTTCACTTGAAAAAAAGTTATATGAAGACCGAAGATGTTACTAAGCAAGCTTGCATATAGAAGTTATGAGCTACATTTAGATAAATTGAATTAAATTGAGACGGAGATGTCAAACAAATTGAAATATTGATTAATTAAGCTTACTAGGGAAAACTGGGGTAGAAGTGCCATTGACCCCAATTCTGCCATTGACAGTGCAAAAGACGGTGCCCTGTATGTTGATCAAACCAAGGAGGTTACCGAGCCCACCAAGTTGAGCTTCAGCTAGAGCCGCCATTGAAGCAGCCAAGATGAAGATGACAGAGACAAGTGATATCTTCAAGGCCATTATTGGCTGTCTCCAAAAATGTTATAGCAAATTAAACAAAACCCTTTCTTGTTATGTTATAAACTGAAGATGTATCACTTGGCTTGGAAAATGCTGTTAATATAACCTCTATTTATAGCATGGCCATGGCCAAGTTGACGCAGTATTTGTTGACAAAGTAAAGTTACGTACAATTGGAGGATATATCTTCAACTTCAGTTGAGAGAATCAACAAGAAAGTTATAGTCTCTAATCAAAATCTAAAGGTTGTGATGCAAAGCTTTCAATCTTTCCATGCATGCGGACTTTGTTTGTGGGCTTCACCCTAAGAAAGTGGTACTCTTCACTTTTGGCTTCATTATATAGGCTTATATCACGCCCTTTTTGTCCCTTTTGTGAAGCTTAATTTGTTTGCCTTTTCTCACTAGCTCCAGTCGGGGATTCTCTAGCTTAGATAGGGCAAGGCAAATTGCTACTCCTAGATGAAAATCTTGATCTTTTCCAAAATTGCTGGCGAACCCTTTACTTTCAAGAAGTATCTAGACACAGGTCCATATAGATGTAGAGCCAAAGTTTTAAACATTTAAGTTTCTTCTTTATTTTTTGTACTACTTTCAGTAGCCTTGTATTACTTGAGTTGCTTCTCGCTTCGGGAAAGGGTTGAATGTATTGATGGTGACTATGATAGTGACAGTTTCAAGTTTCCGTGATATCGATCACTCCGATCTGGATTTTTCTTCCCTTTTGATGAATAAGATACTTGATCTGCATATACCATTTACAAAATAATGCACAGAATTTAAGATTTTGAGATTTCAGTATCTAACCTTACTATTTCTCAGACTAAAAAACGTCTAATAATACGTTTTACCTCTTCTTTACTCATCATGAATGGATATCGTAGTCAGCTACCTAAGTACCCTTAAAAAGGTTACCCCAGATAGTCATATACCATATTATCGAATCAAGCTTATCAGAAATAAATTTGACAAAAAAAAAGGCTTGAAAGTAGCTGAGCTTGATTGAAATACTACATTTGCAATCAGCCTCTGGTCCATCGGAAATAGAGACAAAAATACTTCTATCCTTTCCACGAAAACTAATAGAACAGAGAAACACAAAAATAATCAAAAGGCCACTGCAGATAGAACCGGAGGGTGGTCGATGAAAGGTGCGAGCAAGAAAAGGAAAGAAACACCAACAAACGCTAATGAGTCATTCTCACAAAAATGCAATATCCTCGGGTGTGGTCTTAAGCAAACCACCAAAAAATCATCGGTAAGGATAAAAACAGAACTCGTCAAATTTAAGATCGGCACAAAGTATTCAATTACAAACTCAAAATAACCTAACGAGAAAAACGGGATGAACAAAAATAAGGAGTATTGATCCAAATAAGGTTTTTCTTCTCCATCTCACAAAAAGAGTTCCCAATATTTATCGGCCTACCCACATCTTGTTTCCTTTCTCTAAGCTTTCTTGCCTTTTCTGTATTTGTATACAGAGTCAATTCAAATGGGACAGGGTGGGACATCAAGAGTAGTTCCAGCTTGAATCTGGCCCCAGCCAATCAGCCGCCAGTGCTTTTCGACTCTTCGACTGAGGGCAACCTTCTCCCCTTTGCTGGTGCAAACTGGGGAAGTGAGTTGCAACTTAGCCAAATCATTCTTTACAGCAAGAACCCTGGCTCCAGTGGACATGGATCCAATGTTCAACATCAGCATCTCTCCTTTAGTCAACTTTGTGACCTTTCCCTGCTTCTCTGAGCCCTTTGTCTTCACACCCAATAACCTTCGCAGAAGGAAGAAGTTGACCTGAAAAGTCATGAAGAACATTATTCAGCTCGTAGCAACATAAAACAACTACAAAAGTTTAATCAATCAAGAAATGAAACATAAAAAGGTCGTGCAGTCATGGATCCTTACCTCAAGCTCAACAAAAACCTCAGGGAGTGATCCAACTTCACCAAGAACTTGTCCCACCAACCTATCAGCTCGTGTCAAAGTGGGATCCATGGTTGTACCAACACCAATGAGCCCCCCCGGTACTGCAAATTGCAGCTCATTTTGCTCGGCATACAACGAAACTATTCTGGAATAAATTGGCGTGCACTTGGTGTTTCCACTCTCATCTTTAACAACTATACCAGGACGGACCTCAATAAATTGATTCACTTTAAGAACACCCTACAAAAAATCAAAAATAGTGCTGTCACAATGAAAAACTTTATGCAAACGTAAACCTAAAATCTCATTCATCATTTTTTTCCACTATAAATGATTCTCGGGAATCTCCCAAACTCGATTAGCAAGCTTGAGTTCAAAACAAGACCACACCAAATAAAATCTCTAAGAAGCATGAAACTCCTGATTATTCACTAGGTAGACGGCATTCACGAAATAAAGGCCACATCAATTAGGAGCGGATCAAACCAAATGCCTAAGCCACTCAAGTAGCCTCTTGGGGCAGGGGCAGACTGCTCAAACAAAAATGCAAAACTGCTTGTGCTAATGATTCAATAAATAAATGCAAATTGCATACCCCAACATACAGTAGCTAAAATGGTTCAGGAAACTATGGATAAGCAAAAGGAGACAATTACTAAAACATGCACGTGCAGCACTCAAATAAGGTATTCATTTGTGCGAGAATTAAGAAGAAAAAGGTATATACCCTGAGGATGCTTCCACCAGCCACACCACCTTTTATGTCATCAACCTCAAATCCAGGCTTGTTGACATCAAATGAACGAATAACAATCATATTAGGAGGTGAGATGAAATTCCTTTCTGGAATTGGGATCCTTTTAACAATGTACTCACAGACAACATCAATATTATACTTCAGTTGAGCAGAAATTGGTACAACAGGTGCACCATCAGCAACAGTTCCCTGGTAGATAATCTGTTTAGTAAAAAGGATTCTAAAACATTCAAACCAATAAATTCAGAAGATACTGACAAATTTACCTCAATGAATTTCTTGATTGCTTCATTCTGGTTAATGGCTACATTTTCTTGAATGAGATCAACTTTATTCTGAAGAATTATAATATGCTGAAGGCGCATAATTTCAACAGCAGCTAAGTGCTCAGAAGTTTGTGGCTGGGGGCAGCTCTCATTGGCTGCTATGAGAAGCAATGCTCCATCCATGATTGCAGCCCCATTAAGCATGGTAGCCATAAGAATATCATGACCCTAAAAAAGAGGGGACAACGATAAATATCAAAATTCAATCCTGTGCACACAAATAAACAGATTTTACTTCCACTATGCAGCCATTACACCACAATCAGCAACTTCATAAAAACAAACAGACAGCACAGGATAACCTAATTAATTTCTAATCGAAGAGTCAAAACAGACAGAAAGGTGTGTCACCAGTAACGGATCCTATATAATGAATAGTTGAACTACAGGACCTTCACATGCTTAAATAACAAAGGACATCCAACTGCACAATATCAACAGAATTTCAAAAGTTCAGAAGCCAAACTATCCATAATCTGTAAAATAATCTAACATCCAGAACGGACATTATTCAGATGAACTCAAATCATAGAATGTTACATAAAGAACCACCTAATCAATATGAGGAATAGAAATGAAAAGTTCTGGAAAAACAAAAGAGAGATAATTCAAAACCTTACCGGACAGTCTACAAAAGAAACATGCCTCAGCAATTTCATCCTAGCGTTCTCAAATCCTGGAACATCGCATAGAGGACTGTCTTCCTTCCCACTTCCATAGGCCCTAGATTAACAATTTGAACTTGTCAATAGAAGGCTAGAAACTAATTACCCAGATAATTAATTATTTCTATGGGTACCCACTTGTAGCACATCGGTCGAGGGCACCGCTCATCTTCACATTTGTATATTTTTGCATTTGCATATCCAAGTTTGATAGTGATATTCCTTTCTAATTCGTTCTTAAAACGAACAGTCTGTAGATAGGGGATAAAATTCAACGTTCACATCACGAACAAGACAAATATGGGGGGCATTCCCAATAAAACATCCAAAACAGAAAGCACAATTTTACTAAATGCAAAATAGAACCACAACTGACCTGAACACCAGATATTGCTTTAACAACCGTCGACTTTCCATGAGCCACATGGCCTATGGTACCTGAGAAAACCATATTTAGATTCAAAACGTCAATAAAGAAAGGGTCAAGTGCAAACTTTACTCTCTGCGTCCAATAACTGAATCATTACATGCACAAAAAGAGTAGCCTCAAGAAACTTCAAGCTCTGGTCTTAAACATACCAATATTGATAGTTGCCTGACGAGATATAACCTCAGGAGATAGTGGATGTAACTTGGTTACATCCAGCTTATTCAGGTCTTGCTCCATCAAACCTTTTCTCGACATTGTGCCGGTTTCAAATTCAGTTTCTGCCTTGAAGAGGTAGTTGAGATTCTACTTGGCCACTCACAAGTTCAAAAAGTGATGAATTAGCAGTACTTAGTTCCGGAAACTGCATCAAATAGTCAATCACGTCATGATTTGAAAAAAGCAGATTGATAAACTCGATTAAACCCGATTAGCACTTTCAATTAAACCCAAACTTGTAATCACTAAGATCCCTAAATAAACAAACAACCCCTTAATCTCTGCTTCTTCGGCCCATTTTCAACTTAGTATCTTCCCTAACCATTAATAACAACAAGTCCGGTCACCTAAAAAATATCATCTCAGCAAGGAGAACAATTAAAGAAAAAGGGAAAGAAACCCTAAAACACATCTTCACAAACACGTAACTCGCTCATTAGATATTCCCAATACAGAGATCCAGAAATGGCAGTCAATAATCCAAAATATACAAGACCCAACAGACAAAATAGGGATATTCAAAACCCTAAACACTTGAGAATCAATTCCAGTAAACTGCTCTACTTCCGAAACAAAAATTAAAAAAAAAAAACAAAAAAAAAAAAAAACACAGAAAGAAAGAGAAAACAGCAAATATAACCATAGAAACTGAACCAAACTATCCAATAAAAAGAGATGAATACAACTCCATAGAATCGACCAAATAGAACTCAGAAACCGCCATGACTAAATTCCTCAACCAAAAAAGAAGTACGGAAACTAAAAGCAAACCCATGAACGAATGAATGAGAAGATAAAGAAATCAAATCGACGAACCTGGAGGGCTTTCTTGAGCGAGGCGAAGAGAGCAGTAGAGGAAGAAGAAGAAGAAGCTTTGAGGGTGTGCTAGAGAGGTTTTTCTTGTTAGGGTCGATAGAATAAGAATCCAGGGCCATATACATGGTGCGTAATTGTTCAAGTTTTGGGCTTGCCAATTCTAGTGGGCCGGGCAATTTGGGCAAAAGAAAAGAAAAGAAAATGAGGGTCTAATTTGAAAGTGACCGAATTTTGGGCCTATTTTAAGTCCCTTTTTCAAATTTTGTAGCAAAATGACTAGTATAAAAATACGATCTACCAAAGTATTAAAATTAATACTCAGTAGATAAAATAAAACTGATACATAAGTACATATATCAAGTTTAACAATATATATAATAAGTCATTTAGCTATAAAAAGAAAAAAAAATAGATATTTATTGAAACAAAGTATAAAAAAAACGACACACT
The DNA here is from genome assembly GCA_002914805.1 of Parasponia andersonii. Lineage (NCBI taxonomy): Eukaryota > Viridiplantae > Streptophyta > Magnoliopsida > Rosales > Cannabaceae > Trema > Trema andersonii. The sequence continues at coordinate 951,881 of JXTB01000117.1, forward strand.
ATCCCAAAAATATATAATTGTAGTGGGCCACGAGGGACTAATTTCAAACTTAGTTATTCGGCCTCGTAGCCCAATTTTAGGACTTCTTACAAAGATCCATGCCAAAAATAAAAAATAAAAATTGAAAATTCATTGATAGGTTAAATTTTGGACTAACTAGTTATTTGATCATTTTTTTAGCCCAAAACTTAGTATATGACCAAGCTCAGAAGTTTATAATTAAATTTTTAACTCACTTAATGATAAAAATAAAAATATAATATATTCTACAACTGAAAATTTTAAAAAATGGACATTTAGTTATAGCTTTTAAATATGGACATCTACTTAAATCAATTTTAAAAATTAGTCATCTACGTAATTTTCTCTTGAATATTTTTTTTCAAAAAGATAAAATGACACATATAGGACTAACTTGGACCAAAATGAATTTTTTGTACATTTTTCCAAAAATCACATTTTTAATAGTGTCAATGACCTCCGACTATAAGTCAAGTACTTCTTGACCGAGAAAAATTATTTAGGACTTTTTCATAATCAAGAAATAGTTCTTAAGCATATGTCCAAGTGTTCCTGACACTCCTAAAAATACCATTTAAAAAATGTACAAAAACATCATTTGAGAAAAGGACATGGGTAGGACTAATTTAGGCCAAAATGACTTTTTTATACATTTTTAAGAGTGTCAAGGATGTCTCAACCAAAAAAAAATCCTAAATAATAGTTTTTTTATGGTTAAGAAGTAATTGATACTCCTAAAATATTATTTTTAGAAAAATGTACAAAAAAAAAGTCATTTGGGCCCAAAATGAGTTCTATCTGTCATTTTAGCCAAGAAGTAGTTCTTAAGCATATGTCCACATTCCTGACACTCCTTAAATTATCATTTAAAAATGTACAAAAACATCGTTTGAGAAAAGGACATGGGTAGGACTAACTTAGGCCAAAATGGCTTTTTTGTGCATTTTTAAGAGTGTTAAGAATGTCTCAACCAAAAAAAAATCCTAAATAATAGTTTTTTCATGGTTAAGAAGAAATTGATACTCCTAAAATTGTTATTTTTAGAAAAATATACAAAAAAAGTCATTTGGGGCCAAAATGAGTCCTATCTATGTCACTTTCTCAAGTCATATTAGCCCAAATTAGTCCTACCTATGTTCTTTTGTTATTTAAAAAATCTCGGATTGATTTAGAAAAGTAACATTTTCTAGAATTTTACTTAAAAAATGCAATTTATTAAAGCAATTTAGAAAAATTCCATTTTTTTCAAAATTGGTATTTCATAGGTACTGATAATTGAGGTAACTAGTTACCAAGTAACTTGAACACCTTATTAATTAGTAAAAGAAAAAAAAAACCTATATTTTTGTAAATATTTTTAAAAGTAGCATTTTTCTAATAGATCGAAGAATTTTAAATTCCGAGATTTTTCATTTCTTTGACATTTTCTCGTATAAAATCAAATTTCCCCATTTTGTAGTCAGCAATGCTTGCACTTCAAGTAGGCATATAAAATTTTATATATTCCAAAAGGAGAAAAAAATGAAAGAAAGAATTGCCTCATAATTTTTTGATGTCAATATTAATTACCATTTTATTTTCTTAAAATGTATTTTAAGAAGGCCTAACTCAAAATTTGTGCGATATATTTAAAATTTTACAAATTTAGGGTACTAATTTTGAAAAATATTTTCATACTATTTACAAGAAAAATAAAATTTAGCAGTTGCAATTGCCCTCTCTATATCCGATGTGGCCGCCTTAAACAACAGTAAATGATATATAACTTATCCCTATTTATTTATTTCTCTATATTAATTTCCTCTTTTCCCTCTTGTTAAATAATAAAAAAAAAAAAAGATGTAATTTTGATTCAAAAACACAGAGAGAAAGACAGAGATAACATACCATAACATAATCATTCGGCAAGGAAAAAATAGTATAATATTTAGTATATGAATATGACTATATGTGTAATTTACAACTACCAAATAATGTGGGCACTACAGAGGGATTATTTAAGCAGCTGGAAAATCAATTTTATTCCCATTGGAGGTAACATAAGAGACTATAAGAGGCTGAAAAACAGAACACAGATTTTCAAAAAGGCATATTTTTTTTTTTTTTTGGTCTTTATTTCCTGCAGCTATTTTCTTCTCTACTGTCTCTCAACCTACTCCAAACTAGGCCGAGGACTTTGAAGAAGCAGCATCAGAGTCCTTTTGATCGCCGAAAATACGTTGCCGGAAATCGGAAACCATGTGAGGCAGTCCTTTGCGGAGGGACACAACAGGCTCCCAGCCAAGCAACTCCTTGGCCTTTGAAATGTCTGGCCTTCTTTTGTGGGGGTCATCCTCTGTGTTAGGCCTAAACTCTATCTTTGCATTTGGATCTATAACTTCTTGCACAACCTGCAGAAACCAATGTGTCCAAATTTTTTCTTAAATACAATCAAATAAGAATATTTTCGTAATTTTTTTTCTCTTCCATCCGACTAAATTCAATCAAACAAGAATTCGTGGATATAAAGCAATAGCTTGGACGCAAAATATCGAAAGAAAAATGTTATACAGCTTAGCAATACATACTAATAAGTAGATATAAAGTCTACGTGAACCTATTAATAGTGTAGAGTGTTTAGTACAAGTGGTGTCTTGTAGCATTGCTTAAGCCTTAAATCTAGAAGATGAAACTTATGTATGGTTCAGAATCAAAGATTTGTTTGTAGTACTCAAGTAAATAATTTTTGTATGCTTGAATAAAAGTTCCATGTATATAAAATATCACCTGAGCAAGCTCGAGCATGGTGAATTCACCAGGGTTGCCAAGATTGAAAGGGCCAACATGATCTCCTTCCATCAGCCTCATTAGACCCTCCACCTATAAAAATTTGTTTTTGCACGTGAAACATATTACATTTCTATCAGTCATTTTCACGTGTCTTGCAAATTATTTAAATCATTTGGCTGGTCTGGAAACTACGTAGTATTAAAAATTATTGTAACCAATTTTAATTATTTGAATCTCCACCATAAAAAGAAAACCAAATTATAAAATTCAAAGGGTTGTTAACCAACAAAAAGGGAGCTGTATAAAGGGTAAAACTCTCATGTTTCAGCCATGCATTTACAATGAGAAATGTTTATACTAAGCTAGTCAGTCTGAAAAGATGTTCCTTCAGAAAATGTTACAGGATTGGAAAATACGGGTGGCTCTATTATGGGAGTTGGGACTAATACTGAAAGATGACATCTGGCAGTTCTTTGTCGACAAACCTACAGAATAATTGACCTGACGAGATGATAAAGACTGTTCCTACCTAGCAAACCTTTACTATACTTGCATATTATTTGAATATGAAAAGGGTTAATATTATTTTTCATATGATCACTACTTACCAACATTTCTTTTCCAGCTTTCCCCCGTCAAAAAGAAAATAAGAAATTAAGATCCCATGAAGTGCCAGCACGCAGCACTTTAAAAAAGTTTTTTTTTTTTTTATTTGGGCTACTCATGATAAAGTTTCCATATATTTCCCCCAAAGGAAAAAAAAAAAAAAAAAAAGGAAAAAAATCTACAAATTGAATATTATTTAATTATCAATCAGTGGTCCAGTTTTAGCAAGAAAAGATATGACAAAGCGATTAGGTAGGATATATATACTCTTATCAAAAACAGTCCATATCGGGTTATATATACTCTCATCAAAAACAGTCCATGTCGACATATAGCTGTATATAATTGACCCAAACACAGTCCGAAACTAGTGAAGTTAACTCTATAATATATCATATCAGTATCAAGCTAAGATTTGACATATTCATATCACAAATAGGTAGCTGGATGTTACAATTAGATCAGATTGAAAACATTAGAAAATATACATATCTACACATATATATATATATATATATTTTTTTTTTTCTTTACCAGGTCAGACACGTATTGGAAACTCCTTGTTTGTTTTCCATCACCATATACAGTCAATGGCTCCTTCCTTAATGCCTATATATACAAATAGTGACAACAATTAATGAAGACTGACAAAAGGAAAAGAAAAGCAAAAGCAAAAAAGACCTCTTACAACAGACAATTAAATACAGCTAAAAAATTATTAAGTAATTAAATAGAGAAGAAAATTTAATTAGCTGAGAGATGATCAACTAGGAAAGGTAACAACCTGAGCTACAAAGTTGCTGACAACACGACCATCGTCGATGCACATACGTGGCCCGTAAGTGTTGAAAATCCTAGCAATTCTCACCTGCATTATTTAATTATACAAAACGACTCATGTTTTCT
>JXTB01000118.1:0-48993 GCA_002914805.1 Parasponia andersonii
CTGCTGATGTCTCATTGGTTTTGAAGGGACGAAGCAAAATTTACAAGAGACATAGTTGCAGAGGTATCACTCCAAGTGGAAAGTCTAGCATCCAAGGGAAATCCATTTCTGAAGTCTTCTATATCTGCATTGATGAGTATTGTCAAGTCATTGTTATTTTGTTTTGTATTTTTTTTTGTATTTGCCCCCCTCTTCGCTTTATTTTTTTTCAAAGTCTTTGCGCCTTGGATTAGTCATGTTATACATGAATAAGCAACAAGGTGAATACATGGATTAATGACACAATATACTCCAATGTTTTACTGCTCTACAACTTTTCATTTTTTATAAGTTGGTATATCGATAGTTTTTCACTGTCTTCAAATGTGTATCCTAAGCATATTAATCAAGTGATTTTAACATTAAAAAGAGCAAATTTCCCCCATTAATCAATTCCAAACATTTCAAACAGTAATATGTATGATCAAAAATTTTATGGGACTTGTAGTAAAATGACCAATTTTTGAGGCCATTTTAAGTTAATGTCAATTTTTCAAATGCTATGTCAAATGACCGGTATATGGGTAGACATACAAAATGTAAAGTATGATGTACATGGTATAAGAATTAAGTAAAATAATGGATATCCCGAAACATTTTTGGGATATCCATAACTCGACAGATGGAGATATGCCCACGTTATCATAGCTTTTTCCAGGAATGGGAGGAGCCCTCACCACGCGTTCACTTTCACTCTTTGATCACTCGCATTGTTAGCCGCCTATACTCATGGCTGCTCTTTTAGCTTCATCAGACACTTCAAGATTCCAGCTGGTGTCCTGACTCAGGTGCCACACATCATGTCACCCCTGATGCTAATAATCTTGCTAACAGAAATGCCTATGCTTCAACATGCTGGTCATTGTTTTAATTCCAATTCAATTCTATTGATAGTTCCATTATTTTATTTTTATCAAGTTATAATAAAAATATATCAATGGCCTGTTTGGTATGGCTCTCAAATCTATTAAGATTCGAAAGGACTCAAATATTTTTTTTAGTGGTATTTTGACTAATTTTTAGATGTCTTTCTAATCAGAACATCTTTTAAAAAAGTACGGATTCTTTTTTAAGAATGTCTTCTAAAATTTTAAAGTAAAAGTTGTGCCAAAAGGCATATATAAATTAACGTGTAAAAGGAGATCTCGGCTTCCCCATTTGTTTAATATATATATATATATATATATAGTTATATGCTTTTATTATTAAAAAAAAAAAAAAGAAAGGCGGCCACGAACCACAATTGCCTATTAATTGTTAACTTAATTTTAAATTATTAATGATACTTACCCAAGAATGGGAAACTATAAAGTGTTTCAATTAGAATATTGGCACTTGTCAATTCAGATTTGTGATTTTTGAGAAAGTCAAACTTGAATTTAATTATGTAAATTAGGAGAGTTGGGAGAGCCCGACGAGATAAGTTCTCCGTACATATGTGCTGAGGTGAATGAAGAGGAAATCCTACTTTTAAATGTTCTCATATGGACTTTATTAAAGACGCATTCAAATATTACGCCACTTAAACCAACAAAAGAAACTAAAAATATGAAACTTATACATCTCACCTTACTATCTTAGATGAAACCTGCTTCTAAGCACAAACATTTCCTTATTCCCCGTAAACATTAGAATTTAGCTCTAATTAGTTGTGCGAAATATTAACTAAACATGATCTTTTAAACAATTGTTACATCATTTGTCATGTGTTTCACTTAGAAAAAAATAAAATTACAAACGCAAAAATGATCATCTTAAATTAAGAAAAATAAAGGTAACAGCCAAAAGACATGTGCATACGTAACACACTGCTGGAAAATACTAATTTTTTATACCTGTCTAGAAAGGCTTGATTCTCGCTACTTCAATAATCTCTGCAACCTTGCCTTGTGCACAACCAAGGTAACGAGGAGCCAATCTTTTGATTTCTTCAAAAACATAAAATAGGCATGTCTCCAAGCTCGATTACAAAACAAGGTACCACAAACAAGGACTTCTAAATAACATGACAACTCGTACTTTAAAAGGAATATGCAAAGATTCACATGCATGAAATATTGAATTAATAACTATTCCAGTATCTTAACCATAAATGTTGACGGTTTAACTGGAATAGTTATAATTCCATTACAATGACTACCCTAACGTGTCTTTGCCTAATGACTCCCGACAGGAATATTCTCTCATCGTTCTATCAAACCAAACAACAGTTTAGTAATTAGTTTGAAATTCTTGGCCTAACTGTTTTGCGAGAATAATATTCTACCACCAATTGGAATGAAGACATCTTTCAGGAACCTATATATTTATACATAACACAAGCGCACGTATAATCGGAATACAAAAATCTTTTAAGAACAAAAAAAATTACAAATTATAATAAAGATATCAAAACCGATATTTTAAAAAAAAAAAAAAGAAGCCTTTCACAGGTCCGCCCGCCATTGTCAAGTTCAAGAAGCTACATACTATGAAGTCCTAAAAATATAAAACATGAAAACAAAATTTATTATATACACAAAAATGAGAAAAAGAACATATGAATAAATGCTGCTAGGCTTTCCAGGCCTCTTGCACCAATGTAGCCTTAATGTTGCAAGTTTTCCCCCCTTGATTATCGACATAAAAAGCACCATCCAGAAACCCTTAGCAGATCATCCTACAATACAGTCCTATTCTTTCCCTAACAAAGAATCAAGTAGAGCAGCCTCTTCCTCCTACGATTATGACAAAGATAAAATCAGTTTGACTCGCCTTAACATCAAAGTTAATCAAGAAAAAGAAAGAGAAGCGGTCACATACCACCAAGGCATTAAACTCAGTCTCCTCATCTATGGCGCTTATTATAGCAGAGTCATCCAGTAGATCCTATTTCCAAGGAAAAAAAAAAATCAAAGGGCTGAGACCAGACCATGCAGATTTGTTCTAAACTAAACTATTAAATATTGGCTATCATCGAATCTAGAAGTCCCCCCACTACCCAATTTCTTATTTGGAAAGCAGCAATTACCCCTTTATTGCAAAAATTATTTACATCCGCTTTAGCACACTGGGGGATAAGCACCAAGAGGTTCTACTCAAGTTGGACACTAGCAGAGGCATCAACCATTGTAGCTTAAATAGCCATTGTACTAGAAAAGGAATCTGTCGGGAATAACCTTGAAAGCTACTGCTAATGACACCAAGCTGGGAAGAGGAGGCAAGGTGGAGGAACTTTCTAAATGAAAAAAAAATAATAATTTGGACCTTTCACAGAACTACTCATTGATCGAGAATGGTGAAAATGACAACATCAACAAATCATCATTTCCCGCCATGGTTCGGGGCAAAAGATGGGTGTATGTGGGTGGGACGGGCATGAACAGGTGGAGGAATTTCCTTGACCCAAAAAAGATCGTCGCCCTTCAAGTAACTACACATATTGATTTATCTTTTGGCTGAAATTACAGTGACAGAAAACATCGAGGAAATCAATCAATTACTGATAAGATTCAGGCTGAAAGATGGTATATTTATTGTGGGGAGAGAGGATTGTTGCAACTGTGTTTAAAACCCCACTACACGGACCATATAAAGTAAATTCAACGAAAAACTGCACGCCTTTGATATTCGAATCCTATTCAACAAATCTACAAACAACTTTCGTATAGAAAGTTGATGATAGGATAAAACTTTCATATAGAAAGTTGATAGGATACATGATAGTTGCTTTCAGATTTGTAGAAGTAGGATTCGAATTCTATAAGAAACGCGTCCTGACTATCTTAAAGTAGCATATATAATAAGATGCTAATAGAATTGCTACTATACAATACCCGCAAGTGAAATTACTCACATCATCAGCAATTTGCAACAGCCCATTTTTGTCCTGCAGAAAATAAGTTTCAAATCAAGGTTCTGCTACAAACTTGCAATTCTCCATCAGAGCGTACAAAAAAATGGAAATAAAATAAAAGTGGACAAAAACTTTGTTCATATAACACAGCCACGAGTACAGGTACAAAGGTACCGCCGTACCAGACTTAATTATTAACTATAACATAATAAGAATTAAAGTACAAAGAAAAATACATATAGGATTTCTTTCTTAAAAAAATACCAATAAAACTGAGTTGGGAGTTCTATTATATGTCTTCAAATTAAGTTAGCATATACTTCAGGTGGGGAAGGATGCATAGATTGTTGGAGATATTGAAAGAAAGAAACACGGAAGATTACCTTGACAGCAACAAAAAGAAGTGGATCAGATGGTGTATATATCATGTAATGAGCACCATCCTGCAATAAAGACCAATGACTCAAAAACACAGGAAAGAATAAATATGTAAACTTGTGAGCTTAAAATTGTTGGTCAACATTATGTGTGTTACAGTTAGTCACATAAATACTTGTTCAAAGGGTAGTCAAAATCTTCTGGTACATTAGCAAGCTAAAAGAACCATTCAAAAATAAACATTAGAAGCTACAGTTTTCACAAATAAAGCAAACCAAAATGCTTGCCAACGCGCAAAAAAATATACATTAATAATAATAATAATAATAATAAAAGTGTTCTTACCACTAGCCTTGACTTTGTAACAACTAAAAGCTAAGAGTATTAGTATAAAGCTGAATAAATCTTGTTATGAATACAAGGCATGCATCAAGACAAATGACAAAGAATACAGTGAAGGTTCAGGATATTAACATTCTAGGCATGACACTACAATCTCTTGCAGTGGTACTAGAAATTTGTCGATATCAAAATATATAGAAAAGCTCTAAAGAAATGGATAAACTAGCTATGATGTACATAACTAAAGGAATAAATAAACAAGAAACTGACTTCTGGAATTACACAAACAAAACTGGAAGCTTCACAAGAAATTGCCCACCAAAACAATTGGTTCAATATGTGAAAGACCAATGACCACACAAGTCCAGACAGCTCTAGCTGAGAATGAAGGAGATAAAGAAGGTTGACAAGAAAGATAGAGAAGTAACGGAATTTGCTCGCTGACTTCTTTGAGTCTAAGGCTTTGCGAACTCCATGTTGTCATGAACTTAAAAGTTTTGAAGCGAGAACAATTTATATTTGTATGTGCAGGATTTCGTGATTTATTCTAATCCCATTATGTATGGGATTTGTTTTTTTAATAGTCTTGATTAGCTGTTAATAGGTGAAGATACTGAATATATTCAGTTTCCTCCTCCAGCTTTTATTTCCTGTTTTAGTGGCTGAATTAGTGGGATTATGATTGGCAGACTTGTTGCCATCTTCCCTATATGTACTTGTGTATTTTTTCTCTGCTATTCGATAAGAAGAAATAGAATATTTTCTTCATATCTCTCTTCATGGTATCAGAGCTTTTTCTGAACCTGAATCCGCATGATGACTAAATATGGGATTGCAACCGAGAAGCAGCCAGAGGTGAGTTCGAAGGGCTCGACCAGAGGTGAGTTCGAAGGTGACATCAAGCCACGACATCTCAACACCAATCTCAGCATCAATTCCTATGGGAGGATCAGATAGCTCAGAAATACCCATCACGGTACACCGACTTAATGGAGATAATTTTCTCCAATGGTCTCAATCTGTCCTTATGTTCATCAGCGGCAAAGACAAAGATGATTATCTCATTGGTGTGGCGGCAGCCCCAAAGACAGATAATCCAAAATACAGAACATGGAAGACCAAAAACAACGTGGTCATGTCATGGCTAATTAACTCCATAAACACTGACATAGGTAAGGATTTCACGTTCACGTTCTACACTATTGCAAAGGACATATGGGAAGCAGCCAAAGTCTCTTACTCCGATAAAGAGAAAACTTCAACAATCTTTGAGATCAAAGGGAAGCTACACGATCTAAGATAGGGGGATTTATCCGTGCAGCAATACTACAAAACTCTTACACGATATTGGCAGCAACTTGACAACTTGGAATCCACTAAATGGGATTGCCTAGGAGATAATGCCAAATATCAAAGGATTGTGGAAAAGGAAAGGATTTACAAGTTCTTGTTGGGGGTAAATGAAAACCTAGATGAAGTAAGAGGTCGTATAATGAGTCAACGACCATTGCCGAGTATTCAAGAGACGTTTTCTGAAGTGAGACGAGAAGCAACTCGAAAGAAAGTCATCACGGGCACTGATGAGGACATCATGGCGGTCAAGACTCGTGGTCCAGTACAAGTTCCTGTTGGCCCAGTGACGAGGGCTCGAGCTAAAAGATTCAAAGAAGAGCTGAATAACTTAGTTCGGAGAGTTCTACAACAAGAAGAAAATGTGTTCACTACTGAAGGTAAACAAAGGCTGGTTCTACTCATCCAAGTCGATCCGGGAGAGAACTAATCAACCATACACGTCCATTGAGCCATTGCAAGTCTAATCCATCATACAAGGGGGAATTATAATTTGATGTAGACGTGCTTTCTTTGTAATTTTATCTTTAATTTTGTGTTTTAATTTCTGAGTATTTCTAGGGTTATTTTAAGCTTGTTTCTTCTTTCTCTTCATTAAGGGTAGATTAGGAACATCCGAGTTGCAATCACTGCTGCAAACTAGAACATACAAAAGACAAATGCTGGGAGATTCATGGCAAACCTGCGGATTGGAAGCCATCACGATTTCAACCAAAAAGGGAAAGTCGAAGCAATATTGCTACCACTGATGATAAACATGCAACCGACAACAGCAGCAGCACATTTAGCAAGGAACAACTTGAAATTTTGCAAAAGATGTTTGGCCAACAAAAGTCTTCTATAGTCGGTTTAGGCACTATTGCACAAAAAGGTAATTTTTCAAAAGCTCTTTAAGCTGAGTGTGAAAGAGCATGCTCATGGATTGTTGATTCGGGTGCTTCTGACCATATGACTGGAGATAAAAATTTGTTTCACTCATTTACACCGAGTCCTGTGAATGTTTTTGTAAAAATTGCAGATGGTACTCTTTCTCAAGTTAGGAGAACAGGTTCTGTTATAATCTCCAAAAATCTCATTTGAAATCTGTCCTCTTGGTACCAAAATTAAACTATAATTTGTTGTCAGTAAGCAAGCCCTCTTGGTACCAAAATTAAACTATAATTTGTTGTCAGTAAGCAAGCTTACAGAGACATGAATTATGAAGCTAAATTTTCCACCACACGTGTTTTTCAGGATTTGAGTTCGGGAACGACGATTGGCAATGCTGAAAAGTGTACAGGACTCTATATTCTCAGAAGTCAAAATCTTCTAGAAAAACAAAAGTGCTAATTGTGTTTCTTTAGAGTGTCCTAGGATTGTTAGTTCTCTGTCTGTTTCTGCTTTGAATAAAAGTGATAGTGCAATCATGTTGTGGCACTATAGGTTGGGTCATCCAAACTTTATGTACCTAGAAAAACTACTTCCTAATTTGTTTCGAAATAAAAGGTCCAAGAATTTTAATGTGAAATTCGCCAACTATCAAAACATGTCAGAAATGGTCATGCTATCCAGTCATACAAAGCATCACGCCTATTCACCATGATTCATAGCGATATTTGGAAACCCTCTCGAGTCAAAAATGTAACAGGTACTAGGTGGTTTATTACCTTTATTGATGATCATTCCAGAATAACTTGGGTATATCTCATGAAAGAAAAATCTGAAGTTAGTTCAATCTTTCAAAATTTTCACACCATGATAAACACTTTATTTGAAACAAAGATCCAAGTTTTAAGAACTGACAATGCCAAATATTATTACAACCAAGTTCTGGGAGGGTACTTAGAAAAACATGGGATAATTCATCAAAGTTTGTGTGTAAATACCCCACAACAAAATGGCATTGTAGAAAGGAAAAACAGACACCTAATGGATGTGGGTCTGTCAATTATGTTTTCCACAAATATTCCCAAACACTTATGGGGCGAAACTATTCTCACAGCTACTTATTTAATAAACCGAATGCCCTCACGTGCTCTCCATTTTAAAACACCACTTGACACTCTTGTAAGAGCATTTCCTTTACCCCGTCTATTCTCAACCATTCCTTACCGTATTTTTGGTTGTTCAGTATTTGTCCAAGATAATTCCCACAACAGAAGCAAACTTGACCCAAAATCCACTAAATGTATATTTTTGGGATATTCTCCAAACCAGAAGGATTATAAATGTTATTCTCCTGTTACTCGAAAATTCTACCACACCATGGATGTTACCTTTTTCGAGAATCAGCCCTACTATCCCAAAACCTCTATTCAGGGGGAGAGTGAGACAAAGGAATATCAGTTTTGGATAGATACTCTAGACACCACCACCATAAAATCCACTACCAATACCACATTTCCCATTGAGTTTGATACACAACCACAACCAAAGTCCTCTAAATCCCGTCTTGAATCTGAATTTAAGCCACAATCTGAAACACATAAAACTCATTCTCACACACAAAGAGCCATCAATCAAGAGCTACATGTTTACACTAGAAGACCATGAACTCAAGAGAATATAGAAGCTTGTGCACAACCTGAGCAGAACCAAAAGTTGGAAACGAGACTTGAATCGTCTGAATCAGGTAACACAATTGATCTCTCTACTAATGATAATTTTAGCAATGATCTGCATTTACCTATTGCCATAAAAAAAGGGTGTGAGATCCTGTACTAAATATTCTATTGCTAACTTTGTCTCCTATGAGAAGTTCAACTATCAGTTGAAATTCCTCGAAGCTTTCTTGAAGTCGTGCAACAACCTAAATGGAGAGTTTACGGCACTAAGTAAAAATGATACATGGGAAATCACAGATCTTCCACAAGGAAAACACCAGTGGCTTGCAAATGGATCTTTACTGTCAAACACAAGGCTGATGGAAGCATAGAAAGGTACAAGGCTCGGCTGGTTGCAAAGGGATTCACGCAAACATATGGTATTGACTACCTTGAGACCTTTGCACCAGTAGCTAAGCTGAATACTATTCGTGTACTAATTTCTATTGCAGTTAATTTGAATTGGCCATTAAATCAACTGGATGTAACAAACGCATTTCTCAATGGTGATCTTGAAGAAGTTTACATGGAGATTCCATAGGGTGCGGAAGATTCAAGCACCATGAATAAAGTTTGCAGACTCAGGAAGTCATTGAATGGACTAAAACAATCTCCTCGTGCATGGTCTAACAAATTTACTAAGGCAGTAAAAAGACTGGGGTATTCACAAGGACAATCTGATCATACACTATTCTTTAAACATTCAACTTATTCAAGAATTGTTGTTTTAATAGTATATGTAGATGATATCATTCTAACAAGAGATTATGAAGAAGAGATGATGAGTCTAAAGGAGTTTTTAGCAACTGAGTTTGAGATCAAGGATCTTGGAAATCTTAAGTACTTCTTAGGAATGGAAGTAGCTCGGTAGAAGTCAAGGAATTGTTATATCCCAATGAAAATATACCTTGTACTTAAAGAAACTAGTATGTTGGGGTGTAAACCAACAGAGACTCCAATGGATCCAATCAACAAAGTAGGCTGAGATAACGAGAGTCCACCAGTTGACAAAGGAAGGTATCAAAGACCGGTAGGAAGATTGATCTATCTCTCTCATACTCGTCTTGATATTAGTTTCTCAGTGAGTGTTGCAAGTCAGTTCATGAATAATCCCACTAAAGAACATTTTGATGTTGTATATCGAATTCTCAAGTATCTTAAGATGACACTAGGAAAAGGGTTGTTTTTCAAGAAAAACTCCAACAAGAGTATAGAGTTATACTCAGATGCTGACTGGGCTGGTTCTATCACTGATCGGCAATCGATTTCTGGGTATTGTACTTATGTTTGGGGAAATTTAGTTACTTGGCGAAGTAAAAAAGCAGGTTGCTTGGCTAGGAGTAGTGCAGAAGCGTAATTTCAAGCTTTGGCACAAGGAGTTTGTGAAGGTTTATGGCTGAAACGGATCCTAGAAGAGCTAAAGATGCTTTTTTAAGGTTCAATGAAGATGTTATGTGACAACCAGGCTGCAATTAGCATAGCTAAAAATCCTATCCACCATGACCGAACTAAGCACGTTGAAATTGATAGACATTTCATCAAAGAAAAAGTTGAAGAAAATGTTATTCAGTTAGTCACATTCCTACACGTCAGCAGACAACCGATTTTCTCACTAAGGCACTGCCTCGGACAAACTTTGAAGCAATGTGTTCCAAGTTGGGAATGATTGATATTTACTCCCCAGCTTGAGGGGGGTGTATGATTTCGTGATTTATTCTAATCCCATTATTTATGGGATTTGTTTTTTTAATAGTCTTGATTAGCTGTTAATAGGTAAAGATACTGAATATATTCAGTTTCCTCCTCCAGCTTTTATTTCCAGTTTTAGTGGCTGATTTAGTGGGATTTTGATTGGCAGACTTGTTGCCATCTTCCCTATATGTACTCGTGTAATTTTGCTCTGTTATTCGATAAGAAGAAACAGAACATTTTCTTCATATCTCTCTTTAGTATGGCATTAGAAATACAAATGTTAACAAACTTGTGTAAAAAGCGTTTTCCTGTGATACAGAAATGTACGACACAGAAAATAGCTTCAAAAGAAAAGTTTTAATCAGGCATAAGCAGAACTAGTTATTTCCAGAGAATCCAATGCCAAATGCTGGCTGGAACTATTTGATGCTAGCATAAACAATTAGAAAAATACTAGCCTGTTTTCAACTTCAAGAACTAACACTGAAAAAAAAAAACACACACACACACACACACACACACAAAAAAAAATCACAAAAAAATAAAAAATAAAATCTAACAGGATCATTGCTCATTACCATATGAAAATGATTTCAAACTTCTAGAAGGAACATAAAAAATAAACAAAAATATAAAAATCTAAAAGGCTCGTATTGCTCATTACCATATGGAAGCATGTAATTTCGACACCCTCAGTTGGTAAGCCATCTATATCTTCACCATCATCTGCAAAACAGTGAGCACACAACGTTCAAGTAATAACCAAACAACAATAGATTGGATCCACATAGAAGATGCATACATTCCCATCTTTATTGGTTGATGTGAGTTGGATTGGGATAAAGTAGAAATGAAGTCATCAAGGTGCATTGCTCATCAAAATAAATAAAAAGAAAAAAAATAGAAGAACAAACCACTTGAATCTAGTAGTATAGGTTGGAGAAAAAAGGAATCTAGTAATATAGGCAGTAATTTATCTCACCTGGCAAAAATAGAAGGATATCTTAGGAATCTAAATAAGATTTTTGATTCATCTACCAAAAAAAACAAGAAAGGGAAGAAGAAGATTAGGTTCTTATGTGGAATACTAAAAGTTGAAGATCTTTGAGGGTTGGTTTCTGATGTGCAACTAGAGAGATTCATAGAAATTTGAAAAATAATGAACACAGCAAGGCCTATCTAACAATCCTAATTTAACTAGAAAACTAATTAAAAAAAATTCAAATTAAACTAAAACTCTAATAACTCTTAATAGATAAAATCAAACAATTAGACTAATTAAAAGTAAAGAGCCTAATATTTAGCTTTACATTTATGCCTATAATAGGTTTGTAAATTAGCTTTAAGGTTTTCCAGAAGTTCCTTTCTTTTTGCAAGACAGATTTGCAAGCTTTTAGAGGACATCCTTTCATCTAGGCTTGTAATATTTTCACATATCTTTCGTTCTTCTAGAAGAAGAATATAGGCTATTTATAAAAGAGAGGTTACAAAAAAATGACAAGGTATCATCTTAAATTACAACCAGGTGCACCAACCCCTAAACAAATTAGAAAACAAATAATGTGTCTTTAATAGCTTTCATCCATAAATAATAGCAGGAATAATAATAATAATAATAATAATAATAATAATAATACTATCATTATGTTTTGTCTCTTACAGGAACAAATATTAAAAGAAAATATTTAAACGGTTCGAGGAGCACAACATATTTTAAACTAGAACAAGAGAAGATAAACAAATGAAAAAGGACATTGCCTGTGCGAAAATCGAACAGGTCCTCTTCTGTGTAGCAAAACCCTCCCCGTGCTGTATAACAGAATCTGGAAAACAGGTGAGAAAGAACAGAATTTTTTTAACATATCCGGAAAAAACCAAGACAAATACAATAATAAACTTCCAAAGTAAACTAATCTATTACATCCTACCCGCTATGTACTAAATGCATGTGAATCTTTGCAAGAGCATAAGCAGCGGAAGGAAGAATTGCTTCAACTTCTTCATCACTCACCTAAAATGTGAAACACAAGCTATAAAGATGAATATTTTGAAAAGTATAACAATACAAAAAAAATGGAAAACAAAATGTCGTCTTATTTTCATCATAATTATGGCCATGTTGATTAACCATATTCATTTATAATTGTCAGCATGCCGACCAAAGACAGTCTTATAAAATTTGAATACTAAAGCTTCAACTTCATAAAAAATCATAGAAAAAAGGAAATCTCACTGTTCAATTGAACAATGAAACATTCGATATGAAACTCATTAGTTAAACTATTAGAGAAACCCTAAACAAATTTGAAATCATGCTGAAATTAAGTTTGCACCACGATAACATACAGCTGACCAGCCTTCAATATTTGTGCTCTTCAATATCTGAACAGGCCTGCAGCAAGTATTAATCAAGTAAATATTAACATTAGAAATAATATAGCTTTTTCATCAAAAAAAAAAAGAGAGAGATAATATAGCTTCTTATATTCTGGTATACATTGCAGTGGACATTAAAATTTTTACTTACGTGTCAACTGGGCATAGTAGCATACATTCATCCCCTCGTGAACTTTTGAATACTCTCCTTATAACACATTCCAAAGGAAAATTATTGGTAGGATCCACCTGTTCACAACTTCTTTAGACTCTTTCAAAGCTTATATGAAGATGAAGAAAACAAGAGCACGAAATCACTAATGACATAAAGAAACTCAAGTTTATCCGCAATGTAGAACAAGTATGTAGCAATAATCCTTGTGTTCAAAAGTATAGTTATGAGTTATATGATAATGCTCAATAAGAACGCTTGAGAAAACCTAGAAGCTGAATGAAACAGCCTCGTGCTAGGTTATATCTGGGTACAAAATTCAATTGGATCACCAACAAATTATCATTAGCATTACTTTAAACAATAACTGGTCCCAGCTAAACCTGGAAACTTTACTCTTTCTACAGTATGCAGTTTCCCATGTTTATTACTAATGATTGTGGAAGGATGAAGGGTAAACTAAAAAGAGAGGGAAAAATGGATAGGTATCCAAATTCTTGCGGATGGAGAGGTTGGGGAATTAAAGGGATTCCCCACCCCAAGGCCAGATATTTGAAAGGTTTCCATACGTGGACAGATGTGGAACGAAAAGCACTGTCTATTTTAGCAATACAACTACAGTTTCACCCCCCTCTTCTCTCTCTCTTTTGCTTCCCCCACCCCCCCCAAAACTAAACTTTAATCATTNGAAAGAAATTAAAGAGTTCACATTTATTTTTGTTTTTCAATCTTCTTCTCGATTGATACAAATTGGAAGGTCTAGAACTTCATTAACATAGACAAATATTGGGTCTTTCAGTAAAGTATAACGCTTCTATAGACTATATTCTCTTTAATTGTACAAAACTAAGAATTTGGTAAATGAGGCATGTCATGCTAACTAAAATAAGATAATTTACAATGTATTAATACTAGGCTTGGCTTACTGGTAAAATAGTCAGTATACAATAAGAATTTATCTTTCTTACCACTTCTGGATACAGTATCCAACAAGAGAAAGTATACTCATTTTTTTCCCTTAATATTTTACCGAACTTCTTAAGGAAAGACCTTTATTACTTTCCTTTGAGTGTGCTTGTGTATGGTTAGTAACAGGAAATCCAACAAAAAATGATAAAAACAAGAGAAAAATAGTCCTCAAAATGCTTACCAGAAAAAAACGCAGAAAAGCAACTAGAAGCTACTCTAATTCCAAAAAATCAAAAAAAAAGGAATGTCTCCAAATTCTTTATATAATAGACCCAAAACGAAGCCGGAAATGATTCCTACATATTCCTCCTCTACCAATCCTTCTCAGTCTCTGTCCTACTTACCCAATAGTGTTTTACTTTGTGCAAAGATTCAAATGCAAATATAGGTTCTTTGGTGACTTGATCGAAGCTTTCAAAATTCCAACAACAGGTAATTTGCTAAAAACTAGATTTTGTAGGGACTACAGTAAGTAAAAAGTAGGTACTGCTTCAATTGTAATTTTTAACAAAGTTTGTTTGTTATTACAAGAAAGAAAAGATAAACTTTAGATATTTTATGGTAGACAAAAATAAGAATCAAATGATGTTGTGAACAGATAAAATAATGTTATACTACACAAAAGGTAACAAGAATCAAAATGATGTTGCAATCGCCAAACAGATAAGTTAAAGGTAATGCTATACAAACATAGCATTGACAAGAGTCCAACGCTAATGCTGATTTTGAGTCAAAAAACCAATGTCATTTTCCTTGAAATAGGAATACTTGAAATGAGATATTAAACAAAAATTATTATTGCATAGCTTAAGTAAGTTCCTGAATATATTAATGGATAAATAAGAATGAAAGATATGCAAATTCCATTTATAGCGCCACAATGTGAATTTGAATTTATCCATATAAACACTAAACCGGGTAAACATCCACCATGCATTAAATTAAAACATTATTGACAATGAATTATATCCTTATAGCTCATGTGTTTCAGCTTAGAAATAAATACGTGAAAGCAAATACCTCATATGCTTCAGCTTAGAAATAAACATATGAACGAGCATACAAACTAATCTTAGAAAAAATAGTAGATCTCAAGTTTTTCCAATAAGAAAAAGCAGTATTTAGGAAATTGGAGGACACGAGCTAGGATTTCAGTTTGGTTTTGAAAACAATCTTTCCCAAGATACGTCACCATCATGGTGATATCTCTGCTATTTTAGGAGAGTCGATGATGTAGGATAAGATGAGAAATTAGAAAGAAAATAGGTAGAATAGCAAAGGCGATAAAATTTAGGCAAAAATAGATGAATTGATAAAAGAGCAATAGAAGTAAACAAGAATTCAATAGTGAATTAGAACAATCTAGAGTGAGAAAATACTAACGATTCAGTATTCATTCATTATCTCATTCATAATCTTCAAAACAATTACATAACTAAGCCTATTTAGTGATAGGCGGACTCAATTAGGAAAGTAAATAAATTCTAAAAACCAATAGAAACATGGAACATAAATCTAGTAACCCAAAATTAAATAAAACCTAATAATAAATCTAAACAATCCTAAATAATAATGATAATATAATTTTCTAATATAATATATTCCATGTCTACATCATTCTCCCGGGATTCGAGAACTAGACTCCAACTAGGTAAAACTCAAATACATCATTAACCAATAATCTAACGTATAGAATAAGCGGCAATCCCAAGTCTTGATGAAGAGGTACGATCTTGAAACTAAGACTTACTCCACTTTGAAAAAAGGCAAAGCATGGACTGGACTTGATGATGTGATGAGGTAATTCAGTGTGTACACTCACGGTAGAGAACCCTTGAACTAGATTTGAATAGGGGCGGCAGCGTCGGAGATGAGGAGCGGCGAAGAGCGTTGACTTGGTCGTCAGTAGCAAGGTGGCAGTTGTTGGTTGTATAGATCTAGGGTTTTTTTTTTTGTTTTGGACGAAAATTAAAAGATTTAGGCGTAGATTTTTTATTTTGAGCACATCTAATGTAGGGTCATGGGCAAATGACCCTAAGTAGGCTCATGAAGTGTAAACCGTCCGATTCTAAATGAATGGTTATGATTATAGGGATTAATATTGATAAAATGTGATGAATAAACCGTCCGATTCTAAATGAATGGTTATGATTATAGGGATTAATATTGATAAAATGTGATGAATAACACAGGAATTAACGCAATAATAACCCGAAAAGAGACCCAACCCACTCTCTCTCTCTTTGTTTCCCTTTGTCCATCAGATCTCTTCGTCAAAGTAGAAAAATCAGATCCTCTCTTCGTCTGAGTAACAAAATCAAATCCTCTCTTCGACAAAATCCTCATCCCTTCGACCTTTCTCTTCGTTCATCTCTCTCTCTCAACCCAATCCTCTCTTCGTCCATATGTTTCCCTTCATCCGTCAGATCCTTTCTTCGTCCAAGTAGAAAAATCTAATCCAATCGAAGCTTTGTCGCCCTGAGCCACGCAGCCCAACCTCTATCAACGTCAGGTGCTTCTCTCTTCTCTTGGTCTTCTCTCTTATCTTCATCTTCTCTCTTCCATTACATTAAAGTATTTTAGTAATACAGATGTGTATAGGTCACACACACACACACACCACTAATTACTTTTATATATGGTTGATTATGATAGCTATATATAGATTATGGACCATTGTCTTCTCCTTTGTCTTTGGAGTACTCGGTTGCATAAATAGTAGATGTGAAATTTTTTTGATTAGGGCCAATTAATGGGTACATAAGGAATCTTTAGCAACACGGATTAAAATGAAAATATATTGATGTTTTTTCACTTATTCCAGCTTTTAAAAGTTTGCCGAAGCTATAAGAAATGCCAAAAAGAATTAAGAATTTGTTCTTTTAAGAGTGATCAAAAGTATTTTTAATGGCACATATGAAGCTTTGTGTGCCTATGCTACTGTTTAATATATTTGAAGTACATTAGTTACACATTCATGCTTTTGGAGGTTGGAAATTGTTATAAGGTTGCAAAAAGCATGGAATGAGACTTTTGAATTTTGACCCCTTTCTTTTTTTTTTAAATAAAAGTGGGGCTTAACTAATGACCTAAACTTATTACAAATTAAGGAAAAATATATATTACTACCCAATCCCCACCCCACCCTGTTAGGGATAATAGGCTTTCATGCCTACCCCCGATGTGACTCAAACCTAGGAACGAGATTCTAGGTAGTAGGTGATCTAATGCCAAAGACATGATTAAGCTGTAAACATAATCAGGACTCAAACCTAGAAACGAGATTCTAGGTAGTAGGTGATCTAATGCCAAAGACATGATTAAGCTGTAAACATAAGCAGTGTAGGCACAATACTCGACATGTTACTTTCAAATACACAAGCCACCAAAGGGGCATTACATGTGCTAACTAATATCTGAGGGTAGTGCTACTACATGGTAGTTATGAAAACACTAATTTTGCATTGAATTTGTTAATTTATTTCTTTGGACACGTCTAATGTAAGGCTTTCTTAAAAACGCCCTAACTAAGGTCGCCTAGCGTGAGTCATTAGATTTGAAATGAGCAGCAATGATGGGCCTCTCTCTCTCTCTCTCTCTCTCTCTCTCTCTCTCTCTCTCTCTATATATATATATATATATATATATGAACCCCAAACAAATTCCTCTGACCAGCTAGTGACCCTTCTCCTCCATCTCTATGATCGGCGATGTAACCTGACTACTATCTGATGAACCCTAAACAAATTCCTCTAACCATCTAGTGACCCTTCTCCTCCATCTCTATGATCAGCGATGTAACCCGACCACTATCTGATTTTTCTACTTGGACGAAGGGAAACAAATGGGCGAAAAGAAGACCAGGTCGAGGGAGAGAGATGAACGAAGAGAAGGGTCAAAGGGATGGGGATTTCGTTGAAGAGAGGATTCCATCAAAGAGATGGGGATTTCGTCGAAGAGCAATAGAACTAGACAATAATTCAAAAGAGAGTTAGAACAATCTAGAGCAAGAAATATACTAACGATTTAGTATTCATTCATAACCTTCAAAACAATTAAATAACTAAGCCTATTTATTGATAGGCAATTGGACTCAACTAGAAAAGTAAATAAATTCTAGAAACAATAGAAACAAGAAACATAAATCTAGTTGCCCAAAATTAAACAATATCTAATAATAATCCTAAATAATAATAATAATATAATTTCATACAATATCGAAGATAGGAGAGTTTGGGTGGGGAATCAGTAAGGGCTTTTTTCATGCAAGTCAACTTTTGTGTGTTTGAGCTTGGATGTTAGTGGATCAGCTTTCCTACAACCAAGATTTTTTGGAAAGCTCCAATTCCATCTAAAGTCAAGGTATTTACTTGGTTGCTAGCTTTGGGAAAACTGAATGTCCAGAATGTGTTACGAAAAAGAAGAATGTATCAATTATTATCTCCGGAATGGTGTGTTCTTTTTAAAAAGGATTGCGAGTCTACAAATCATTTATTTCTACACTGTAGATTTTCTCTAAAACAATGGTAGAAGATTTTGAAGGAGTTTAGAAGTGTTTGGGTGGTTCCAAGACATTGTTCTGATTTAATGGGATTAGGTTAGGAACTTCATTTTAACAAGGGAGTAAGAATCCTTCGGAAGGTGGCTATTTTAGCAGGCTATTGGGCTTTATGGCTTGAACGCAATAGAAGGATTTTTGATGGAGTTAAAGAAAATTTGGAATCATTGTGGGATAGGATCAGACTTTGGGTAGCAATATGGTTACGTGATGTAAAGGATTTTAGTATCTTTTCCTTTTCAATTATGGTCAGGGATTGGAGTCCCCTTTCGTAATTTTGTTATATGTTTTTCCAGGGTGGATTTGTATGTTATTGTGTTATCTTGTCTTAATAATACAAGTTTCGTTTCTTATCAAAAAAAAATAATGATAATATAATTTTCTAATATAATATATTCATATCTACATCAGTTGAACTCTACAACCGTGAAAAAACAAGCATTGGTTTCTAGAGGACCATCAGTGATGTGATTTTGTTTTATATAAGAAACAAAAAATTTATATTGTGAACTACGTATGTTTGTAAGGAAAAAAAAACAAGTGTTTGATATTGTAAACTGTGCATGTTCGTAATTATTCATCAGTGTTGCGATTGAAAAGGGATTAAACAACAACGACCAGTGTGGTAGGAGTGCTGTAGAAACTTAGGAAGAACCAAAAAAAAAAAAAAAAACCCTCATGAAATTAGGAGGATACTTCAACTGACTTTTAGTTAATATAGCCATGGAATCAATATTCCACAAGGTTGTTCAATGAAAGCTTGTTCCCCTACCTCACAAAAAATGGGATGTCAACTCCAAATAAGTTAATTGGCTGATCTTAGAAGCCCTATTCCATTCCAAGACCCATTCAAGTATTAAAAAAAAATATATATAAATAATAGAAACTAACTTATATATACTAGTTTCTGGCCACATTATTTCCAAATAAAGTTTAACTCCTTTCATGGCCCAAGCCACGTCCTAGTTCCCCTATACACATTCTAATTTATTATTCATACTAGAGGCGCTTCTCTAATACTCTTTTTGGTTCAAGGCATATTAGGTCATGCTAGTCACAAGCAGGTACCACTTAATTGGATATAGAGTTTGTAGGGGAAAACAAAAGTACAATTACTCGAGAATTTTGAAATGCCTACATGGTAGTGAACCACCATATTCTTTCTCTCCGTTCATTTTTGCTCCTGATCCATGCTGTTAATCTATATCCTTACATTGATTGTTTGGATAGGGGTAGCGAAAAAATTTTAACTGAGAAGAAAATTTACAAAGAATTTTGTTAGTGCACCTCAGTCCAAGGCTATTGGTTAAAAACATCTGTGCCAACTAAGATATCTTTGCAGAACATGCAATAATAGAGAGAAGAGAAGCCTAGCAGCTACAAATCCACTCAAATGTTCTGGAAAAGATGTTTTCTAACTAAGATATTTTAGGAAAAAATACAATGAAAGAGAATAGAGAAGCCTAGCCGCAAAGCATCCACATGAAGGTCTTTTCAAATTCTCAAAATCACTACTATTAGTTTATTCCTAACACGGTTCAAAGAGGGAAGAAAAGAAAATGGGCGAGAGGTGGGAGCAGAAGGATAAGTGGGGAACTTATATAGCTTTAAACAGTTGTTTAAGTCTAGCGTTACTAATCAAACAATGTGCTCCTAACTGACTAAGTCTGACTATTAAACTATAAGTTCTTGTTCCTGGTTGCATAAGTTCAACCATACAAGAGGATTACAATTTATGATATCTAGCAAACACCAAAACCAATTTGACTTCAAAAAGTGTGACATGACCCTCAACTTCAAGATCTATTTGTCATAATTTTCTCCCCAATTGCCCTTTTTATACATGAAAATGGGTTTGGCCCATTACTGCAGTTAACCAATTCCGCATTCATTTCTGCATAACTTTTCTTCCATATAGCCCAAATAATGCAACAAATGGCATGTTCCATAATAAATAAACTCTAGCATAGCTTACCATAGGAAGAAGACCTCACCCAATGCATCGTTAACTTGACCAAAATTGACCCAAGTCAAAGCAGGGAAGAGGAGCGAATGCATGAAAGCTTATACCTTAATCGGATTTCCACCATATACAGATGCATCTTTGTCTTACCATTTAAATTTAACCTCAAAAGATCCATAACCCAATCTATCTAATCCCTATCTCCTCAAATCTGGAGGAGGAAAACTTATCTAAAGGGACAGCATACACAAGCTGATTTCAGCCAGTTCTGGTACCACCTTCACCTCGTCAAGGGGTAAGAAAATTAACTTTTATGAAGAAGGGCTTGGGAGATTTGAACTTTAGACGCAAAGTTGGAGTTGGTTGTGGTTAAAAACCATGGTAAACAAGTAAACACAGTAAGAAAATTAACTCGGTCAAAACTACAACCATGTAAGTATCTTTTGGGTGATTGATATATGTTGCCTCAGTCTTTCACATTCATTCCTAGCTCTGAATGATTTTAGAGACAAACTAAGGGGAAGAAGAAAAATACAATACTGTTTGGAATTTCATTTAACTTTTTCTCTTCGTAAGATAAGTAATAATCGTGCGTTTGAATAGAAATGCAAGCAAGAAATTATATGCATGATCTAAACAAGATCATCAATTTTCTTTTCCAAAAAAACATAATATATATATATATATATATCGAATCGTAAATTAAACTTTTGGGCAATGGTTATTCGCTTTACTTAGAACATTAAGACCGGTTAATAATTTAATACTAGTGTCAATCTATCCACCTTGTTTATATTATTGATAATCCATACAATAAAGCGGTCTTTCAATAAGTCGCAATTGTGCATTTGAATCAAAATATAAAGCAACAAATTCTTCCGAAAATAAAAATAAAACAACATCCAATCCTAAATTCGAACACGAAACACGCAAACACAAGCACGAAACAAAGGACCTCAAATTAGAACCGGAACAAAAACAACAACAAAAGAGACTTGAGCATGGAGAAAGAACTCACAATGGTGGCAATTCGCTTAGTGGAAGCCATGAGTACCTTTCCATGATCACCCACCACAAACCCAGCGGGGGGTTTCGGCAGCGGCGTACCATAGTAACCCAAAGACCGCGAATCCGACCCCGAAATCGACGACTCAACAGCACCCAAACCAGACTCATCCTCCACAATTTCAACCTCACTGAAGCTCAAACCATCCGACTGTGCGTTGTTGCCATCGCCATCATCGACAGCTCCGCCGCGCTTGCCCTTTTTCTTCCTCTTCTTATTGGTGGAAGAGGAAGAGCGCTTCTTCTCGACCGGGCCAGTCTGGGACTTGGCGGCGGCGGCGACACGGAGAAGGGGGAACCTGTGTGTATTTGTGGAGAGTGAGATTGGGAGAGCAAGGAAGGGGCGTTCATGGCGGAAAGAGAGGGAGCAAGTGTAGTTGGGTTTGGGAGTTGTGGTGGAGATTGAGACTGAGACTGAGATCGAGTTTGAGAGAGCCATTTCTGAATACTTAAGCAGGGGATTGTGTTGCCGGTTGCCCCGACACGGAGGGAGTCTTGTATTGATCGTCGTTCGCTTTGTGCGCACCTCGCATTGGCGGTAGACTAATGAGCAACGACATGATATTTCAGAAAAATAAAGGTTTATGGCACGAATGGTCCCGAACTATCCAATTTGTGTCATTTTGGTACTCGGAGGTTTCAATTATTACAATTAAACTTTTTAATTTTCTGATATGAAACAATATGATCATTAAAATTAAATTTTTTACCAAAAATACACGTGAAGAGCACGTTCTAACATCTTAAATATAATTTTAGGAAAATAAACTAAACAAAAAGATTTAGGGATAAAAAAAAAGATGTATTTGTATTTTTTAGGGTTTCCAATACTATAAATTTAGAAATAACTTTTTTGGAATTCCCAAAGTAATATTCAAATACACTTTTCAGATTCTATCACATGCTCCTCGTGTGTGCTTTTGCTCAAAAATTTAATAGCATATTGTAATTTCTAAATTACTTCAAATTAAAAAGTTCAAAGGGTTTAATTGTTACAATTGGAACTTTGAAGAGCAAATTGACACAAAATGGATAGTTCAAAGACCATTCGTTTTATTAACCTAGAAAATAATAATAGTTAAATGCTTAAAAAAATACATTTTTTGTAATTTAGAACTTAAGTTTTGAATTTTGAAAAATTGTAGAGTATAAGTTCCAAATTTCTAAGAAATTATATCATCCACATATGAAATGATGAATTTATTCCTCGTTAGGTGCTAAAATTTATCTTTCAATAGCATAAATCACTCAAAATTAATACTAAGGGTATTTTATATGTTGAAACATTCATCTGTAGAGGTATAATTTTACAGAATTTAAAACTCGAGATTTAAATAGGAAAAAGTGCATAACTCAAGGTCCTTTTTTTAATTTAACCTAAAAATTTCCATTCAGACGTGGTTATCACTATACTATGATTACGACCACATAATAAAATTCTATTATACAAAAGGGAAATACTCTGTGTTATATCGTAGTTCAATTTTACTTAATTATACATGTATTATATGCGTACATACCCTAAAATTATATAGTCGAATTATGTATTTTCGTCAAAGATAATTGAAAATACTCGTAAATTGAAAATACTCGTACTTTTGAATTAAAATGGGTTATACTATATGTATCTTTTGGTCATATACAATACTTCTCACCAATTTCTTTATTTTGTATTTGTTTATCCAAATTTAATTAATTTTTGTTATTTACAATGTAATACTAATTTTTTACTATTAAACACTTAATCAATTATCAATAACATATAAAATATTTCTTAAGAATGCTCAACATGCCAGGCCAAACCGATTAATCAAAAATTAGATATCTAATTGATTGGATGTTAAATTTTAGATTTTAATTGGAATAGTTTAGTTAGTAAATCTCATAGTAAAAAATTCAATTAAAATCAAACATTCTAATATTTGAAATCTTAAAAAGTTGGTTCCTCTATCGTAATTAAAATATTAAAAATAAATTTAAAAAAACCGATACATGAGGTGAGCTTTTATATAAAAAAAAAAAAAAAAAAAAAAAAAAAGAAAGTGGGCGGGTTAAAAAACAAGACAAAGGAATAAGACATCTTCAAAATTAAGTGGGATAAGAAATGGATTTCTAATACTTCTACCTCCGAAAACAAAAAAGAATTATAAAAACGAAAAAAGACATCTAGTACTACATTTTGATAAATAATACCAAGAATACTACGTATGTCCAAATTTTTACTTATTTTTGTACCACTTTTTTTTAGAAAAATAACAAATTCTTACTAAAAAGACCAAATAACGTCTTAGAGTTGCTTTTTTTTTTTCTCGTTTCTTTTTACTACTAGTTTATTTGTAGTTGATCACTCTTAAAACTAATTACCAATTTATTATTAAAAATCATAAACTAATTGATTTTTAGAAACTAAAAACTAAATTGGTTATTAAAAACCAACCATATTAATTTCTACCATAAATATCATAACTATTTAGTTAATAAAAACTGAAAATCAAATTAGTTTCTATCATAAACAGTATAACTATTTGGTTAATTCAATTATTGATTACTATAAATTAATTTGGTTATTGGAAACTAGCTGCCAACATCCAAAAATTAATATATAATTACTTCAAAGTTATAATTACCTAATTTGAGAACTTAGATCATATTCTTGAGTGTCATTGTTCAATACCTCACCAAATTCTTGTTATAGGGTATTCTACAAAAAAGGAAATCACAATAGCTTTCAAGAAACTTTTATTGTTTCTTAAGATTTAAAATAGAAACTACAATGACTTCTAGGAAACTTTCGTAATTTCTTGTGATTTACTTAGTTATAAAGCATTCTGTTAAAAGAAAACCACAATGATTTAAAGATTTTCTGTGATTTATTTAGCTATAGAACATTTTGTAAAAAAGAAACCATAATAGTTCCTGAAAATATTCGCAGTTTAATGTGATTTATTTACGTACAGAACATTTGGCTGAAAGAAACTAAACTGGTTTACAAAAAACCTTTGTGCTTTCCTGTTGACCAAACTTACGTACAAAACATACAGCTAAAATAAACTAAATTGATTTCTAGGAAACCTACAGAACATTCCACTAATAGGAAACCAAATTAAGTCAAATTGGTTATCAAGAAACCTTCACAGTTTTTTGTTAAAAAAAAAAAAACCTCATTTACTAAAATATCACCGCATTTTCTAAGTATTCACAAAAATGCTATAAAAAAGGTCAAACAGATTTTTATTATTTTTGAAAGATCATAAATTTGATAATATTTTTTGAAAAATAGGTATACATATCCAAAACCCTGATAAAAATAAAATAGGTCAGATTTTTTTCCAATTCTTGCACTATTTTTCAAAAGAATAACATTTAAAAAAAAAACTAGAAAGATACCACTTTTAAAATAATTACTAATTACTAGTATTTGAAAGCTGATTATCAATTACTAATTACCAGTTGTATACTAATTATAAATACATTTAATTACTAATTACCAATGCTCGAAAATTAATTATCAGTTACTAATTATTATTTTAAAAAATGATATTTTCTAAAAAAAATTAAATATGATATTTTTAAAAAAATACGTGAGAAAAAACTGAGTCCACCGTATATAAAGCCTAATTTTAACAAAAGAATTTTCAATTTACTTTACTAGTGACCAAATTCGGAATATGTAAAATATAAATGCTAAGAAAAAATTAAGTTTGAGATTTGGAAATGTGGTCCTATTTAGAAAATGGGTAGGAGAGGAAAAAATATGGGTGGCTTTATGGTAATTTCCTATAAAAAGAAAAACGCAGATATTTAAAAAAAATTAGAACGTGGGGGATTTCTAGTTATCCCAATACTAAAATTATAAACAACTTGTCACAGCAGTCCCTAGTTAGCTACCATAAAATTCCACATCATTTACTCGAATCACCACCACCAAAAGAGTTATTATAAACAAATCCAACCCAAGAGAAGGGGCATCCACACCACATCATTAAAATTACAAACAAAATTGTTAAAATGTATTTTAAATTTTAGCAAAGAGTGCTTAAATAAAAAAATAACGATCAAAAATAAATTACAAGGAACAAGAAGCGTTTAATGGAGCTAACTAAATTTTGCGCCGCTTTCCACTTACTTGTAGTATCATCTCAGCAACCTATCTAAGCAGTAGCAGTTGTTAGTTCTTTGGCCGGACTTGCCCGCACTATCTTCTGGGGCTGTGCCAACAAAAATCAATTTTGTCTATTAATATTTTACGAGATAACAATTTGACAGTCCGGAAAAATAAAAAAGGAGTATAAGAAAAACAGGGAGAACAAAAAAGTGTTGGAGACACATTGACTCCTCAACTTTTCAATTCTTTGCGAAGTCGACCAATATTTCACCCATCTTAGTTTTTCAGACGGGATTTGACATGTGTAGGCTGCAAGATTCAACAATTTTTTTACGAAATTCTAATGCCTACCCTCCTTAACAAAATCACACGGTTGCCATTCGAATTATGTCTAAGAAAAGGGGTATTCAAAAGACTGCAAAGTTTAAGGAGGCAATGTACCAAACGATTTTATAGGGGGAATGTCCCAAAGAGCATCATAGTTTAAGAGGCAAAATTTAATTTACTGAAACAAATAAGCTTGTCACTTACCTCTGCTAACTCTTGCTCATGTTTTGGGATAAAAGCAGTATCAACGTTTCCATTTTTGAAGTCCTTAAAAAAATAGATAAATGGTGTATGAGACAGATTTGGAGTTGAAACTACAATGCTTTTATTTGTTATTATTACAAACAATAAAAATTAAACGACAATTGACAAGAGCGTTTGCTGCTTACCTCTATATCGAGGATAAGTTTGTGGTATTCGATGGTAGTAGGAACCCCTGTGGATTTCAAATACAATAAAATTCAAATTGCAATATCCCACCAAGATAACTATCCAAATTGTTCATTGAAAAGGGTAAAAAAATACTTAAAAAAACACATATATTGACCTGTAATAATGGTGTCATCAAGAGCCCTCTTCATGCGCTCAATTGCCTTTTCTCTTGTTGGTGCCCATACAATAAGCTATATTGAGACCATAGAAGCAGTGATTAGAATTTAGAAACATCACAAATCAACACATTTTCTTGTGTACTAACACCAAAGTAATGACACATAAGTGGATAAATTTTTCATATCAATTTTAAGAAGGTGAAAAGGGTTGCTTCTCAAAAGTGCTTGACACAGAATTCAATACAAAGCCAAAAGTAATTCTTTAAAAATCTACAACAAATACCAAACTGGAACAAACATTTGCTAATAAAAGCTCTGACATACCTTTCCAAGAAGGGAATCATAGCTTGGAGGAACCACATAATCAGGATAAACATGGCTATCCATTCTAACAAAAGGGCCTCCAGATGGCAAGTATGCTGTTATTCTTCCTGAAAGCCAAAAGGAAAAGAAATCCACAATAAGACATTGTACTACAAATGTCTATCAGAGACTTGACCAACAGATCAGTCTATGTATGATGTGAAGTAATCTTAAAAATATGGGATCCTTGCGGACATTATTGGTGAGTTCATCAGTTAATTTGCAATTGCAAGCAACTAAGGACCACAGGCCCACAGGCACTCACTCCCTTAAAACATACCAGGACCAGGTCGGAATCCTTTAAAAGCNAGAAACCTCTTTCATCCAAAAGAAACTCAACAGTTCCAACACCTATATAGCCTATAGATGCGGCAGCAGCAACTGCTGCATCACCCATGGCTTTCCGCAACTCTGGGGTTAATGCAGGAGAGGGTGCTTCTTCCAGCAGTTTTTGATTCCGTCTCTATATAAACAAACATATTCAGCAATTGTAACTCAATTGAGCAAAGATTTTTATAAAAAATGCATCATAATCCTAGAAGTACAATTAGATGTCTATAAAATTCTTTATAACTTGGAGAGGAAGAAGAAACTTGACAACACAAAGCGGCACAGATATTTAATAAAAAACACCATTAAGAGTTGAAGACAACCTATCAACATAAAGAGCAACACAATCAGCAATTAATCGATTTATTTGCCCATGACTTTTCTTTATTGAGCTAAGTGGCTATAGAACTTAAGGAGCATTCCAAATGACTAATCAAATAAAATGGCATTAAGTTATGCCTCAGATGCTACTATATAAGGAAGATTAAGATATTTACTAAATTGAAAGTGGAGGTCTAACTTTTTTCCACAACTTAAAACTTATTAAATTTAACACAGAGCTAGCCATTAATGCCTTTTTTCACCCTTTTAGGTGGTCCAATCATTTTTTTAACTGAAAATCAAGACATTAAGCAGGTTTTTATCTTGATAATAGAACTTCTCTCAGATTAATTCAACAAGTTATGTATCGATAGGAAGTAACAAGCCATGAGGTTTGTTGATGGTACCTGTATGCTGCAATCACGTTCTCCAAAGTGAACAACATTTCCATATTTATCTGCAAGAACCTGGAAACCATTTGACAAACCAGAGATTAATATAACATTTTCAAGATGGCATGCAATGAATTACTGATTCAACAAAAAATCAGAAGTTTTGAAATGTACCTAAATTACACTCGACAGCTTAACATATAATAGCGTGTATGATAATGATACAGTCATATTTAAACATTAAAGCTATTCACTAAGAGAGAGAGAGAGAGAGAGAGAGAGAGAAGAAAAAACACAAAACAAAACAACTAGGCACCACTTGCAGGATAACTCTATCATTCTTCTCCTACATGTATGATACTGATACAGCCATATTTAAACGTTAAAGCTCTTCAATAAGAGAGAGAGAGAGAGAAGAAAATAAAAGCAAAAGACAGAGAGAGAAGAAAATAAAAGCAAACCAAAACAAAACAACTAGGCACCACATGCAGGATAACTCTATCATTCTTCTCCTACACGTTGTGAACGATCTCATAAAAAACATGGGCAAAAACCAGTACATTAGTACATTAGATCCACAATACTCTACCGTTCCACTCACATAAATCAAATTTCTCCAATCATGTCTAAATTGAGATCAAAGTAAAGAAATGCTGGGCAAGTTTTTCTTCCTAAAGTAACAATTAACCAGAATGTATTCCACTATTGCAATCTTCAAGAGTGGTCATTTTAAGCAATCCATTTCTGTAAGAACTTATATTTTAAGATCCCGAACTTCAGATTTCAAAAAATGTTGTACATCTGCAATGTATTATAGCATTTTGTGTGTGTGTGTTTTATCAATCATTAGGATTTATTAATGAGTATTACCTGAAATTCAATGTGCCTTGGATTTTGGATGTACTTTTCCAAATAAACTCCATCATTTCCAAAAGCAGCTGCAGCCTCACTCTTAGCTTGCTGAAAACAATTCAAAACCAAACTCAGTTGAGGAAAAATCTTCAACAAGAAAGACTCATACGCAACTAGTTAGTTAAGAGAGAGCGGTTATTATAACCAGGCTCATATCTTTTGGGAGCTCAGGCCTACATGACAGGGCCCCACCAATTTCATTCCTTAAC
Source organism: Parasponia andersonii (assembly GCA_002914805.1). Lineage (NCBI taxonomy): Eukaryota > Viridiplantae > Streptophyta > Magnoliopsida > Rosales > Cannabaceae > Trema > Trema andersonii. Next base: position 28,832 of record JXTB01000118.1, read on the forward strand.
ACTGGAATATTGCACATGGTAACAACCAGGGATAGTTACAAGATTGGCTATTATCAAAAGATATATTTTAATGGAGCTCAGATCCACAAGACAATCGTAATAAAGCACAAAAGAAAAACCAAAATCACTTCAAGGATAATACCTGTAACAACTTAACGAACTCATCAGGTTCTTTAGCGAGACGCATGCCACGTCCTCCACCACCTGCTGTTGCCTTTAAGATATAAATACTTGTCAGTTCCATGGGATATAAGGCGGGTTACACTAACAGATGAGACTCAAATTAATGCTTTGAACCGGCGGAAGGTTTCCTTGGTGATTAAGACCGATGCTGTAGAGAATGTTTTACCTTGATCATTACAGGAAAGCCAATCTCATGGGCAAGCTTGATTGCTTCCTCTGTGCTCTGATATATAGCAACATCATTCACAATTCAACCAAATGACTATATAATTAACTTCGTAATAGCTTAGAAAAATCCAAAGGATCTTGAAAATTTGAGACCTAGAATCAAGTAGGATACCTGAAGCAATCCATCACTTCCCGGTACTGTTGGAACACCTGCTTTCTTCATTGTATCTCTTGCAGTTGATTTGTCACCCATAACACGGATACTATCAGGCTGCAAAAGGTAACAGATTATAAATTATTTAAGTCCCAAATAATGGTAATCGGCAGTAATTATTAATGTCATAAGTAATTATCAAAATGAAAATGATTTCTGTAAATCATGGATTCTAATAATATCTTCATAACCTGTTTTTCTTTTCTTTTTTTTTTTTCTTTTTTCTTATTTCTTCCATAAAGTATATCTTGATGAGTTCATCAATCCTATAAGATCTGAAAGAAAAAGAAACGTCCTGATAATAATACTGTCAATAATACAACCAAAATATTTTGAAAGACAATGGTTGTAAAAGGATAAGTTTTTCTTAACCTGATATATCTGTGCATTCTTAACCTGATATATCAATGCATTAGTGATAGCTCCATTTTCATGGAATTATCTAGTACTTATTTGTCTTTGATTTTTGCTTTGTTCTATTTGTTTTCTTAGTTTTCTTTGAGTTATTTTGATGTTTTCTTTATGTTTTGGTGCAGGTTGAAGAAGAAATCAAATTGGAGGTCATTTGGACGAAAATGGAGTAAAAAGAAGCCGAGATCCAGCAAGTGTGGCGCAGCTGCGCCACAAAATGGTGCAAGCTGCACCACAGGAACAGAATGCTAGTCATGCGTGTATGTTACATGTAACATATTGAGCTACTAGGTACAGAATTTACTTGAAACTTGGACAGAGAAAATCTACATCAGATTTCTTGTCCTTTTTTTTTAAAAGAAAAAGAAATAAGGAAAAATTAAAAATAAAATCTGCATTAGATTATGTGATTCAAGGCAAATTCCACATTAGATTTCTCGGTTCGCGATGGTAATAGGTTATTGTTAATTTGTCAATAGGGTATAAAATTCACAGCACTTAAATTAATTGAGCTACTCACATTAGGTCCAATAAAGTTGATACCATGTTCTCTGCACATTTCAACAAATAACGCATTCTCGGCAAGGAAACCATATCCAGGATGCAACATTGTACACCCACGACTGATGGCAGCAGATAGAACATTTGGAATGACTAAATACCTGGAAAAAATAAAGGACAAATTCACAAATTAAATAGTCACCACTGATGACAATAAATAGGATAAAAATGAATGAGAACGAAAAACAGATAAAAGAAAGAAAAAATCACAATCACTTACGACTGATTGCTTGGTGCTTCACCTATGCAAACTGATTCATCAGCTAATTTCACATGAAGCGCGTCCTTGTCTATGGTCGAGTAAACTGCCACACAAGGTATTCCCAACTCATGAGCAGTTCTAATAATTCGAACGGCTATTTCTCCTCTATTCGCCACAAGAATTTTATCCGCCCGGCATGTAGCATGGAGAGCTCCTCCTGACTTCTTAGACTTAAAGCTAACATGGACCCCCTGAGCTCTTTGCCTAGGAAAGTTCACTTTATTCCCCACCATAAAACTACATTGGGAACTCCTAATTCTTTGGGTTCTCCACATAAACAAACCCTTCATTGAATATAAGAAAACATAAATTAACAAATTCAGGCAAACAGAATCAAAGTTTTAAAAAAAAAAAAAAGTAATCATAGTGTTAATCACTCCTTCATGTAGCAATATACAACGATTGGGATAAGGATACTATCCACGTGTCATATTCCCATTTGTTGCAAACTAGTATCATAGAATCCACCATTATTAAATTTTAACAGGCACAGCTTCTCCTAGATAATTAGACAAATTAGAGCTGAAGCTATCATTTTTGATCATGTATATACACATACATATGGTTGGGTTTGATGGAATAAAGACAAGATTTGGAAATTTAATGTGAACCCATTTCAATTGAAGCTAATCAGAACAAAACCCAACTTTCCAAATCCAAAAATAACATATTTTATAAGAAAAAGAAAGATAGCAAGTAAGGAGGGAAGAAGGAAGTGTCTGTCCACTTACAGGAGGCGAAGTAACAGATTTGCAGATAGGCATTGTGGCGTCCATTTGGTGAAGTGACTCTGCGTTTTGATTAAGAGAAGAAGTAAAAAAAAAAAGGTATGAAATGGAAATGAAAGAAAATTAGATCTAGTATGTGTAGTGCAGTGAGACTGAAATTTCACCTGGCGGAATGCGAAGCGAACGAGAAGCCAATTGGTTTAGAGAGGGAGAGAGAAAGAGAAAGAGAGTGAGTAGAAAAATGGGGGAGGGAGAAGGAGGAGGATATGAAGGAGTTGGGAACAGAGGAATTGGTCGATGAAAACGAGGGGAGTAGTTGCTGTAGCTGTACGACTCAAAACTCTTCACTGATTGCAAACTCCGCCCACCCCCAACTCCCTCCAACTCAACATATTCGGAAGCCCAAAATTATTATTATTCTTATTTCGGGTTAATGGCAAAAATGATCCCGAAGTATCTAACTTATGGCAATTTGTCTTCAAAGTTTTAATTGTGTCAATTAAATCTTTAAATTTGACGATTTAAAATAATTTGATTTTTAGATTATTTAAATTACAATTTGTTATTAAAATTCCGAAAAAAAAAACACATATAAGGAGTATATAGTAGCAATAAAAATGTATTTGAAAAATAATTTAAGAATTTTAAGCATAAAAATAAACAATCATAAAAAAATTCTCTAAATTTATAGAAAGAACCTTAAAAACGTGTAAATAAATACATCTTTCATTCTCTTTAAATCATTTTACTTAGTTTATTTTCCATTAAATATACTTTCAGATACAATAACGTGCTACTCATATGCATTTTTTAGTCAGAAAATAACATCATGTTGTAATTTATGTAGTTTAGGGATTTTGTTTCAAATTAGAAATTTTAAGAACTTACCTCAATTAAAACTTAAGGATCAAATTGCTACAAATTAGATAGTTCAGGGACCATATGTATGCCATAAACCATATTGTTTATTATTATTATTATTATTAACAAAAATAGTCCTTTTGAACAATTAGTACATTTCAGTCATATTTGGTATGTCGTATTGTATTCTATTATGATGTATTGTATTGTATTATTTTATTATAGTATTATGTTTGGTTTTGCATTTTGTATTAAGATGTTGTATTAAAAAATAATTTTAAAATATACCATTTCTAAAAATTTACTTAGAAAAATACTATTTTCAAAAAATATTTAGGAAAATACCACTTATAAAATTACCACTTTAAAAAAATTATTTACAAAAAAATCACTTTATAGATATTTACTTAGAAAAATACCACTTTTGAAATGGATAACATGATATGAGAAAGAAATTAAGAACAGAAAACTTGAGGAGAGTAGATATTATACAATACTACATTAAAATTAAAATTATATAATACAATATATTACATATTTTTTATTCTATATTAGATAATATTTTTTATATTTTATTAAATTTTAATGTCATATTAAATAATACAATACAAAATACTACCAAATATAATATTATGTTTAATTAATATAATACAGAGTCCTTATATAGTATACCAAACATGACCTTCATTTTCTAAAATATTCAAAAATGTCTTTCCTTTGGGAAAAAAAAATTAGAATGTTATAAGTAAATATAATCTACTTTTTCAAGATATGTAGACATAATTTTTGGATTAGGTATTTTTTATTAATATATATATATATATATGCATATATCATTTTAATTCAAGAAGAGTGAAAATGAAATATAAAAGAATATACGTATATTAAGAAAATTAATGATTAAAATAGTTGGAATTTCTTTAAATATTTTTAGGTCCTGTTTAGAACCTTGATTTTTTTAGGGGAAGAAAAAAAAAATTCAAGAGATTTCATTTTCTCTTACTTGGATTCAAACAAAAATCAAGAGAAAAAATTTCCAGTAAAAGTGGAAGATAGATTTGATTTCGTATATAAAATTTTGACAAATTAATTAAGAAAGAGAAAATTTTCAAAACAGAGTTTTAGAGAAAAGTTTCAAAACAGAGCTTTATAAAATTTTGGAAAAATATTTTTTGTTTGTTTTTTCTATGATTTTTTTCTCATAATTTTTTTTCTCCAAAAATCATAGTTCCAGATGGAGCCGAGGATTAATTTAATTTAAAAAAAAAAACTAATCTGAGGAAGTTTTCCATATATTCCAACGTAAAAGACCTTATGTTGGATAACTAAATAAATTAATAGATTAAAAAAAAAAGTAAGTTTGGTGATAAACTCCCCTATTGTTGGTGGAGGACCTGTAGGTTTTTAATCAGCTGTATGTCCATGAAACCACTGTTTGTATAAACTACATTATTTTAACACTAATAATTTTTCGTGATCACCACCAGTACTGCTTAACATATTTCTTTGAAAATTACATATCTCTACAATTTCCTTACATGAAAATTCGTGGTTATTTTATCTTCAAAGAACAAAAAAAAAAAGAATAAATAAATAAAGAACATAGTAGTTTTCCTAATTGGTTTAAAAGACTATAGTAAAAATCCACTAATTTATTCACGTTCTCAACACTTTAAAACAACTTGCTTTAAAGGGTAGCCACGATTAATTATGGAGAAAACTATGAACTCAATTAAATAAATAAGGTTAATTAGAAGATATCAACTTTACTAAGAAAAGTGGAGATTAGACCAAGAACAGTGGAAATAGTGAAAAACATAAGAGTTAGGGAAATATGGTATAGAATGCCAAAAAATGCCACTCTTTTAAATAAACAATTTAATAATATAATTTTCCTTTTTTCACAAATTAAGGCAGTGGGTCTATCGTTATCTTATTTTTTCTCTTCCCACCTTCTGCTTAAAAGACTCTTTGTAGAATTTAAGATTTTAACCTTTTTCTTGTCTCACCCTTTATAAATGCATTAATTCAAAAATTGGTCATTAATAAAAATCAAATAAAAAACTGTTACCCATTAATTACTCACACGGTGTAATTTCGCAAAATTCTCATTCATTTCCTTCTTCTTTTTTTTTAAATGTCGTGTCTTCTTCACAAAACTCAACATGTAAAAACTCTGATATATATATATATATATATATTTAAATGAACAAACTATTTTATGAGACTTTAAGGATTAATCAGTTATCAGTATCTTTTTCACTCTCTCTTTTCTTTTGTTTTTCTCCTTTCTCTTTGAAAATTAAAGGTTTTTAAGTTTTCTTTTAGGGTCATGAATTATAGAGTCTAAAACCCTAATTAAAATATCAACAAAATCTTTTAAAGAAAAAATAAAGAGAAATTTGACTCCCTGAAATTGTCAGAAATCATGATATATTCATTAATGACTAAAAAACTTTATTTCTGTATTTAAGATATTGACCTTTGAAAGTTTACCGCATAATAAGTTGATAATTTAAACTAATAATTTAATCAAGCATATTTGAGGAGGTGTTCTTAGTAATGAGTTCACTATATTGTAGAAATAATATGATTCTTGCCATTTCTTATAAAAGAAATGTTGTAGGAGAACATTATTAATTAATTAATAAACAAGGATGCAATAAAGTCAGCATTGAGGCAAAGGCTATATTTGGTAAAAAAAGAAAGAAAATAGAAGAGAGAGATAAAATAGGATGAAGAAAAATTATGTGAGATGGAAAGAAAAGTCTACATTTGTTTGTACTAACGGATGAAAGAAAACTGGTTAACTTAAAATAACTACTTTACTCCTATCTTATTATTATTTAAAAAGTTTGGTGTGCATGGATAGTTTAATAATTCAATACACTCATTAACAAAGGAAACTTTTCCCTTCCCGTATCCCTCCATTTTCGGAGGGAAAATACAAGATGAGCTCTATATTAATTTTTTTCATCTATTGGTCTCTTCTTTCTTCTTTTACATCCTATCAAACAGTCTTATTTTTTTTTTATGTTTTTTTCTCTATTTTCTCCTTTGACTCTTTCCTTTTTCTTTCTTTTTCCTCTTACCAAATATAGCCTAAAAGTATACTATTAATATCAAAATTATTTTGAGGAAAACATATAAATTTAAGAGCTCGTTGATATATATGTTTCATTTTATTTTCATCGAAAAATTCATTTTCATTTTTAAATTGTCAAGGATTTAAACTTTTATCATTAATATTATAAATAAAACATGGCTACCAATGAGACTGAGCAAGTGACTAGGTTTGGCAATTTTCTACACAATACGGTAATATGACTTAAAAACGGCACCATAGAAATGGATTTGAATGACATATTTAATTTCCGTGCCAATTTTGGATTGATACTAGTAACATGATTAATAAATAGGTAAGTTTATCGCGAAAATGAGTCATATAATACATTTAACTAAACGGGTCGTTTTCATGTCAACATGACATGACATGTTTATGAATATTTTAATATTTTAAATGTAATTTTAATTAATTCTAAATATTTTTATATGTATTTAGTTGAATTAATTAGTATTTAATTGTGTTAAAATTGAATAATCATGTCAAACAGGTTATAAATAAGTATACGACATATTTATTTAACAGGTTACACATCATGTCGCGTTCAGGTTTAGATTTTTTGCATACTTATTAATCGTGTCGTACTTAGATTGAAGTATTATCGTGTCGAGTCGTGCCATAATCGTGTCGATCCGAATACGACACGACAACACGAATTGCTATCCCTACAAATGACAATATTCCATCTAAGTTTAAAAGTGGAGATGATTATAATGATTTTGTTTTTTAACTAACATCCTCCTAAATCTTCACTCCATGATTCACTTTAATAAGACATAAAAATAAATAAATAAAATAGGACTAAAGTCATGAGAGATCCCTACACTTTTTCCGTCAATAAATGGTTCCTGAATTTTTTATTTGTGCCACCATTGATTCCAAAACTCTTCTAGTACCATTCATCTAAATGATAAACTCCATTAAAGTTTTTTTGATCAATTTTATGTGTTTTTTACTTGTTGGGCAAAGTAGGACTTTCATGGAGAAATTAGAGAATATATTAAACAGTCCTAAATTATAGTAGGAAGAAAAGACTCCTTTCCATAAAAATTAAAAAATAGAAATAAAAAATCGCTCCTCACATCATTCTCTCACCAACAAACAACATATTTCATCTTTCAATGTCTTCTCCATTAGTTTCTCTTTCGATGAAGAATTTTCGTTTTAAAAATCAATCCTTTAGAAGTGACTTAACAACATATTTATTCTAGTTTGACCTTTTTAAAACTTGATAGTCATTGAGAAATAAAAGTATTAAAAAATCTTCCTAAAAAAACTACTAGGTTTATACTTCATTAAAAATGTCTTTTTAAATAGAAAAAAAATATATCATAAGACTTTATCTAAATATGTTTAAAAGTAACTTCTGAGTTTTGAAAGATTTTTAGAAACTATACCAATCAGGCCGTATATTATTTGATACTAGAATTCTGGTTCTTCTATTGTTGCCTTTCTATTTGACTTTTGACAAAAATTATATGGTGGATCATCGTCCCTTAATGTACAACTCTTTTCCTTTTAATGATGTTAATGAAACGGGAAGACTTTGTAAGATACGGACATTAAAATATGTATACATTCCGCTCTTTTCATATACAACATTACGATTCAACAATAGAATTTTCAATTATTGTAGGAAATTGGGTGTCATTTTCAGAACTTGTTTGTTTTGTTTTTTTTTTTTAAAAAAAAAACAATTGTCTTACTAGCCAACAAATTTAAGAATCATTTTTATTTTATCAGCTAAACAGTTTAGGATTACATATAATACAAGTTTAGCATCAGAAAGTGCTAGTTTTATACTTACAACGTAACAACTTTCTGCGTCACTATTCCATCCGATTTTTTTTTAAAAAAAAAACTCAATTCAATATTTGGGCGGATTGTAATACACTATAAAAATTTCATTTAAATTTAATATTTGGACGGGTGATGGTGCACTAGAAAAATTCAGGACCACTAGAGGTACAAAAGAAAATTCAGGGACATTTAGATACTTTAACCCCAAAAAAATATTATTAAACAAACCTTAGTAAAATCGACGTTAAAATGTTTCTTTTTTAGCATTAACCTAAAGTAAGGATTAATTATTTTATTGGTTTTCAAATTATTGATTTTATATTTTTAAATTTCTCATTTGGTCCTTCAACTTTTAACATTATTATCTTTTAATTCTTTGTAATATTTTTCTTTAAATGTGGAACTTGATCCAAAAATTTTGGGCTAATACTAAATATTTTGTAAGAAGTTAACATAGTTTCATAAAATTTAAAATAAACTTGCAGAATAAATGTTCTTTGTTCAAGGACTAACAACCGGGAACTTTACAGGTTTTAAGACCCAAATGACAAATTTCAGAAATTAGGGGCCAAAGTATGATTTTCTCAATCATTTAGGAACAATTGGGTAATTAATCCTCAAAATAACCAAGACTATTTATTGATCTTGCCCCAGAGCCGACCCAAACTCTGCTTCTAATTGGTAAGGACTTCGGACCTCAAAGCTGGTTATTCTATCTTGACTCTTGAGTCATTCTCGTTAACGTCTCATGTAGCAAATGTTCATAGTTAATGAGAGATCGTGTACTTGTTGCATTAAACAAAGTAAATCTTAGACTCTTTTTTTTTTTTAAACAAAGTAAAAGTAAATCTTAGACTCATTTTCCCATCTTCTATGTTGAAATAATGACATTTGACATTTCATTAATATGATGGAAAGTTTGTCGAATTAACTAGGACTACGGAGAAATGTATCTTTGTTGCTGCTGTTTATTTGCCCATCATTAGTATGGTTAAGAATAATTAGTCCTTACCCCCTACGGACTTTGTACTTGAGTGCCCCTAAATGCCAAAACTATTCTTCTTTACTCACCAACATTAAAACTGTTGGAAGTAAGCCCAACAACTTCAACGGGGGGTCTTTTGGGATAAGAGATTTTTGTGAATACCCAGGAATACACAAACATGCTGTAAAACATAAGCACGACCACAACAAAAATGTCAGAATTTTTTTTTCAAGTCATCAATTACTTTTTTACACTCCTTTTCCTCCTTGGTTTTACCAAGATAGGATGTATACAATGTGAACTAACAATTGAACTGGACGAGGGAGGGAGGGAGAAAAGGGAGAAAAATAAATAAATAAAGGAAAAAATACCTTCGAGATGCAAAAGAACCAAAGAGGTTCCAAGAGAACCTAACTCGAATACTTCACATGGCAGCTGCTTTTGTAGATGTCAATGAAAACCTTGATCACAGGATTTGCATTTAAAGATAGAGGGAATTTGCAAACATTATACCCCGGCGAAGGCTCTCACTTGCTGCGGCAAATTTGTTCTCTAAATCAACTTCTCCCACGGCCTGAGCAGCCCCACGTAACTTGAATTTGGCAAAAAAAAACAATAAAAAATCAAGAAACAATCTTAATACAGAGTGTTCAGCAGAAGAAAAGCCCAAACGAAAGAAAGTTTGGCATTCTTTTCCAGATTTGATGGAATGGTAAAGAGCAAGGGGTGCCACACCCCTTCGCATGTTCTTAGCATATGCATACTTTATTGTAACACACAAGCTGAAATTCCTAATAACCTATGGAACTTATACGACTCATCTCTAGCCAAAACCATCGGCAGTCAAGAAGGCCATGCGCTATGCGCTCAGCTTGGGCAGCAGAGTGAAAAGCTATTGTTACGATACAGTAAACCCAGCCTAGGCTCATTAAGAAGTTCTTCACCAACAAAGGTATTTTGTTTTGTTTTCTATTTATTTCCTTTTGTGTCTTACTTATATTGTTCTTGAACAGCGCAGGACACAAACAAGTACCTTTGTAGGGGAAGATCCCTATTACTATGATGCGGAGCTCAAGTGGATAAAGGTACAAAGTTAACTGTAAAGAATATATCTTAAATGCTAATTAAATGTAGAGAATATATCTTAAATGCTTATTATAAATGTACCTGGTTCAAAAACTCATCGAGCCTTTTAGCACTTCGAATGACACTACCTTCAAAGATATCAGTCATCTGTATGACATCTGAAAAACTTGCACCCTGGAGGAAGATAAATAAAAATAAACTAATAATGTGTAGAGATCGAGAACAGCTTTGGACCAGAATTCAAAGAGAAATTGAGAGAAAGTTGCAGATTATATTACTATTAACTAAAAAGAAGGAACGATACAGGGGTACTAAGCTTTCGATAGGCTTAGTTCTCTCCTACAGAGCACAAATGCCCAATTTCATAGATTCTTCTTCCCTGCCCCTAACCCCTATGAGTCCCGCTTTATTCTGGCTCTCTCCCCATCACCTAGATTACTACTGATGTCACAATATTAACAACCTGCTGATCTGGCTCTATATTTACTGAAGTTGACTCAACACGCCAATTCTGCAATACTCCTCCCTGTTGACTTGATTTACTCCTAAGTCATAGTTTTAGCACGCCTCACATAGATGAATTGGATAGGAGGTTTATCATAATGTCAATAGCGCAAATTAAAAAATTTAAAATGAAAAACTTGCAACCGGAGGAAGATACATAAGATTAACTAATCATGTCAATTGTCGAAATTAAATAATTTAAAATTATCACACCAACCGTTTAAACCAACAAAAGAATATCTTGCAATCCTAATACTTTTAGTAATCAAGGAGATGAATCAATGACGGCTAGACATACTGGTAAAACACCAAACACCAGGAGGTAAATAATTAACTACTACTAACCATCAAATGACTCCCCTGTAATCTTTCTGAGTTGGAATAATGATTACAACCTAGTTAACATCTTAACAATCAAATCAACTAAACACTCGGGCAACGATAATATTTGAAAGACTCGTTCCATCATTACAAAACATTTTTAAACTACTCAAACTTCCTAACCCACTAACCCGTTCGTTTCATATTTCAGTCCAAGTACCATCCTAGATCCAGTTTAAAAGTCTGTAGGCATTTTCTTCACACAATTAAATTTATTTAACCACCCCCATTAATAATGCAGAGCTATCACAGATATATGTAACACAAGGAAGCATCATAACACACAATAAGTGAAACACACTGACCTTTGACCAGCAATATATCACGTCCATCAAATATGGCCTAACAGTTGATTCCACATACTCATCAATGTTTATATCTAATTTGCATTCATGTTGTATCTGCACTTATGTAGTAGTTGTTAAGTACTCAGAAACGAATTAAAATATCATAAAAACAGAGCATAGGAAATAATACAATACCTCTGCTATCCTCCTGGCACTGTCTTGGAGTTGTTGTAATGGTCTTGCAAGTTCTGTCCTCAACTGTATCTGCTCAGTTGATCTATCTCCTGGAATAAAACAACTTGCAAGAGCGGCAATTTGGTGATGATCAAGATCATTAAATGTACCTGATTAACAAGCATTACTCAATATTGAAATAGGGGCACAGTGAAAAAAAGTAAAAATAACTGAACTAGCTTTGTGAGCACATTGACCAAGTTAAGCCCAAAAATTATGTAATTTTGCTTCAATAAAAAGTCCAAAGTCCATGAAATTCATTCTTAAAGTTTATTATTTTGCCAAAGCACAAAATTTGACCATGCTCAGCCAGCCAAAGCTGAATCTAGCCTTTAGAAATAATGGATGATCTGGACCCTTGCAAAAGGACCTCAAAATTCTCCAACCTTGATTGAAAAGCTCCAAATTAGGTCAGTAGCTGGCTGTTGTAAAAATAGAACAAAGAAGAAACACTAGCTTTGAGTTACCATTGAACATTAGCTCAGTAACAAGGAGTTCATCCCCTGTATCAATCAAGCAGGCTGCCCTCCCCTTTAACTGGACAACACCATCAGCATCAATATGACCAAGCTTCTTCAAGACTCGTGATCGGTTCTTAAGTTCATCTCGGAATTTTTGAAGCTGTGATATGAGAATCAAATTATACAAAACTGTTTCAGAACAGTAAGTTATGGGCAAAGCAGACAAAAGCTTATGTAGTGACACTTCGCATTAACAAATGAATTTATTAATAAAATAAAACTTTGTAAGCCTGCATTAAATTTCTTTGTCTCTCACGATATGTAGAAACATGGCAACTCATCCACACAAGAAAAACAAAATCATATTGTGTGCATCAAACCTGAGGAAAATACTTTTCTCATCTTTAACAAATTAAACTGCACCAAGAATATACTGAAAATATTAATATGAGGTGTAACCAGCAGATAAGCTAAAGGAGACCGTGTGTAAGCTTCTTGTTTAAAAACTAGAAGGAGACCCTGTGCAAGCTTCTTTTTGACAGTACAATATTAAAGCCTAAAAAATAACAGTAAGAAAGAGTCTTACTGATAGTAGCATAAAAAGAATGACTAGCATAGAACAATGTTGACTCCCCTACCTACATAAGTATCTTATCACTCCAAGCATAAGTTTTATAACTAAATAAACAGCTTATCCAAGCAAAGCATACCTGAGAATCACGCATCTTCGTCTTAAGTCGTTGAATTTCATGATTCACCTCCGCCTTCCTCTGAAAACTTTTAATCTGATCTACATCTTGAGACTGCAGCAGCATCAGCAAAACAAACTAATAAGATAAACACCTTGAGAGTATCCTTTTGATAGCATCTTCTTCAAACATAACAAACCTTATAAAGTGGATGAGAATATAGCTTTTTTTCAAGTTCTTCGATTTGATTGACCAACTCAACAATTTCAGTATCTTCAATGCCCATGTCCTGCAATATATAATCCATAGAAAAATAAGAACATTTTTCTACAACACTGAAAGGTTGTCTTTCTAAATGTAACAAGTGTCTATAATCTGATCTCTCTGTTTATCTCCTCCCCCCTTTCCCCCTCTTCCCTTTTTCGGGGTCAGACTGATAGTTACCGTTACAGGATTCAACTTAGGAAGGCCTTGGGGAAAACGAGTTCCCAGCTCCTGTACTGCAAGCAGAATGCTTTGCCTTGCCTCCAATGGCCTCAGATCTGGAGGTATAGAAATCCTGAGTCTGCTGAGAGCAGAAATTAAGGGTAACTGAACTGGGACCTATAACAGATGTAAATATACATTAGGAACTCCAACTATCAATTCAACAACAGAAACGAGAAATTAAAGCAGTAAAATTTTTCACTTCAAACTCACCACATGCATTTCACCCTTCTCTCCTGGACGAGGTGGACATGGTTTGGGTCGCGAACTATTCTCACTTGAACCAGGTGAACAGTGTAGCAAGGTATCCACTATATAACCACCCCCACGTGTGCCCAACCCTGCTGAGGGCTTCTTAATAACATTAACTACAACACCCCAGCCCCAGTCTGTTCCACCTTCCCTAATTCTTACCTGAAACAAAAAAAAAAATGACCCCCTAAACAAGGTCAAGCAGAAAAGACATAATTGCAATCTTTAATCCTATGCCAGAGTGTGCTGGATATATGACAATAAAGAAGAAATAATTTAACGGCCAACAGAAACACAAACTCAGACAAGAAAAAATCAGGGAAAATCAAAAGGCCAACAGAAAGTTGAAGACCATAAAGCACACTATACTTCCTAAAGAACAAAAGTTCATAATGATTATGACCATATTCAAAATTCAACCAGAATGCTCGCTGTCAGCACATACCAGTCGACCAGGTTGAAGAAAATAAAGAATTCTTTCGGGCCTCATTATTTCTGACATCATCTTTTTCTCAAGTTGGGCTATATCAAGTTTAATCTTATGGTATTCAGCAACGGCAGCCTGTACATGAATCGAGAAGAAATAAAGCAGATATATAAATTACTAAAGAAAAAAAAAACTTGTGGACTGCTGGAATAAGAGAGAATTACCTCTCCTGATGCATCAAGCAATGCAACTTCCTCCTCGAGCTTTGAAACCCTTTTGCCTATATCAGGTAAAGCCTGAACCATGAGAAAATTCAAAATAATTAATCACAATTCATCATGTAGCAATACAAATGAAAGGAATGAATAAAAACCTTCTCATACTGAAATTGGTGGAATGAATTCTTTATCACATGTTCAGCAGTAAACTGGCCTTCTGCACGGCTCATCAAATTTAAAATGGAGTAGTAGCTCAATCTGAAGGTGCTCACTAAAGGAGCAGGTTTACCCAAAACCATGTCCCTGAGTGTATTCATCTCCATCTGTAAAAAGTATAAGAAAGATTGTTTATTTCAAAACTATGATCGTGATAATTCTCACTTTTTGCAGACTGCAAGCGAGTATTAAGAATAAAGCGAAAGTCTTTTCATCCATTCTCCCCCTGTTCAACACGTATAACTCTAACTTTTACACAAAAAATGGCCAACACTGAAGTCCATAAGATAAATGTAAAAAAGGAAAAGAATACAACAGCAAGATTTGAGTACTGGATTTTTAATGGCACAGAGATAAATAGAGTGAAACATATATCCCCGAAAAAAAAAATGGTAGACATCACCTGCTCATCAATCATTATAATACAAATACCGCGCTCATCTTTGCCACGACGCCCAGCCCTTCCACTCATCTACCAAAAAAAAATCATGATAATTATCAGACGTTCACATATAGAAAATATATTCTTCCACAAATACACTGATATGCAGCCAATGGAAGCATGTTATAAGGACAAAGCAAAGTGAACTTCTTCTCTTCTTTTTTATTCCTCTTGTTCTTCTTCCTTCATAGCCCAAAAATCCCCCGAACCAACTAAGCAGGCGAAAGGTAAAGCAATCTTCACTCACCTGGATATACTCACCTGATCCAATGAAACGATGGCTATCCCCATCCCACTTCTTAACTGCTGTAAAAACAACTGTTTTTGCTGGCATATTCAAACCCATAGCAAACTGCACAGTGGAAATTATCATAAAGCCAAATCTTAAAATCTAATATAGAAACTGAAATCCCACACCTGAAAAACAATATAAAGAAGTAAAAGGAAAGATGAAAGTAAACTACTGCCAAGAAATAATGTTACCGTCTCCGTGGCAAAAAGTGCCTTTACAAGGCCTTCTTGGAAAAGAATCTCAACCAACTCCTTAATAACAGGAAGAAGACCGGAATGATGAACAGCAATGCCTCGCTGAAGTAGCGGCAACATCAACTCAATAGCAGGTAATTCTCTGTCTTCCTCATTCAAGCAGAGTATGGCATTACGAAAAACATGCTCTACTGTTTCTTTTTCCTCTTGGGTATTAAAATCAAGCTTGGCCATTGACATGGCATGTTGTTCACATTCTCTTCTACTGAAACTGAAAATAATAACCGGCTGGAACTTTCTTTCCATAATCATCTGATGTTAAGAAATGACAGACTTATTACTAATTTACTACTACATCTATAAGCAAATTCACAATCACTGATCAATTAATATAAAAAAAGAGCCAAGGAAAGAAACTTCATTTCTATTTCTTTTTTTTTCATATAAGAAACAGGAATTTAATTCCACTATCAAAAGATGCAGCTCTATATTAAAGAGAAGATACCCTCCATCAACGAAAAAGTTCATTTATAGTGACTGACCACACAAACTTGAACCTTTCCATAATTTGAGCGTATGAATGAAAATACACAGCACCTACAGCTAAAATTGTAGCATAAAACAATTTGCAATTAACAGCATGAGTTACAACCAAACAAAATCATGAATACCTTAATGATTTTGAATATGTCAGAACCTCCAGAACCAGGGCCACCTTTTGCTATTCTCCCACTTGCCTTGCCATTAGAACCCCTGTGACCTTTAGAATCACCAAACTCTTTCTGTTTCGAAAACGTATCCTGCAGCTTCACGAAATTGTCTTCCCTAAACTGTTCGTTCTCATCAACCACAAGGTACAATCCACTCCCACCAACTGGGAAAACATAATGCTGCAAAGGGGTCGGTCGGAAATCGGTGTAAACGACATGACAAGGCTGTTTATGCAAATTACAAATCCACTCCGCGAACTCGGTCGCATTCGACATTGTCGCCGAAAGGAAAACCATTTTAATGGCGGGTGGCAAGAATATAATGCTCTCTTCCCAAACAACCCCTCTTTCACGATCCTTCATGTAATGGATTTCGTCAAAGATAACCCAAGCAACTTCTTTCAGAACCTCTGAGCCTCTATAAAGCATTCCCCTAAGAATCTCAGTCGTCATAACCAAACAGCTCGCGTTCGGAGAAAGAGTGACGTCACCGGTCATTAGGCCAACGTCTTGAAACTCTTGGCTGAGCTCTCTGTACTTTTGGTTGCTCAAGGCCTTCAATGGCGAAGTGTAGATAACCCTCTGCTTATCTCTGAAAGCCATGGCAATGGCGTACTCGGCCACGGCGGTCTTACCCGCCGAAGTGTGGGCCGAGACCAAGACCGACTCGTTCCGCTCCAGGCAAGCAACGGAGACTTCCTGGAAGGGGTCGAGGTTGAACTTGTAGGTCTTGGCCATATCTCCATTGTAGACAGGATTAGCTAGGGTTCCATGAACAGACTCGTCCTTACTCGAGGAGTAGCCGGTGGGAACTGCGACTTCATGAATGCAAGTTCGCGTCAGGTTTCGACGCTTCGGGGATTCGGTGACCTCCGACTCTTCTTGTAGCTCTTTCCGTTTTCCCAGGGCTGAACTTGAAGGTTCCTCCATGGCTGAG
The DNA here is from genome assembly GCA_002914805.1 of Parasponia andersonii. Taxonomy (NCBI): domain Eukaryota; kingdom Viridiplantae; phylum Streptophyta; class Magnoliopsida; order Rosales; family Cannabaceae; genus Trema; species Trema andersonii. The sequence continues at coordinate 45,945 of JXTB01000118.1, forward strand.
GAGCTTGAAGCTTTTCCCTCTACTGTCATTTTTCTTTTTATGGGAAAAAACGCAGAAAGAACGGGAAATTTTGATTTAGGGTTTAATCAGGACAGGAAATGGAAGCAGGTTTGACCATTCGAACTCTACCGGACCAGCTTGGGCTCTAAGCTCTAAGGCCTTAGCCTCTTCGCAAATTGGCCCTTTTTTGTGGATTGTACAAGAATGCCACTTTTGATGTAGGATTTAGTATATATCATTTTTTTGATTTTATGAACAAATAAATCTTTTTTTAATTGAAATAACAATACTTTAAAACTATATCCTTGTAAATTATTTATTGGAAACTATTATAAATTTTTATATCTTTTATTTACCATTACCTCCTTATAAAATTTATGACAGATACATACTTACCATTATATTCTTATAAATTACTTATTTATTACAACTATAAATTAGTATAATATTTATATAAATAACTATAAATTAGTATAATATTTATAGGGAATATAATGACACCTAGGATGATATATAAGCATGCCTATTATTTACTAAGAGACAAAAAGTAATAAATAATAAGAACCTAATAAAAATTGACAAAAACAATTAATTTCTCTTTCATTATTCTATCTTGGACTTTTTTTTTTTACTTTTCAAATAATATTATTTGCTCATGCATTATAATATTTTTGTGCTTCGTCTCCTTTTTGTATTCATTTTCTTGTTTGCATGTTACTCTAGCTAACAATTCAATATAGCAAGTTTTCAAAAATTAGAAATGCATAAAATAACTCTCTCTATGTTGTCATATACTTCGATTTTAATCAATACTTTCAATAATTTAATTATCTTAGAAAGTCATAAAACAATTATTTTAGTAGAAGTACCTCTCATTTCAAATGCGTCCATAAGATTTATCCTTCTTCGCCAAAACCAGAAGAATAAATGAATGAAGTCTGTTGAATATAGGTTAACATATAAAGTGAAATTAATTGATAGAGAATACACAAATAAGATTTATTAACAAAAGAGAATAATTATTGACTCAAATGAACGAAAAAAAAACTACTCAAATAAGATAAAAGAATTAGAACATGTAATGAGAAAGACACGGGTATTGGAGGATTTGGAAAATAAAATTATAAAAGGAGAGCGAGTTCTTTTGTTGTTTAAATTGGATAGTTTTATTAAATGTTATCTGCAAAAAAAAATACTGAAATATAATCTTTCTGTAAATTTAATCATATCTTTTGATTTATAAAAAATTATATCACTATATTTCAAATATCTATAAATTTATATTTTTTTACATATAAATTGGCTAATAAATTTCTCAATAAAAACGAAATCAAAATTAAGGATATCTTATTTATGCTGACTAATATAAAAAAATATTAAAAATAATTGAAAACAGTTAACACAAATCACCTAATGTAATTTGTACACGTAAATATACAAATTTGCAGAGATTTAAAGTATGAAATATAATTTTTTACAAGCCAAACGACATGATTAAATTACAAAAATGTCAAGCTTTAGGGTATCTTTTGCAATTATCCTTTTAATAAAATGTTTATCGTAGTCTTTTTGTGAAGATTAGGGGTGCCTATGGTTTTTCTGGAGATGTCAATATAGCTCTCCATTATTTATTTACCATGAACTCAAAAAAATTCACCAATGATATACATTGATATTTTTACCACTATACCTCAATAAATTATTTATTTACCCATATTATAAATTGGTATATTATTTATATGCCATAAACTAAAAAAAAAATCACTTATTTACCATTGATATATAATGGTATATTTACTATTTTAACATCTAGTAAATTTATTATTTACCAATATTATAAAATAGTATATCACTTACTTACCATAACCTAAAAAATATCACTCTTTCATGGACCGATATACAACGACATATTTTATACTTTTGTTAAATTATTTATTTATCAAGATTTCATAAAAGTATTACTCATTTATCACCAATATTAAATGTTATATAATTGATTTACCACTCTTATATCACTTATTTACTACTACTATGCCATTATATGCAATAAAATAACACTAATTTACTATCAATAAATAGTTATATATAACTTATTTTCGTTAATATGTGGTATAATGTTGATTTACAATTAATATAAATAGTGAAAATTAGGTCTTTAATGATAATTTTAGAACAGAATTGGAAATATGCCATGGACTCAATTTTTTCTAGATCTAGTATCATATTTTTTTAGAAAAATATCATTTTAAAAAAAATTAGAAAATATCTTCTAAAATAGTAATTAATAACTAGTTTCCCTATTAAAAATATTTATATTAAATATATAACTGATATCTAGTTTTTAAACACTAGTAACCATTTTAAAAATAGTATTCTTCTAAAAACTTTTTAAAAGTAATATTTTTTTCTAAAAAAGAAAGGTAAATTAGAAAAAAAAAATGAGGCACATCCTATTTTTGTGATTCTTTTCTGTTTTTGTGGGTAGAAATGTTAGAAACCTATATAAATAAGTAGTATGATGGGTCGGTTACTTGATTTACATGAAGAAAAAAAAAGGTAAATTAGTTAGTTACTGAAGAAAAATAAATTAATATGGTTGTAAATTATTGGTACATAAGTTAATTCCTTGATAACTCGTGGAAATTACTTTGACATTTTTTTAACCTTTAAAAATGGTAAAAAAGTTGTATATTAGTGATTTTCTTGATTTATATCATAATTAAAATAGTAAATTAATAGTTTACGATAAAACTTAAACCACCAAAAAAAAAAAAAGAGGAAACCAAAATTAAATCACTAATTGTAGTGTGGTATATCAATTAGTTACGGCATTTTACATAGTATATGTGTATATTAGTAATATACGTATTAATAAAATTAATTTATCATATTTTACTTTTCGGTAAAATATTTTTTTTTAAGTAAATCACTAATATACCAACTATTTACTAAAAAAATAAGTAACATACCAACAATTTTTATTGGTAAATAATTTATTGATAAGTAATTATACTATTTTTTTTTATTTTTTTAGTAAATTACTATTATA